>JBAMCE010000264.1:0-104600 GCA_037075305.1 Drosophila kanekoi
TGAAGGAAAACACGTTTGTTCACTTGCAGGTTATTTTTTCTTCTGCTCTATATTTCTGATATTATGTTACAATGTTTTAGTGTTAGTGTAAGTGTAATTGTAATTGTAAGTGTAAGTGTAAGTGGTGAATATGTTTTTCCTGGTTCCGGAGTCGGAACCAACTTCATTGAAATAGCGACGGCTAGATACACTTCTTGTGTGAACAGTTTCGAATACTGGCAGGCCATAGGCAATAGCTGGGAGCGCCGGGTCTGTTGAACTGTGCCGCCACTGTTTTGCCTAGATATTGTATTTGGTCCACATCCTTCATCAGAACACCGTTATGCCTGATGTTAAGGGGCTCTTTGCGCTTACCGAAGTGAATGGCCTTATATTGAAAATTAGGTTCAGGAGACTGTACTTTTCTTTGAACACTCCTATCTTTTCTATCAAAATATTTTTGGCGACTTGTAGACTTGTATGAAAACTTCACAAAGAGCAATCATCCGCGTACGCCAATAGGCGACAGTAATATCCTCTGTCCACTGAACACATTTCTAAAAATGTCACTTTTTCAAAAATGTCACATTTTTCAAAAATGTGTAAATTCCCCCCGAACATTTCGCGTTTTTTGCGATGATTAATCGATATTTTTATCGATGATGTGAAAAATGTGAAAGTATCATAACCGTAAAAAGCTGATATAACAACGAAGGCAAGCGGCAACTTTAAATAATTAATTTAAAAATAAAATAATCCCACAGTTTTTAGAATTTAAGCATGCCGAAATGTCGAAAAGACTCCCTAAAATGGAGCCCTTACTTCGAGAGCGCATTATTTGAATTTTGAATGAAAAACTTTGCGGCGCTTATGTTAATTGAGGCAACTCGATCAGCTGTTTATTTAAAGAAGCGGTACATATTTTTGGGACACCAATATGTCAAATTTGAAAATGTGACATTTCTTAAGCCAGTGTCATTCAGATTGTGCAGCCCCACTGTGTATAAATTCAAGAGGGATGGGCTCAGACAGCTGCCTTGGCACATCCCCGAATTCACTTCCACCCTCGTATTTCCTTTGCCGACTTGAAGGTGTTGATTGGGTTATGCTGCTCGTAGTAACCGGGGAGTTTTTGACTATCTGTAGAAAATCCTCGCCATCTTTGTCCGACCAAGTGTTGCCTAGAGGTTTGGCCTGCTTGTATAGCTTTAGATTTTTGACTCTCTTCCATAGAGGAAGCTGCGGAAATTTCTTTAATGTGCAGCTTAAGCTGTTTTTCGGCTGACATCACCGCTCTAGCATCCCCAAATCTTTTGGTAAGATAGAATTTTATGATTGTGTTTTCCCTGTGGATTCTAGCGACATTATGGCTAAGCTCTTCTATACTTGTGAAATTACAAGCATTCAGGCCCCCAAGGGCAAGGTGCTATAGAGGCTTTTTTCTGTTCGAGATTGAACTGATCCCATTAAAGGAGATGGCAATTGAAAAGTGGGTGCTATTGAAGATTCTCTCTCTTTTAACTGTCTGTCTGGGTCAGTTCAAGGACGGTTCACAAGTTCACAGGGCTATGGGAAAAGGTATGTGAATCGACATTCAAACAAATAAAGCCTTCCCCGCGTGCTACCCTTTCTAATGTGTGCTCTTTGCTATCACTGTTATTATTTTCCCTTAGTAAATCCCCTTCTATTATAGAAGGATTGTTTAAGGCTGCGGTTATCGCGGGCAGTTTTTAGACTTCTTAGAATTTAGTAATACTTTGTTTTTAATTTTGTTTTTTTAACGTTAAGGGTTTGTACCCATTTACTTTCAATATTGTTATCGAGATTGAGAGCTTTGTATCTAGTGTGGCTTTGAAACGAAATGCCAACTCGTCTGTATCCATCGCTTCTCGGTCTGTCCCAGAACCTGTAGTTTGGAATGACACATTTCGCGATACAGTCTCTTAAACAAATTTCCGACAGAATTGCAATATCGACATTATAATTAATTATATACATATTAAGGAGCTGTTTATTGTTCTTGTGATTTAGACTCTGAATATTTAGTTTGAGGATTCTCATTTCTGACTTTTTACGGTTAAAGAAATAAGAATGATTCGATATATAGCAAGATATGTGTATAATCCGTGATGGTTCTCACACCAGGAAACGAACAACGTTTCTTGCTTCTGCCTGACTGCATAGCTCGAAAACAATTCCTAATTACAAATTATCGAAGAGGCTTGTTGCTGCAAAGATAAGCAACGACAAGATCAACGCTTAACAGTGCTCTTTACACAAATTAAGAGCAACTGTTATTTAAGTGTGCGTGTGAGATTTGGTTTGAGCTGTTTCAACAATATGCGTATGTTGCGTTAATAAAGTCCCTGAACTGCATTAATAATTTTCTGAGTGGCAAGTCTTCCTGGTCGTTATTATTCAGATCCGTTAGGTGTCCTTATGATCCTAATTGTGCACTCAGAGCGGCGTGCGGTCCATTTAAGAAGATAAATTTTCTGGGGGAAATTAGCGTTTGTAGGGGTTCTTGGCTGTCTTATTTGTGTGATTTGCCTTCAAATCGGACCGCGATGGGCCACTAACCATAAATAAACTTTTAATTTAGGGAGCACTTCAGTGAGATCTAATTGGTATATGGCTTCTCTCAAATTATTTGTTCCGATGGCGTTTAAGTTAATGGAATGCTTTTGACTGGCGTGGGACCATGTCCGCCACCTTTTTTTTTTTTTGAGGGATTAGCAATTGAGTTACCACCTTGGGTCTTATTGAATCTGTTTTCACGGCTGTATGCCTATTTTCCAGGTTGGTCTGGGTTGCGTCGCCTAAAGGTTGCCCTCGACGGTTTGCCCCTGAAGCTGCCCTTGTTGGGCCCTTACCCTGATCTGGCAGCAGTTTGGAGATGGGGAAAGCCCGCTCAGTTCCTACCACACAACTGCCAATTTTTGATTAATTTATTTATTAATATGTTTTGTAAAACAAACAGTGAAACATTATTTTACTATTCTGCAGTTTATGACGTGGAGATTGAAACTGAGGCTGTTTGGTACAAGTAAATACAATTTTCTGTGTCTTGTGAGATGGCTACTTGGGTCAGCCGCCGCACAGGATTGATCCAAGGAGGCGCTATGTTTATGGCCAAAGCCACGGCAACGAGCCGTTCTTCGTATCATTTAATAGTTTTGTTAGTTTATAAACATTAATTTAATTAGAATAAGAGGGTAAGAGGCAAGGATCCGTTAACATTAAAGTTGATTTTTGTTAGTTGTTAATAAAATAAGAGCTTAGCTAAGTAAGAGGCAAGGAGCCTTTAATGTTATATTTGTTTTAGTTAGTTGTAGGCGTTATTAAAATAAAAGCATTTCTGTTTAAAGGCAAGATGCCGTTAAGCTTATAGTCCATATAGTTTTTTTTTAGTATAGTTATAGTTTCGTTAGTATTATTAGAATAAACGTAATTTGAAGGGAAAGGAGCCCCTCATAATTTAAGTTCGAATTTAGCCGCCCGTCGCCGCGGCAACCGTGCGTTGCTGATAGGTTCCTCAACACCGTATTCGAGAGCGCATCTCCAATGTGGCGGCGAAGAGCGAAAGCTCCGATGCGAAGCTATGAAAGCTCGCGGCGAAGTTGAGTGGCCAGGGCAAAATTGAGTATGCACTTCCCTCTCTACCCTATGAAAGAAGTAGGAGGCATGGTTCGTTTGAAGCACTTCCTTTCCCCCTTAAACCCGGCATCCCGGCAAACTAATAAATACCTTCTACCTTGGTCCTGGTAAGACTGACTTGTAGCTTACTTGTTGGTTGGTGTGTAATTATGTGTATTTTCAATGTGTGTTCTTGGCTATAGTGTTGTTCTTGTTGTAAGAGCGTTTTTTCATCGGAATTTTATGTGTTGTTGCTTCTCATACGGTTATGGTCACGGTGGGTCATAAGTGCTGTTTTCTGTATATTATTTTGATGTCTTCATTTCAATACATTTATGTTGACTGATCCTTGTTATTAGTTTCGATTTTGTTGTACCTATGTAAACATTATTGGACTTGTTGTTGTTTTTTCCACCACATTTTATTTGGTAAATGAAGTTGCTTTTGTCGATCAAAGGTATCTTTGACTTTATATATTTTTATAATATATTCGTAGGCTTGTGTGCTAGTTTTTTTCTTGTTTATTGAATATATTATTATACCAATATGTTCCTTCCTCGGATCTCCATCCAACCAAAATCTGACAATGAATTCTACATCATCAACATCAAGGACTTTAAAGACAGGTTTAAGAATTCCGACATTAGAAAAGTAGAAACATTAGTATTTGACGTAGTATCCTTGTTTCCCAGCATACCAATGGAAGAACACTGTAGTGTATACATGCTTGAGAATTGTAACACTTTGTTAAAATCTTAAATATTGTCATTGACAACAATGGATATGGAAGAAAAAATCATAACATAAGCGTAAATCAAAACATAATCGATCAAATGTAATATGATCAGCCACTTGACGGCCAGCGTCTTATGCCGACTAACCGACTAGGAGCGCTATGTACGAGAAGTTAACTTTAACATATTTAGCATAAGTCCATTTTGTGTATAAAAGTCTTTAATGGAAATATAAGCATGAGGGCGCGTTCCCTGTCTGACGATGTCAACTTTAACATATTAAGCTTAAGTCCACTTTGTGTATAAAAGAATAAATCAGAATTAATAAAGAAGAAAAACAAATTTTTCATTGCAAATACTTATGGTACATTTCATTAATCAAACTGGGATCAAAAGCGGAACTAACTACATGGCGGACTA
This sequence comes from Drosophila kanekoi, assembly GCA_037075305.1. Lineage (NCBI taxonomy): Eukaryota > Metazoa > Arthropoda > Insecta > Diptera > Drosophilidae > Drosophila > Drosophila kanekoi. Next base: position 4,770 of record JBAMCE010000264.1, read on the forward strand.
CAAGTGTGAAATTATACGCACTATCCGCCCTTTGATATATTTATGCCACCTATCGGGTAACAAGACCCCAAAGCGGTAACAGCAAAACAACAATGACCACAGCACCAGCAGTAATAGCAAAAAACAATAACGACAACAACTGCACTAGCAATAACAGCACAACAACAACAGCACTACGAAGATATCATATGGCAAAAAAATACAGATGAACGACTCTATAGAAGGAAACGCTGCTCCTGTCAAGCAAAAGGACGCAACCACTATTCAAAAATATTTGAAGCGTGGGACCAGCCCACTTACAATATCTCAGTATCGCGCAAAATAAGAGAAGAAGCCTCTGGAAAAAAAAAACAAAGCGTGGCGGCCGAAGCAAAGACGACTGGAACTAGACTTATTAAAAAAAAAGTACACAAACAATAGAACTCTGTTAGGTTAAGTAGCAAAAATCAACTATTCATAAAACGTTCTAAAAAAAAAAATTATTGCGGTCAATTCTAATTTGATGCCAGTTCATTGTATAAATATGGGTGGAAAAGAATCCAAGGCAGATAATAACACTGTCAATGTCGTAAACGTGGTAGAAGTTGTATTAGACACTACACCCCATTTGAAATTAACAAACATGCTGTTAACTATACTTCTTGTAAGGCCCCAGCGAATATTCTGAAGATGTAACTTCTTTACAGAAAATCAGTGAGGAAACGTTACGTTATGAGTAGGCCTAACGACCTAGACAAAGTCTAATCTTCTGCATAAATAAAAATATTTAAGTAGGGGAATGTCCCACATGGAATGCTCCCAAATAGTTGAGAAAATACATAAGAGTTCACACACTGAGATCCTTATATATGGGTACAAAGAAATCGGGAGTTTAGTTAATGAACGTCAACATATACTCACATGTTTACGCAGAGTCTAAATTTCTAACACTTTACAACGTCTAGGGATAATCTGATAAACCTAAGCGAAAATATAATCTTCAGCTTTATTTACCATCGGTATTAAAAACACCGGTAACGTTTGATCTATCCTTCTTGACACAACAAACGGAAGAAGAACAAAAGGTTCTAGTCGGGAGAAGCTACATGTCAAGTTTGGTGACTCTAGCTCTTATTATTTACCAAAATTTCTCAAAAAAAGGATTTTGATATAGATTTTTATCGATTCTTGGAAACGGGGCAAGTTATCGAATATTGGAATCAAACTCGATCTGCGCCTACAGCTAAAATTGCAAGTTTCTAGCTCTTTTAGGTTCTGAGATCCTTGATCAAGAATATATATACTTTACAGGGTCGGAGGTGCTTCCTTCCGCCTGTTACATACATTTACATTTTGCACAAAAACATTAAACCCCTTTTACCCAATTTAAATGGCTTCGGGGTATAAAAACTAGAAGTGATAAACATAATAAACATAGCCCAATCACCTATAGACTTTGCAGGAAAAGTTGGAAGGCTTATTTTGGCATTCGACGGAATGCTCGAGAATCTTCGGAGTTTCCTCGACGCACTAGAAATAGTTGACTCGTTCAAGAGAACACAAGAAAATTTGGTAGTATCTATTATAAAAACCAAACTTAAAGGGTATGCTAGAAGATTGATAGAAGCTGAATCAACAATTACAGCTATATCAAGCAAGCTAAGATCATCAGTAAAATGCGAATAAGTAAATCAACCCGAAATTGACTTCAGCAGAAGCATAAAACGGCAAACGTTTACACCTAAGACATAGAACAGTTGACCAAAGCACTGGAACCAGACGAACGAATGCCGAAGTCGCATTCAGCAAAGCTGGTCGATTTAAACTTACGATCGACGCAAAGTATCATTGCTTTTTCCATGAATGCATGCTTTATTTAAATGATTTATTACCCTAGATAACAATACATTTTACAGGATATTTTAAGAATTAAATAATTTTCACAAAAAGCGCATCGTGTGCAATAACTTTGTTAAGAAAATAGCTCACTTAGATTGATTTTACTTTTGTTTTTAGACAGTGTATGCTCGAGAGAATACCAAAAAAGGTCTTACACCGAATACTGTACTCGGTTCCGCGTATTGCCGGATAGCTTTTACCTTTTCCGGATCTGACTTCGCACCATTCTTAGTCTCTATAAAGCCGAGATACTTGACGCTTTCTTACAAAAATTTTGACTTCTCCTGCGCCATGTTCATGGTCGCGTTTAAAAGGCTTTTTCAAATCTATTTGACATGCCGTACATGATCCGACTCTTATTCCGAAAATACAATGACGTCATCGACGTAAACATAGCATGATTTTCCAATCTGCTCGCGAAGAAATGGTCGCTGCATTCTTCAAAGCAAAGGTTAGTCGACAAAATTCGTACTTCCCACCGTTAATCAAAATTGTTGTATGACGATTTCGACTTTCTGATTATGTCATTTTTAAGTAGTTCACTAACTTCTAGAGTGACAGAAACGTATACACCCCTAGGATAGAGGTAAAGCTTTCAGTAGACCACATTTTCGTCGGTCGTACGGATCGTGGCCACAACAGCCGTGTTATTAGGCGGCGCCTCGTTACAGTCCGCAAACGCCTTGTTTTTTCGGTGAAGTACCCGCCGTTCGTTCATTTGTAGTACTGCAACGCCTCCGAAGTCGAATCATATTTTAGTATGCCTTCTTTTAGGCATAAAACTGCGCCCACCTGCTTCAGCAGGTGCTGCCCTATGATTCCATCAAACGTGGATAACGAATCAAGTAGAAAAAAAAAACGTGTCGCACCCAAACATGGACAACCTGCATTTTTCAGCTTTGTTGTTTGACCCGTGAATGGAGTGGACAACAAAAGGGTATTCGACAGGCGACGACGCCGTTTAGGGGCTTGTGCGGCCTGATCTAATTTTTGGCCGCACCCGTGTCGATTTAGAATCTCATATCTGTCCCCGCTATTCTCCGCCGTATGAACGACAGCAGTTACTTTGAGGAAGAAGAGTCGACTACCATGGGAACCGGGGCACTATCGACCCCCGCTCTATTCTGGGCCTAATCTGTATTCTGTCAGTTCTGTCTTTTGAAATGAGGATTCTTGTCCTGGTACTCTAAGGGAATTGTTATTTTCCCTGCTGTTGCTGGCGTCCTTGTGGTCGTTGCTAAGGACGACTTCTCTCTTTCTGGCCCCTAGAAAAGCTTGCCACGAAAACGTATTTCTAATGATTAGCCTCGACCTTCTGAGCTAGAGCCAGCGCCGCCTGCAAATCCGAAAGGTGAGCTGCAAACAGAACGTCGATTAAACTGCGCTTAAGCCCAGAGAAAAATACGCGGAGTTTTTTTTTCAACCTCATCATAGTTTTCTAGGATCGACATGCCGCCCTGTCTAAGCGTGCCCATTTCCTGCTCGATCACATGGATAGGCCGCTTGTCGCTAAATGTGAAGTCCTTGTTATGACGGCCTTGAAGTTTAACGGTGTGTTAAACGAAGCGAGACATGCGTCCGCAGAACCTCTTATTTTACTTCTGATTATTGAGATCACTTGGTGGTGACGGGAGATTTAAATAAATTATATAAATATTTGCATCGATTTAAAATACATATTTTACACAAGTCCAACCTCAGTACACAACATGTATGAAATTTTCATTGTTCATGATCAGCGCGAGAAAACTAAGAAAATTTATTTCTTTGTCAGCCAGAGACTTTGACAGAGCAGTGGATAGCAACACATTCAAATAAGCTGTTTTGTATGTATACATACGTGTTTGTATATACAAATATTATTGCTTGCACAGAGATTTCGTTTGCGTTCTCAATTTTCAAAAAATCAAGCTGAATAGTAGCATTTCGTTGTATGGCGTTGCTCATCTTAGTGTTCATATTATCTTTGATTATACCTCATAATTATATATCATCATTATATCGTGCACGATAAATTTTCAATACCATGTGACGGGATTATCGGCATGAATTTCCTCACAAAATTCAACTACTTGTTAGATTTACAAGCACCTAAAAATTGGTTAATAGTCAGATCCACTAATTCCTCTAATATTCCAATTACGCATAAATGCGAAACTAATTCCCCTCTATTGCCAGCCCATTCTGAAGTAGTTAGACAATTTAAAAAAAAATCAAAATAAAATTTATTGGAGCGTGTATTACAGATTCAAAAAACACTTACATCCGGATATTAAGCACCAAATAATGAAATAATACTCAGTACCCCACCTAATAAAGAAAGACGAAATCAAGTATTAGCAAACTTAAATAAAAATTGTCACCAACAATTTGCTAAACTTTTAAATAAGCTTTGTATGGAATATAGCAACATTTTCGAACTATAATAAGAAACAATTTCCACAAATAATTTGAGATTAGACCTAGAAGAATATGAATTTACAGTAGAGTATCTTAAGGGTAAAGATAATTATATTGCAGATGCGTTATCAAGAATAAGCTTCAATGAGTTAAAAGACACGGCATGCCAAGTCCTAAAAGACAACACAATACACAATAAATCCTGGGCATTAGATAATAATCATAATAAATAAAAAACAAGAAAATATGCCTAGGCAAAATCTTGAAAATGCTTCTATACACAACGTATATCAAGTCAATAAAAACGCCGATGTGCGAAAAGTAGGTACCTTGCGATTAACTCCTTGCAAATGTTTTCGTAAACATGGTAAGATAGTTATAGCTAGAAAACAGAAGCCGATAAAAAAGATTAGCTAACTCAAAGTGGTACCGAGCGGACAGAACTTTCAAAACTTTCAAAAATATGGCCAATATATACTTAAAGAACTTAAGAGAAGCGCTACTCAAGCCAGTGACCCAAATAAATACAGATAAAGAAAAAGAAGCAAGAAATGTAGACAATACATTCATGATGAAGTTATGCAAAAATTTAAAGACATTACTATTGGAAACATATGTTACGTCATATTGCAGAGACCGTACCTGAATATCAGAAATGTCAAAAAGCTAAAACTAATAAGCATATTAAAACCCCATTAACCGGACACACCAAGTGTTTTCGACAAAATACTAATCGACACCATTGGTCCATTTGTTAAGTCAGAAAACGGTAACGAATAAGCATTACGATTATTTGTGACTTATCAAAATATCTTGTTGCCGTACCTATCGCTAATAAATGCACAACAAGCGTAGCAAAGCAATATTCGAGTCCAATGAAAAGTTTATTACGGACATGGTTACTTGATATAAAAGTTCCATACTTAACGACTTATGTAAATATCTTAAAATATTCCACACCACCACCAGACGTTAAGAACTATGGAACGAATTCACAGAACCTTATATGAATATATACGTTCCGACAGATGAATTGATAAAATTGATTGGGACGCATGGCTTCAATATTTTGTTTATTGTTACATTACAACCCCATCTATGTCACATGATTATTGTCCATATGAGCTAGTTTTTAGCAAAAACCTTAACCTACCAAAATATTTTAATAGCATACAGTAAAATGATCCACATAATATAGAAGATTACGCAAATGGATCTAATAATTATAATATAGAAGATTACGCAAAGGAATCAAATATAGATTATAAGTAGCGTATAAGAGAGCTAGAATAATGTAGAAAATAATTTATAAAAAAAATAATAAGAAAATTATATTATTATAGGAAATTGTCAGATTTTAGATTAGAATTAGCAAACCAAGTCTTGCTATGAAATGAAACAGGTCACAAGCTAGAAGATAGATATCTAATTTAATATTAGATTCTAAAAATAAAAAACAAAAAGTACAAAGAGATAGACTAAAATTGTCTTACACTTAACATTGCATGTACGTGTAGATTTCTACACAGATTGGTCTGATCAGCCATATATATAAAAAAGAAACAATAATAAGAATTTTACAACTTTACGCAACAAAGCAACTACGATAAAAATCAAAATAAATAAAAAATGAGAAAGAAGGGCTATCTTCGGCACGCGGAAGCTTTAATACCCTTGCAGACCCAACTTTTTCATAATGTTCATAGTACTTTGCCTGTTTCCAGCAAGCACAGGGATAATAGTTAATGACGAGTATGGTTAAGATATTTTAAAAAACAAAGAAGTTTTCCATACAACACCTTAGTATTCGACCGATTGTTCCTATAGCAGCTATATGACATAGTGGTCTGAAAATTAATAAATGCCTAGTTTGGTCAAGATATCTAAATAAGCAAAATGTTATAATAGCAAACATTTCGATCGATCGTTCCTATGGCAGCTATTTAATATACTAGTCAAATTTGAATAAGATTTTGCATAAATGGAGGGAGTAGAATACAAGTAATAAATGCCTAGTTTGGTCAAGACATCTTGAAAAACAAGAAAAATGTGCATACTACAACTTAATTTTCGACCGATCGTTTTTATGTCATACGATTTTGCATAAATGGAGGGAGCATAGTAAAACTAATAAGTGTTGTGTTTGATCAATATATCTAAATAAAACAAATGTTTTTCATAGCAGAACCTACTTTTCTGACCATGTATCCATCGGCCCACGATGGAGCTGTACGAGAAGTACATAGCTACACGCGCATTAATACTTTAATGCAAATATATGCATGAGTACGCTCTCCCTCTCTATCGATGTTTACTTCAACATGTTTAGCTAAAGTTTATTTCGTGCATACAAGAGCGTACATGAGTACGCTCTCCCTCTCTATCGATGTTTACTTCAACATGTTTAGCTAAAGTTTATTTCGTGCATACAAGAATAAAAAAGAATTAATAAAGAAGCGGTTATGCGGAGCGTCTGCTCCGTTTAACCAAAGACGTATCGTTTATCAAGGTACCAAAATTACTGCACACTTGTATACCATAACAACTATTTATGGAAATAGTTCGATTCTGCAATCGCGAAAACCAATATTTTAAATACGAAGACAATATATACACACACAACTAAAAGGGATGGGATCTCCGACCTCCCCAATAATCGCAGATATAGTAATGGAGAAATTGGAAACTGACAATATTACAGATACACTGCAAATAAAAGCAAAGCTTTTGACCAATTATGGACAAAACAGAAGTACATAAAATTCTAAAAGAATTGAATTCCTTCCATAAACACATTAAATTTACCATGGACTTAGAAAAAGACAGGAAATTGCAATATTTAGACCTACAAGCAGATTGATATATATATATATATTTTGATACCACATCGAAAGGAAAGCCAACCCACCACATTTTCAATGACCAAATTGTAGGTTTCTAGTGGGAAATTGCGATTTCACCCTGTTTCGGATTCCTTTAAATATTATTGCTTCAGCTTATACAAAAAATTTTGGTTCATAGTCTTAAACGCTAATGATTGATAATTAGTTTTGAGATCGGGGAAAACTCCCCAGACTACAAAAGGACCAGGGCTTGCACTACTATGTTAGTCGAGTTTGGCCGTTGACGGGAAAAATGTCAAACAGTTTCTGGTGACTGAAATGTTTTCGCGGACCCGAAGAGACCCTGACTGACGAAGTACGAGTTCGATTATGAAGTGTGAAAATGCTTTCAGTAATTTATTGGTTGTCGGATTGGAGGTGGTTACCAAATGGACTTTGTACTTAAGTGAACGAAGACACTAATATAAACGTGTCTGATAAGACAATTGTTTCCGAAACAATTCGATTCGATTTCGTACCATACAGAAGAGTATATAACCGATCTTAAGCTGAAGAGCTTCAGAGGGCATGCAATTCCAGCTTTGCTCGGCTTTGCACTAATAGTATGGTGCTTCAATAGTGTGTAGTCGAACAGTAATTAGGTATAGAATAAATGCAAATAAAAGCAGCGGTCTGTTATGTAAGAACTGCAGTGGCTAGGGTGCCATAGATGTTTATCACTTGTGATTCATTTGGGGGGTTACCCATTAAATAATGATTTATTTAACATCAACAATATGACATCAGAAATTTCTGGCAACGGACCTAGCTATAAAACTTATTTGTTCATATTAATAAAAATGTTTATACATAATTCACTTGTCAATCAATGGCATAATCCAAACGAGGACGCCCTTAATTATTTTCCAATAAGACTAAAGCGGTATTATATAACGGTATTTACTCATAGAACACACTTATAGATATATATCAACCAGCACGTGTGTGCTCTGTACCGAACGAGATAGACTGTAGTCGATTAAAGTTCATTCTATTTCGTACCCAGAGAGACCTTTCTTCCAGTCCTTAGAACTGTGTTTCTCTGTGCCCCTCTACGCGTAGACGTTACCAATAGTTGCTGTACTCTACCAAGTAAGAAAAGGTATGAACCATACAGCAATTTGTGCGGTTTAAGCTGAATAAAATCATGACGCGATGAAAAGGGCCCGGTCAATTGCTGATTGTGGGGATTTATAGCGCGAGAACGCGTCACGCAGACAGGCCGATACCTATGGTTGGTCGCAGCTGCTAGTGCACCCTGTAAAATGTAAATTTAAGTTAAACAGTACTACCTGCCTCCCATGACAAAAAAATCACTTCTTTGCGTTTCAATCGGAGTCTCGCTAATACATTCATCTTTAATTTTAATAACTACAGAAATATTTGAACACATTTAGTCTTGGCAATGTTAATACAAATGACGATATGGTCCCGTTGCATTTATTCTCTTTCGCATCTCGTGGATAGCTCACTTTGGCTACGCATCGCCAGCTACATTTGTCGCTTGTAATAGTTAACGGAACAGTGGTGGGTTTGCCTTTTATACATTTCATGTCTTTTCTTGTCGCATCATGCATCAGGTGCGAATTGAAGCGGGAACGAGAAAATAGGCCGAACGCCCGAGGTAATACTTTACTTTAACTGCTGACACACACGATTAAGAGTTTCAATAGTTTAATTATTCAAACTTACTGACTCCCACACCGCAGTCAATACTACGAAAGTCCCAGCTCAGGGACGGAAAAAGGATCAATGAACGAACTTTTATCATTTTGAGGCTTTAGTTTTATGTCCTTTAAGCGATACACTCCTATAGACTTGTTATTTTCATTTGATAGTACATTATACGTCAGCCTTAATTTCTTGACCAATTTAGCTTTTTTAAAGACTGGGCGAGCTTACTACTAAACTTATTGATTATATTTACTTTGCGCAATACAGCGTGCGTATTAAATATACACTTTACTTGGTGTTATCATGCGATTTTAGGTTTTGCAAATTATATATTTTCGCGTTAGTTGCATAATCTTGTGAGATGTTACTTTAAGGTTAAGCGCGCACTAATTATTTGGACGGAACTTCTGGCTATTGTACATAATCCTCAAAGTGTCTATAACCCTCCTGGTAAGAACGGTGTGCACAATCGCAACACGTGTGTAGCGCCTTCGCGATCTAGTGCCTTGCGAAGTTATCGCAGACAGGAGTTTAATCACTTCAAATACTTTGGCTCACCACTTAAATGTGATAACAGCTGATACGAGGCACATGACATGTTGCTAACAGTATTGAACGACGTATGCTGTAAAAGTTGCTGAGTTTTTCCGTCTGTTCTATCTCTTGAAGCTTGGCAGTTTACTAAGGATCCCCCACTGGTTTCTAACACGCTTAAAAAGGTATTGAGCTACTACCGCTAGCCTGCCATTTGAGCCAGTGCATGCTTTTCCTAGATCTGGCGCGCCTGGATCTTTACTATTTAACTATATTAACGAGCTGCACAGATAGCTCAAAGATAGGGCATCGACAGTTGATATCCCATTTAAACCAAAAATATATCGTTAATAACATTCAGCTTAGAAAGTTGATATGCCATTTAAAACAAAAATATATCGTAAATGACATTCAGCTTAGAAATGATGCAGAACGTTGTGATGAAGTTCGCCTGTGGATCGACTTTGTTGCACTACGATCATTATGGACGTCATCATCTGCCAATGGCGACACTGGCAAGTCCCTAGAGAATGAGAGTCTCCTTTGGAAGCTCAATATTGACAACCCTCTTATATTGGAAACACAGTTCAACAGCCGGTTCCTTTAACCCATCCCTGGCTAAGCGGTTCACTGCACCAAACATCCGGGTGGTCACCTCCGAGGTTCTTAATTTCCCCCTTTCTATGACACGAGATGTCTATTCAAATTAGCAGAAACTTATAAAGATACTGACCTAATATGAAATGCCCGTTCTGTGATCAGCGTAACAATCTAAAAATAATGTGTCGTCAGACATGTACGCAGATGGGGCTTAAGCTCGCAAAATGTCGTGCTAAAACGCGATAAAATCGATCTGGCCGAGTTCTCCACATGGTATGAATTTTAGAAAAACCTGCTGCTGTTGCAGTTTACGTATTCCGAAATACGTCATCACAGTAGCCTCCGGCCTAGCTCACGTTTTTGCAGACGCTTTATTAATAGCGTATGTGGCAAAACGTCTTTGCTCACGTCTAATGCAAATATATTCCAACAAGATTGTCACCATGTGTCGAGCTCATGTGCTTGTGCGGTTCATGTTGCAGTAGACATAATAAATGAAATCACACCAATACTATTAAGCCCAATAAAAAACAAGAAAGAAAGGCGATCTTTGGCGCGCCGACGATTTAATACCTTTGCAGGCCCACCCTTTTCATAACACTCATAATGCTTTGCCCGTATCTAAGAAGTAGGGGGAAAATAGTTAGTGCAGAGTATGGTTAAGATTTCTTGAAAAACAAAAAGTTCTTCATAGATGAACTTAATTTTCGACAGATCATTCCTATGGTATAGTGATCCGATGTAAACAAGACTTTCCAGACATGGAGGGAGCATAGTGAAACTTATAAATGCCATGTTTTGTCAAGACATCTAGAAAACAAAACAGTTTTCCATAGAACAACTTAATTTTCGACCGATCGTTCCTATAGCAGCTATTTGATATAGTGGTCCGATGTAAATAAAATTTATTTAATTTAATTTAATTTTTTTTAATTTTTAATTTTGTTAAATTTTTTTTAAAACTCATATATTTAAGACGAACAGTTAAACTTACAAATGCCAAGTTTGGTCATGATATCTTAATAGTTTTTCAAACAAGAACCTACTTTTCCACAGATCCATGCCATAGAAACGGCAGCCGATTCCGACATATGTACTGCGTGCAACAAAAAGAGTGACTTCTGCAAAGTTTCTTGAGTGAGAGAGAGAGAGAGAAACAGACGTAAAGACAGACGTAAAGACAGGCATGGGTATATCGACTCGCTTAAGACTGATCAATATATATTTACTTTATGGGATAGGTGATGTCTCCTTCTATGCGTTACACAATTCGAGACAAAATTATAATACGCTCAGCAAGGGTATAATAGTGATGTGTCTAACTCAAAATTTGTGTTATTCTAGATAGAAACGCACTTCACAAAACTATCAATTTTTGAAGCCGATCGAGTCGCAGAAATTTAAGAGTCCTGCATTTGATTTAATGGATGGAACAGTGGCGAATCAATGCCCATTTCAAGTCCCTACTCAAACACGTAGCGATGAACTCTGCATGCAACAGTACGCAGTTGATATTACATTCAAGCCAATTCAATGGACTCTCAGACGATTTTACAAACATCCAAAATCCCTTTTGCTGTCACATTTATCGAATCGCTTATTACAGAATTGAAACAAAAGCATTATTATGTCAGGACACCGCACACTTATTAGCAATATAGCATATAGGAAGAAAATTCTTGGGAGTTGGCGTATTCATTATTTCATATATAAGCCAAGATTGCCCACTGATTGCCTCAGATTGCTCCGCGATAAGCTGAAAAAAAAATGTAACAGGGCAGACATTCGCGACTGAGGCAATATGCGAATTCATTCCACCTCGGCAGCCGCTTTACAAATGGTTTAATTCTTTTTTTTTTACATGACATTTACAATGACATATTTAGTAGACGTGAAGTCCTTACTCAATTCTGGGCCAAATGATTCAAGAAGCCAGGGTCTAATCGACGGCGAACATTGTTTATTTAGTTTGATTAAGACATTATCTCAGAAAATGTATTAATTAAATAAATGATTAATATTAAAACAAAACTGATATGTCGAGAAACCCGTCTTTCGCCCTTTAAACAAAATTTGATCTCCCCGTGAAGTTCTGAGTATATCCTTTATATTATTATTATAACCATTCGAACTTCCTTTTCTAAATATGTATATAAGGACGACGTGGCAGGCAAACAATCACAAGAAATGTAGTGTGCCTTTCTGAACATGATTGCTAATTTCAAATTTATAAAATATATATGCTCATACTTACTTGTTCATCATAATCATTCAATTCGGGAACCACGTCTGGGTTTCTTTCATCGGTTTCATCGATATCTTTACTAACGCTTTGATCGCTCGGAACCGGAGAATCATCTCTAGACTCAATGCCGATGGATGCCACTTTCTGTCGCCTTCTTGTAGTTGCGGCGCATGGGATTCGGAGAGCGAGTATAATGGCAAATGTTGCAATGAAAAGTGCTAGAGTCAATCCAATTGTCAACGATACCATTGGTGAAAACAATAGTTCTGCTCGGGGTGTGTCGGCTAAAAAAAATATATACATTTTTGAAACTGAAATTTTGTCATTTTTATTTAAGATTCAAAAACCTATTTAAACTGAAAATGGGTGGAAGTTCTTACGTGGACTGTTAACTGGAAAACAACGTTAACTTATTTGGGTGGGTATTTTCATGACTAATTGCAGCCACTCGCGCCAAAAGCAAGTGTTTTGCAACTGCCGCGATGCTAGTTTTATACATTTGTAAAAGGTATTATAATTGTCTCCCGACATGTGAAACTGCTAAGCATAAAAAGAGTCGTCAAATCGATAAAAAAAAAAACAACAAAAATAAGGGCTATATCGGCGCCGACGATTTTATACCCTTGACGACCCAACCACTTCATAATACTCATTATGCTTTGAACGTATCTAAAAAGCATAGGGAAAAAAGTTAACGCCAAGTATGGTTAAGAATTCTCGAAAGCAAAAAGCTTTTCAAAGAAGAACTTCATTTTCATCCGATCGCTCCTATGACAGCAATATGATATAGTGGGGCGATCTAGCCGGTTCCGACATATGTACTGCGTGCAACAGGAAGGAAATACTTCTGCAAAGTTTCATGACGATAGCTTTAAAACTGAGAGACTAGTTCGCAAAGTAACAGACTGGCGCCAAGCGGACATAACTATATCGACTCGGCTGTTGATCTGAACAAGAATATATACTGTATGAGGTTCGAGATATAGCCATATACACATTTCGAGACAATATTACCCTCAGCAGCAGTACAAAAATAGTGATAATATTTTGCCGCGTCATATTTTGTCCAAAGTGCTTGTTTTATATTCTTTTTGATGACTCCATTTATTGTTATTGTATAGGTGTAATGGATAAAGGGATTGATCGCCAACTGGACGTACATTATTGATTACATTACACAAATGTGTCACCTTTTGGCGGTAGGTATGCTTTGCATACGTTAAGACCAACATTGAAGAAAATAGTTTGTATCTATGGGAAATTTGTTTATACTCTGAATCCATTCAAAATGGATAAAAATGATATAATGGGTTCGGGCTTGTGTATGTAACAGGCAGAAAGCATATCTCACCCGAGTTAAAAATTTTGTATGGCATCAATAGCCTGGTCGATCTAGCTTTTTGAGACGTGGGCATCTAAGTGGCGGATTGCCATCAACAGGCAAAAATCGGTATGCTCCACGTTCGCGATCCGCAGAGATACGTCGCCAGGAGTGTTTCTTCAAGGCGAACTCCTCGAGCATAAAGACGGACACCGCTACCTCGGAGTCCACCTCGATCGCAGGCTAACTTGGAGCAAACACATAACAACAGTATGTCACAGCTTACGACAAAAACTTAAAAGAATGACTTGGCTCCTTAAGGAAAACAGCAAACTTTCTCTGAGCAACAAGGTGCTGCTGTTCAAAACCCTACTGGCCCCAGTTTGGCGCTATGCAAGCCAAATCTTCGGCACTGCAGCAAAGTCCCACTGGAGGAAAATTAGTGTCTTTCAATCCAAGGTGCTGAGACTAAGTACTGGGGCCCCCTGGTACATCCGAAACCGGGCCTTAGCAAGAGACCTAAAAGTCCCCATGGTGGGTGACCAGTTACGTCAGCAGTCCACCAGCTACATGGCCCGTCTTTCTGCCCACCCCAATATACTTGCAAGAAGGCTTTGCAGAAGAAAACGACGGAGACTTCGCAGGATCCACCCCATCGACCTCCCAAACCGGTTTCTAAGATAGAGTAAACATAAACCAAATAATGTAAAACTTAATAGGTAATGTTAAGTAAGTTCCTCACATAATTATAAAGCTAGGTTAAGATGCTCAAGTATATTATCAAAAAATTAGCTAATAAAAAGGAAAAAAAAAAAAGTTGATCTAGCCATGTCTGTCTGCCCGTCCATGCATGTATGAACGCATCGAGATCAAAACTTGACACTTGTCATTTTAAAAATAAAGAAAGTACAAGGTTGATTTTGTTATGGTCGGCAAATTTCTTCGTTTCCATGCAATATATATCGAATTTGTGTTTTTTAAGCTTTCGTCACCAAATTTTACATGCAGCTTTCAGAATAGTATAAACAACTAAAGTATCTTAAATTTCATAGCCCCAAACCAGCCTACATCTCTATAATTGAAATAAATAAATCAATTGGATCTACGCACCAATTTGAGTTACAGTCTAAATGCTGTTGTCATTTGATAATTTTTGAATATTCTCTAAAAGTTCAACTTTCAGTAGATAATTTCATCAACAAGGATACGCGGAAGTTAACGTGGGGCTAAATTGGCAAGCTACGTTCGGCAAGTGCAAAGCGGATGAATTTAGTATACATGTACATACATATATTCATATGCGTGTCTATTATGTATTCCATAAACATAATAAAAATTATAATTGATTGTATTCTGTGCTGTGTGCATTTGACGCTATTTTAGTTCCTTGATTTCATATGGTACTGACTTTTGGTAAGGCTGTAAGGGCGCTGGAAAATAGTTTCATTAGTTTGGTCGAAATGCTGGCACCATCCCAGAAGAATAAATTATTTTTTCAATACTGCTTCTTATATCCCCACACGCATTAAATAGATAAGTAACTTAAGCAAATACGATCTTTTTAGAGCCTGAATAGGAAAGCGCATAGCGCGAAGTGTAACAAATTGTCGATTTTCCTTTGGAGTTCGATGGCCGTCGGTTACAAGAGTCTCAAGACTAAGCCAACTCTCAGCTAGAGTGCGCCACGCATCCGGTTAAGATAAACCCACTGGCTGTCCCTAAGCAATGCTGACTGTTGTTTATATTTTGTCTGCTCAGTCGTAATGAGATTTTAAGTACAGCTGTCGCGTGGACGTTGACAGCGCGGATGGGATCAACTGTCATGTTTTATGTTATAGTATAGTATAGTATAGTAAAATAAATGATAAATAATGATAAAATAAATTAAAAATGCGTAAATTATTTATATATTTCTTTTCTGACACCAGTCCAGTTCAAATACATAAATCCAATAGATATTCTCTATTAGCGCCACCCGAAAACGACGAAGACATGGAGACTGATGAATCTAAGGCCGAGCAGATAATCACAGCCCAAGAAGAGAAGTTGCCTGCCTCAGCGACTCTTCAGGTCGGGGGCAGCAGCCAGCCCAACGCCCCCGCCCTTGACAGCACCAGCTCCACCGTGCCCAAAGAAAGGACCCACAGCAATGCCCCCACTGGAGAAAAGAAGTCACCCCCGATTGTCCTTAATTACATCGATGACATCGAAGATGTGTGACTCATACTATCTGAAGTAGTGGACCTGGACAACCCGTCTATCAAATCCAACCTAGGTCTATGCGACTCCTAGCCAATGATGTGCCAACATACAGGGCCACCATAAAGAAACTGGAATAACAAAAAATCAATTCTACTCATACCGGCTGCAGGAGGAAAACCCCTACCGCATAGTCATCAGGCCTTCAAGCCTTCAGGCCTTCACCACCCCATACTCAACCGAGAGCTTATCGACGACCTGCGGAGCCAGGGTCATACCGCTCTCCATGTGCACAATCCGAACAGCAAAGTCAACAAGGAGCCCATGAATATTATCTTCATTAACTTTAAGCCGTCGGCCCACAACAAGGAGGCTCTTACCATCAGGAAGCTCTGTAAGCGTGGCCAAGGTGGAGACTGCTCAAAGAAACCAGGACGTGGTGTAATGCCAGAGTTGTCAGAAGTACGGGCCATAGACACATACTGTAGAAAACACTACAAATGCGTTAAATGCGGGCTCAATCATCGCACTGCCGATTGCACACGGCCCGACTCAGTTCCGGCAACATACGCCCACTGCGGTGGTAACCACCCTGCCAGCTACAAAGGCTGCGAGTGGTTCACCGAATATACAAAGTGTGCGGGAGCCCCAAAGCCCGTCAAAATAAAAAATCTCCCCCCAACTCAAGAGAACCGAAGGCGCAGCAACAAAGTTCATGTGTCTACACCTGTTGACTTCCCTCGTACAGCACACACTGAACAAGTTGAAGGGCTTTCATACGAGAGGATAGCAGAAATGCTACAGCAGGTTTAAGGTATGCAACAGCAAATCCTAGTACAAAAACAAGCCATCGGAGTAATTCTGTTGTCATAAACTAGAACCAACGGTCCTACTTTCCCCAGAAGCTTGGGTTTCGAGGCGTACCCTGTACACTGGAGTCGAAATCGCACAGCTAGCGACGGCTGCGCTGTCCTCATCCGGAGTAACTTGGTTCACTTCCCGCAATTGAGCATTGCAAATCGTGTTTACCAATATTCGACTGTGAAAGTCTCCATTTAAGCTGGTAGCGTGGACTTTGAAGCAGTCTATTGCAGGCCAAATGAGCAGACGTCGACTGATGACTTCAAAGTCATACTCAACTCGGCTGGAAGCAGATATCTAGTGGGAAGCGACTGGAATGCACATCACTGGCTATGGGGCGCAAATAGCAGCAATGCGTACGGCCTTCAACTAGCTAACTAGCGAAAGTACTGGCCACAGGTACACCCACAAGATAACCTTACGGAAGCAAAGGCCCTCCGTCTTGCATATACTTCGCTATCTATCAGGGAATCCCTGACCAGCTCCTCTCAACCGCTGACGATTGGTACCTCCTGAGCGACCACCTGGCACTGATAGTAGTTAGTAGTTACCCAGGAGAGCAGGGTCAGATTGGTCAGCGCAATACCAATGATCAACGCACGCACTGATCTCAGTGCCTTCCAGAGACGGATGAGTGAAAATATACACCTCAATACTGAAATCGGCACTGGACTGGATGTAGAGGACGCCATTGAACTACTCAACGCAAAGATGCGCGCAGCAGCAGCCGAAGCCAGCCCCCACCAGTTGCCAGGCAGCTGGATAGTGCTTATGGATCGAATGGACATTCTTCCTGATCACCAATTTGGGTTCAGGGGTGGGCAGGGCGCTGTTGAACAGGTTCACAGAGTGATTACCATATTCTTAAGGATTTCTCCAGAAAATCAAGATGAGTCTTCCCGACCCTTCTTTCTACTTTTGCGCTCTTTTCTAATGAAGCACAAGTTTGAAGTCAAAGTCAGGACAGAAATTTCGCCGGCTCGCTATATAAAGGCGGGTGTCCCCCAAGGCAGCGTACTGGGTCCCATCGGCAGACATCCCCTTTGCGGATGACCTACATGAGTTCGCCACCCCAGGCAAACACTTAATGGCCATATTTGCTGATGACGTGACAATATTTTACTGCGCCCACTATGAGTACGAAGACACTAATGGTACCCAGGAATACATCCACTTGCTTAAGAGCTGGGCTCACAGGTGGAACATCTAGCTCAATGCCTCGAAGAACCAGGCGGTCAACTACACACTGAGGCGTGGCAAGGCTTTAGCAGTGTGGATGGCAGCCTCCTTCACCCTGTCATAAGCGCCAAGTATCTTGGAATTATACTGGATAAGAGGACATCGACGGCCAACTGGCTACTAAACCCCAACAGCCCATTGCCACTTCGCTGCAAACGGGCGGTTTACAACGTCGCGTTGGCGCCAACTTGGAGATTCGGTATCCAGGTTTGGCTAATTGATTCTCGCACAAATCGAAGACGGATTCAGACACTCCAAAACTTGGCCTTGCGCCGAATGACCGGTGCTGACTGGTACATCAGAAATTCTAACTTGAAGAGAGTCAGAGCATCGCCAACCGATTAAACGAACGCTTGCAGCGATACTGCAACCGGGTAGCAAGAGACCTCGCTGGGAGGTGTGTAGTCACGAGGCCCAAGAGAAGATCTAATATACATTGGGAGCATAGTAAAACTCAAAATATCTAAATAAACAAAATGTTGTTCATACAAGAACCTAATTTTCGACCGCTCGTTCCTATGGCAGCTATATGATATAGTGGCTCGATCCCTCTCAGACATATGTTCTGCGTGCTACAAAAAGAGGGACTTCTGCAAAGTTTCATAAAGATGGCTTTAAAACTAAGAGACAAGTTCGCATAGAAACAAACATAGAAAGACGGACAGCCGGAAAGAGGGACATGGTTATATATTTATGGGGTCGGAGATGTCTCCTTCTATGCGTTACACATTTCACGACAAAATTATAATACCCTCTGCGAGGGTATAACTATTGAATTTCTTTGTGATTCATTTAGGTAATTTACTGATAATGATAATCCTGTCAAGCAAATTTAAGAAATATTAAACTCAGTGTTCGAGCGTAAAAGTTTGGCTTGAAATCTTTCAATAGCAGTTATTGATATTTAAATTTACAGGCGAAACTCCACTTATAATTCATTTTATTTAATTTTATAAATTAATTTTCGAATTAATAGCAACGGAAGCTAAAATCGAGGAGGTGAGTAAAGTGTCACACTTACTTTTAACTTTACCGTCTACTTATGATGGGGTCGTAACCACCATTGAAACATTGTTCATTGTAAACTTATCCTAGCATTTTTCAAAATCGCTTGCTTGATCACGAAATCAATCTAAAGAATTCAAGCTAAGTAAGGGCAACCTTTATATTCAACATACCCAACCAATGTAAGGGTATTGCAAACCAAAGAAACTATAAAATGTACATATAGCGACACTTTGTTGCTATAACATAACATAACTCAAAGTGCATTCGAAATATGATCGTCCACTTATTAAGGGCCTGAGCACAGAGTGGAAAATGCAACGTGTGCATATTCTGCCGCATAGCATTCATTTGTCTTGCTTTATGTATGTATGTATATGTTGAATGTATGTATGCATATGCCTTAAGCGTATGCATAAATGTATGTAAACGTTCACTATATGTTCCCGCTCTACCGATGTACTAAACAACAGAGACATTATAAACATACAAAACCCTTAGTGTTAGACTAAAGCATAAATTTATAAAATTTATTAGAAGTATAATGAAGTCAAAATTTAAGAGAAACAAGTGCTATCTTCGGCACGCAAAAGATTTAATACCCTTGCAGACCCAACCTTTTCATAATGCTCATAATGCTCATGGTGCTTTACCCGTATCTAAGAAGCACAGAATAGTAAATGCCAAGTTTGGTCAAGATATCTTGATAAATTAAAACGTTTTTTATACAAGAACCTAGCTTATAACCGATCGTTCCTATGACAACTATATGATATAGTTGTCCGATCTTTATAGGATTTTGCATATATATGAGGGGCATAGGACAATTAATAAATGCCGTGTGTGGTCAAGATATTATTAAAAACAAAAAAAATGTTCATGGAACAACTTAATTTTATATATATATGATATATATGATATAGTGGTCCGATCTTGATAGGACTTTCCGTATACATGAGGAGCATAGTACAGCCAATTAATGCCGAGTTTGCTCAAGATATCTTGATAAACAAAAATGTTTTTCATACAACAACTTAGTTTTCAACCTATCGTTCCTATGTTAACTATATGATGTAGTGGTCCGATCTTAATATGTTTTTGCATATATATGAGGAGCATAGAAAAACTAATAAATGCAGAGTTTGGTTAAGATATCTTGATAAACAAAAATGTTTTTCATACAACAACCTAGTTTTCGACCGATGGTTCCTATAGCAGCTATATGATATAGTGGTTCGCTCTTAATAGGATTTTGCATATCGTTTCATTGGCAGATATATGATATAGTGGTCCGATCTTAATAGGATTTTGCAAATATATGGGGAGCATAGTTAAACTAATAAATGCAGAGTTTTGTCAAGATATCTTGATAAACAAACATGTTTTTCATACAACAACTAACTTTTCGAGCTATCGTTCCTATGGCAACTATATGATATAGTGGTCCGATCTTAATAGGATTTTGCATATATATGAGGAACGTAGTAAAATTAATAAATTCCGAATTTGGTCAAGACATTATGAAAAACAAAAAAATTTGTAATACATCAACTTAATTTTCGACCGATCGCTTCTATGTGAGCTTTATGATATAGGGGTCCAATCTTAATATGATTTTGCATATATATGAAGAGCATAGAAAAAATAAAATACGCCGAGCTTGATCAAGATATCCTGTTAAACAAAAATGTTTTTCATACAACAGCTTAATTTTTGATCTTTCCTATGGCACCTATATAATATAGTGGACCGATCTCAATAGAACTGAACTTGTCTGTATGCGGAGCATTGAAAAACTAATAAATGCAGAGTTATGTTTGAAGAGCATAGTACAACTAATAAATGACGAGTTTGGTCAAGATATCTTAATAAGCAAAAATGCTTTTCATCCAACAATTTAGTTTACAACCGATCGTTGCCATGGTAACTATATGATGTAGAAGTGCGATCTAAGTATGATTTTGCATATATATGAGGAGCATAGTAAAGTTAATAAAATTAATGACCAAACTTCAAGATATTATAAAAAAATATTTAACCAAATTTAATTTCTCCACCCCTCGTGAAATATCATCATTCAAAATAAATTTTTCACATGATATGTTCCCAATCATTTGTGATCCCAAATTTTGGCCTCCACTCATGATTGTTCACGAGTTCAAGCCATAAAGGCGTAACCAGCCTGTCACCCTTCCAGTCCCTTCAATACAGGGTACCATTTCTGCCCCAAGAAACTAATTTCATCTTCTGACCAAATCTGTATTCATTATCAGAATATCAGAGGTCTTATTTCAAAGCTTAAAAATCTTTCCATGGCCAGTACTTCCTTCGACTCGGATATAATAGCCTTTTCAGAAACATGGTTAAATTCAACCATATCTGATTTTGAGATATTTTCGAATAGTTTTATTTTGCATAGAAATGATCGGCCTACTCGAGGTGGTGGGGTGTTAATTGCCGTTAAAGCCACTCTCCAGTCAGAACTTTTTTGTTTTAGTACGCCTACTGACGCTGAGATTGTATCAGTTAAGGTGTCTTTTCCTACACGGAATATCTATATTACATGCTCTTATGTCCCTCCTTCTTCTGATATTCAAGTTTATATGAAGCAAGTTTAAAAAGTCTGGTTCGTGTACAGACTTGGCTAGATATTCCATAGTCAAGTCGAACTTCTTTCTTCTGAATTCTCAATGCTATGAGAATTATCTTACTCGTTGTAAAAGGCAATTTGCCCAAAATCCGAGACAGTTTTACAATTTTGTAAACTTGAAGAGTAAATCTTCAAGTTTGCCAACTTCTTTTTCTTTCGGAATGGATAAAGCTAGTAATGACTCTGATTCTGCTAACCTCTTTGCTAATTTGTTCCAATCATTTTACTCCTCTGTCTGTCCTAATAATAATTCTTACCCTTATACTATTTCTTCCTCTAGTTCTATACCTCCTCCTATTATTTCACACTTCTCTCTTCTTTTAGCTATAAACTCTTTAAAATCTTCTTACTCTTCTGGGCCTGACAATATTCCTAGTTGTCTACTTAAGGAGTGTAGTTCTTCCCTTCTGTATCCATTGCAAAAGCTTTTTAATCTATCTCTTGAATCTTCTGTCTTTCCATCTCTTTGGAAAGAATCTTATATCATTCCTCTCCACAAGAAAGGTGGAAAGTCTGATATACAAAATTACAGGGGCATTGCAAAACTGTCCTCTATTCCTAAATTATTTGAAAAAATAATCACTTCGAATTTGCAGCATTTCTGCAAATCAGTTGTTTCCCCTGTTCAACATGGATTCGTAAAGAATCGGTCAACTACGACCAATCTGATTGAGTTTACTTCCTTGGTAAATGATGCTTTTCTTTCGAAAATGCAAACTGATGTCATTTATACTGACTTCAGTAAGGCGTTTGACTCTGTGCACCATGACACTTTACTTTTTAAACTAGGTTTCCCTCCGTCTCTTTTGCTTTGGATTAATTCTAATTTAAAAGGTAGGACCCAACGAGTAATGCTGAGGCTGACTACCTCTAAACAAGTTCACGTTACTTCTGGTGTTCCTCAAGGTAGTCATCTTGGACCTTTACTCTTTACTCTTTTTATAAATGATCTCCCCTCTGTTATTCACATGCCCGCGTACTCATGTATGCGGATGATGTGAAACTTATTCTATCATACACTAATCCCCTACACCATTCTCGTCTACAAAACGATTTGAACGCGATGCAACTTTGGTGTTCGACCAATTAATTGCATCTGAATTGTTCGATTCTAAACTCTGTTTCAATCTTCACATAGATACCATCGTTAATGAAGCAAATGAGGTACTTGGATTCATTAAACGATGGTCTAAAGAGTTTAACGATACTTTTATAACTAAACTTCTGTACATCTCTCTTGTTCGCCCTATCCTTGAATACTGCTCTTGCATCTGGTCTCCGCAGTATAACAATAGCCAGGATCGTATTGAATCTGTTCAGAAGCAATTTCTGCTTTTTGCCTTACGAGGTTTAAATTGGGACCCTAATCTTCGGTTGCCATCCTACTACAGCAGGCTGCTTCTTCTTAACCTTCCGTCGTTAACCAACCGTAGGACAATTCTCGGTGTTGTCCTTCTACATAAGTTGATTATTGGCGATATAGATTCTCCTTTTCTGCTAGGGCGTCTTCAATTCTCTGTTGCGTCTAGACCAACCAGAAATTACCGCACTTATTCCTGTCTACGTGCACAACAGACTACGCTATGCACAATCCTTTTCGCTTGCTATGTAAAAACTATAATAGTTTACATCACGTTTTCTCTACCGAACTTTCTCTACCCCTAATAAAATCGTTGCTTTCAGGATACCTTCGTGAAGTCACCGACCATTCCCAGCTATGAGCAGGGGCATAGCTTGCCGGACAGGCTGTAAATTTTCCCCACCGGGTCGGTGATTTCCCATTACTTTTCTCTCTGTCCTATCTACTTAACACTTAACTAGATATATACTATCTAGCTTAAATTTCTTTACTTTATTAACAATCTTCTTACTTTATTTTTTCCTATTTATTGTATTTTATTAATTAATATAGCAAACTAAGATTATTTTTAATTTTACTTAAGAACACTTTTTGCGTACTTACACCCTTCAGCTTAGATGTAGGCTCTTATAGCGTCACTGACAAAATTAGCTGTGAAAAGGGGCACAGCTGGGCTGCCAAATAAAACACCTCCATCGGTCGGTGATGCTATTTAGAGAACTGTGTTTTCTAACTAGGATTTTAGCATATAAGTCCATTATCTACCGTATGTATAATATACTGAATAATGAGAAAGACACTCGCTTTGTCGACCAATAATAATAAATAAAAGATATCCTAATAGATAAAAAAAAATTGACTTGGGAATACTCATATATAAGAGGGAGTTTAGGGTGCTATAAAAAAAGTAATAGCAGTATTCATATCAACCGAGTCATATAAGAAAGACCAATCGGTTGCATAAATAAGCTGATTCAGCAATGAATAATTCCCTTTGCGAAAGCAGCGGCGGGGCTTATTGGCTGATGAGCACGAAATGAGACGATTACAATTGAACATTGTAATCTCTAAAGTAGGATGATATACATCCTCAGGAAGAGATAAAGGAGCGGACCTAGACACATTAGAAATAAGGTAGTCATTAGCAAATACAAGGTCATGTGATCTATTCAAATGATTATAAATTGAATTGATAAGAAACAACGAAAGATCAAGCATGCAGTCTATAAAATCATGCTGTGCTGAGGGCACTAGATAATTTTCGGCAGTGAATAATGACCAAGAGATGTTCGGCAAACTAAAATCACCCAACACCATAAATAGGTCATTATCACGCACGTGTGAAGGAACTTCTTTAATACAAGTAATATGTTTCATATAAACTTGAATATCAGAAGAAGAAGGGACATAAGAGCATGTAATATTGATATTCCGTGTAGGAAAAGACACCTTAACTGAGATTATCTCAGCGTCAGTAGGCGTACTAAAACAGAAAAGTTCTGACTGGAGAGTGGCTTTAACGGCAAATTAACACCCCACCACCTCGAGTCGGCCGATCATTTCTAAGCAAAATAAAACTATTCGAAAATATCTCAAAATCGGATATGGTTGAATTTAACCATGTTTCTGAAAATGCTATTATATCCGAGTCGAAGGAAGTACTGGCCATGAAAAGATTTTTAAGCTTTGATATAAGACCTCTGACATTCTGATAATGAATACAGATGAAGTTAGTTTTTTGGGGCAGAAATGGTACCCTGTATTGAAGGGACTCTAAGGGTGACAGGCTGGTTACGCTTTTTTGGCTTGAACTCGTGAACAATCATGTGTGGAGGCCAAAATTTGGGATCACAAATGATTGGTAACATATCATGTGAAACATTTATTTTGAATTATGCTATTTCACGAGGGGTGGAGAAATTAAATTTGGTTATTGACACGCTAGCAGAAGATTTGCTAGCAATATAGGCTGCCAATGACTCAGAAGTGGTGTCCGATGAAAGTCGAGACACAAAAACTTGCCTACGAGGGGCAAAAACCCTTAAAGTAGGTGCTGATGGGGCTGCGGGTAATACAGGAGTTGGAGGAGCTAAAGAGGCGCCATTATTGTGTTTAACAATCTGGGCAAGACTACGCGCAGGTCTATCTTTGCGGCCAGGAGCTGACGGGGCTGAGGCAGTTTGGATAACTGGGACAGTATCAGGTACGGGATCTACTGAAACTACTATAGGGGATGAAACGGGGGTAATTGGGCAGTCGCTTGGAGAAGGCGATAAAGACAACATTGGAGATAAATCCAAGTTGCTAGGTAGGGACATGAAAGGCGTAGGTGTCTGAACAGACGTAGAGGGCAATTGCAAAAGATGAGGCTTCAACCGGCGATTGATTGGAGACTCGAATTTATATTTGGCAAGCAACTCAAAACTAGAGTCAAAATTACTCGACAGCTGCTTAGCAACATTATTCAATTTTAAGAATTGATTTCTCACAGAATTATACATTCTGGAGAAATCAATTTGCTTGTCGATGCGATCTGGGCACGACCAACGCAAGCCACCGCAGCCCTTCTTGGCAACTGCAGCGATCTTGTCGCAATCACGCCCAGTGAGACCTGCATATTTAGCATGCATCATACTCATTAACAAAATGCGGCTGTGCAGAATCATCAGCCTGCTTGAACGTGCAAGGTTTCTTA
Organism: Drosophila kanekoi; assembly: GCA_037075305.1. NCBI lineage: Eukaryota > Metazoa > Arthropoda > Insecta > Diptera > Drosophilidae > Drosophila > Drosophila kanekoi. The sequence continues at coordinate 30,313 of JBAMCE010000264.1, forward strand.
CAGCACGACATAATTTCTATCAACGTTAAAAGATAAGCAGAAGTTGCGAGAGCGCAGAGCAAAACGAAAACGGTGCACAAAAATAGAGCAAGTAAACACTCAAAAAACAATTATCTTACACAAACAAAGTGTTTGGAGCGAAAAGCAATAGCAAAAATTTGCGATAGAGCGATGCACAAGCAGAAATATGCAGCAGCAAAAGAATCAAAAACAGGCAATAACAACAACACGGAACTGACGCCGCGTTTTATAAATGCAATAATTAACAGACTTACGCTGCACAACAGATAGCACTTTGCACAATTTTTATGAGATTTTTAAATAATGCACCATATATTCAAAATTTAGAAATAAAAAGCAGGTTTGAAGCGCAAAAATATATAAAAATCTTGGAGCACAAGTAAAACACGTCAATCACTCTCAACTGAGAACTTTCTCTTGGATGTTCACAACTTTAATCGAAAATCATCCCGAGCTCACAAACATTAAAAAAATGCAGCACTTGGGGCTCTGCTTGAAGGACTCTGCGCTGGATACCATTCGGTCATTGGAAATATCAGAGGCTAATTATTCCATTGCATTAAATTTATTACAAAAACGATTTGATAACCGTCGATTAGTATTTCAGGCACACATCGTTGAACTGCTGGGGCTCAAGAAGGTAGAGAATGGTTCCGCTGGCATGCTGCGTGAATTGTCGGATAAGTTTAATGCCCATATTCGTGCTCTCACCAGTTTGCGTGGCAAGGAGCAAATTGCTGGTTGCATTGTTCAGGTGCTACTGCAAAAACTGGATCCTGCTACGCAGGCAAAGTGGGAAGAGAAGGTGGAGGATCCCGCCTTTGCAAATTTAATTCTATCATGGGCACAAATTGCCACATTTTTGGAGCAACGCTGCAGAACACTAGAGAGAGTGAATTACGCTATGGCAACCTATAAAAAAAAAACGAACAGACTAACCCCAGTAGGACATCACTCGTTGCTACTAACTCAATGGCTGCTGTTCACGTATTTTGCAATGGTGAAGAGCATAATATATGGCCATACCCAAGTTTTGGCAATTTGCGAGATGCGTCTCAAGGAAGCAAAACATTATCTTTATGCCTCAACTGCCTTAAAAGGGGACATCTTTTACGAACATGCCATTCCGGAACTTGTCGCACATGTGGCTCCAAGCATCACACACTTCTGCATTTAAACGTTTTGCATTAGATTCATCACTCTGTCACTCCTACTGCAGCTTATTCAGCCCCTGCCTCTACCTTTCTTGTTGCCCACAACCTCAGCAGCGATGTTGTGTTCCTGGCCACTGCTATTGTACTAGTTAAAAATTGGACTGGAACTCTTGTTCCGTGTCGTGCTGTATTGGATGATGGGTCACAGTACATTTAATTACATCCCAATTCGCTCAACAGCTTCAGTTGAAGAAAAGTCCATCTTCAGCCGCAGTTGCTGGCCTGGGAAACACCCCTTTCGCTACTGATGGATGCACTGTGACCGTCAATCTACAATCTCAAACGTCAGATTACTCTGCAATCATCACAGCCATCGTAGCTTCCACTATAGCAGATCGCCAGCCAAGCATCGCCCTTAATACAACTGATTGGAATGTGCCTGGAAATATTCGCCTCGCTGATCCTTGCTTTTACAAGCCGCAGCGAGTTGACTTATTAATCGGAGCTGGTCTTTTCTACAAGCTAATGTATGCCGGGCAAATAAAACTGCTACCGGGATTGCCTCTTCTGCAGAAGACACGCTTTGGATGGATAGTTGCAGGTGGCGGTTCCCAGCAAGGCGGTACCTCTCTTTTGGCATATCGTGTATCGTCTGATGCCCGCACTGATTCTGATGGCCGAACCGATGAGTTAATTCAATGATTTTGGGAAGTAGAAAGTTTTCCGGACCCTGTTGCTAAAGCAACAAAGGAAGAGCTTGACTGCGAGGAGCATTTTGTTAAGAATTTCCAACGGTTGCCAACAGGAGCATATTCCGTGTGACTCCCTCTCAAACTCATTTTGGATCAATTTGGTGAATCTTATCAACAGGCATTTCGCAGATTTATATCGCTTGAGAGAAAGTTGCATCGTCAACCCAACCTTAAATCCCAGTATTGCGGGTTCATTCAAGAGTATATGGAGCTCGGACATATGACTCTTGTTCCTCCATGGTCAATACGTTTATGCAAATATTTTCTCCCTCATCATTGCGAGCTGAAGGAACAAAGCACGAGCACCAAACTTCGTGTCGTGTTTGATGGTTCAGCTATCACCAGCACTGGATGTTCGCTGAATGAAGTGTTGATGGTTGGGCCCGTCATACAACCGAAGCTGTTTAACATTTTGATGCGATTTCGCTCGTACCCCGTTGCCCTACTGGAGACATTGGCAAGATGTATCGCTGTGTCAGAGTTATGGTCCCAGATAACTACCTGCAATGCATCTTGTGGCGAAATTCTACTGATTCTGAAATAAGTGTCTTCAAGTTGGACACAGTTACGTATGGCACAAAACCAGCCTCCTTTCTTGCCGTTCGAGCAAAGCATCAAATGGCAGTCGACGAGCAACATTCATTTCCTTAGATGACCTTATATCTGGCGGTGGCTTGGTCCAAGAGGCGATCGACGTATTAAATCAAACAAAGGGCATCCTATCAAAAGGTTGCTTTGAACTCAGAAAATGGTGCTCGAGTCACTCTGCAGTGCTCAATGGCATTCCTGACAAGGATATGGACTCATTTTTAAATTAAGCGATGGCAGCGACATTACCAAAACCTTGGGCCTTGCGTGGGATCCTTCAACTGATAAATTAATGTTTTCTCTCACGGCTGCCAATCAGACACTTAAACCTTGCAAAAGATCTGTTCTGTCCACAATAGCTCGTTTTTACGATCCACTAGGATTAATTGGACCAGTCATCGTTAAGGCCAAAATCTTTATGCAGCTTCTTTAAAAGGAAAACTTGGATTGGGATGAGAGTCTTCCATCTTCTCTAAATACTGCCTGGCAGGAACTTTGACAAACTTTCAGGAATGTCCAATTATCCACCTTTCCCCAGTTGGTTTGCAATACAATGTGCGATGTAGAGGTTCACGGTTTCTGTGACGCCAGCATTACCGCGTACGGAGCTTGCATTTATGCGGTTTCAAAGGGACATCATTCGAGTTCACGTCTATTCTGTTCTAAATCACGAGGGGCTCCACTTAAAACTCTTACGGTACCAAAACTCGAGCTTTGTGGCGCACTTTTGTTAGCCCATTTGATGCAGGAAGTAGTTGAAATGAAATTATTTACCGGTACATTGCATTGTTGGTCAGATTCATCAATATGTCTATCATGGATCCGAGATGAATCGTCGAAGTTCAACGTATTCGTTGCAAATCGGATAGCCACCATCCAGGAACTCACAGCGGGCTTCCAGTGGCATTATGTTCCAACAGCCAGTAATCCAGCTGACATTCTCTCCACAGGGGCCACTCCTGACGAGCTTATACAGTCAAAACTTTGGTCATGTGGTCCTGAATTTTTGACTGGTCCACAAAGGTGCTGGTCTGCGACTTGTCTTCTTGAAAAACCAATACTGGAGTTACGCAAAAGAGTGTTGCTCATCACAGATCCTGCAGGTGATGCCATATTAAGGTGCAAATATGTGAATTCCTTTTCTGCTATTCAACGAGTATTTGCCTATGTGTACAAGTTTATCCATCGTATTCGGCGCCCCGGACTTTTGATCTCCGACATACGTTTTGGATCCTTCATACTTTTACGTAACGTTCAAAAGGGCTCTCTTTGGGGTGATATAAAGAACGTGCAATCAAGGGGCGTGGTCGTTCGTTCCAGTATACTCTCATCATTATTGCCCTTTCAGGATGAATTTGGTATTCTTCGAGTTGGTGGACGCCTCGAAAAGTCAACCCTTCCTTATGAGGCCCGTCATCCTATTATACTGCCTAGACAACATCCAGTTACCATCGCCATTGTCACTCACTTTCATGAGCGGAATCTCCATGCTGGACCACGAGCTTTGTTGGGAGCAATTCGTCTGCAATATTGGCCGATTGGTGGCCGCAAAACAGTTTCCAGCATTGTAAACAAATGCAGCAGATGTTTCCGGAACAAGCCCCGCTTGGTGGAGCACGTAATGGCTAATCTTCCAAAGGAGCGATTTGTTGAAATTCGAGCGTTTGATATAGCTGGAGTAGATTTTTGCAGACCATTCATCTACAAGCCTGACACTCGAAACAAAGGTCCTATAAAATGCTACATCAGCGTATTTATTTGCTTCGCCACGAAAGCCATACATTTGGAGTTGGTTAAGGATATATCTACGTGTGCATTTTTCAATGCTCTAAAGCGCTTTATATGCACTCGTGGCAAGCCACGTCAGATTTGGTCTGACAATGACCAACTTTGTCGGCGCCAAAAACGAGCTGTTGGAGCTAAAAAATCTCTTCCTCAGTAGCTGTCATCAAGAAGCTGTTGTCCAGTTGTGTTTGGCGGACTGACGGACAATTGACTTGCGCTTCATCCCACCGCACTCCCCTCACTTTGGTGGCCTTTGGGAGGCGGCGGTAAAAACTGCAAAACATCACTTCTATCGGGTTGTGGGGACAACTGTTCTGGGATTTGAAGAGCTTCGTAACCTTGTGTGCCACATAATGGCAGTCATTAATTCTAGACCACTGCTTCCCATTTCAGAAGATCCAGAAGACCTTGATGTTCTTACCCCAGCTCATTTTTTGGTTGGTGGCCCACAAGCCACGTTTACAGAACCAGATGTGACACGGCTCAATTTTAATCGTCTAGATAGCTGGCAGCGAGTGTCCTACATGCAACAAGTCTTTTGGTCTCGCTGGCGAAAAGGATATTTAAATCTTCTACAACAGCGTTCAAAATGGCGGACCCCCAAGCCAGGTGTGGCTCTCAATGTCATTGTTCTTGTCAAAGACGAGAACTTACCTCTTTTGAAGTGGCCACTAGCTAGAGTGGTTGAATTGGTCAAAGGAACTGATGACATCACACGAGTTGCAGTTCTCAAGACAGCTAATGGAATCATAAAGCGAGCAACTAATAAGCTGTGTCTGCTTCCCCTTAACGATCCTGTTGAAGATCAATCGTTCAACGGGGGGAGTATGTTCGGCTCACCAGCTAAAAATTAAACTTGTATTATGTTGGCATAATATTTCAGTTACATATTGCCCTGCGAGGCAAGCAATGTCACTATTTTGTTTTGTTTGGCGCTTCTCGCAAGTCATAAGATACTCAATATTAGTTGCTGTTAACTATCTAGCGCTTATCGCTTTTCGTTCATCGTAGTTTCTTTTATCGCGCTCTTTTACCTTTTGCACTTTGTCTTAAGCGGCTAGCGCATCAATGCCAGCGACACCGCAAGGCATTCTTGTCTCGTATGTTCGCTATATCGGATCTCTTATCGATCGCTTCGCTAAAAATTGTACATTTTCGCATATTGTCTATACGTTTGCTATAAGCATATAAATAAATCAACCCGTTGCATGAACGTATAAGAAAAGGTGGAGTTTTATAACATCCTTAACTTCTCGCTATTAAGTGCTAATAAAAAAGCTTGTTAGCCCAACAATATCCTTTTAAACAAAAATGTTTTTCATGCAACAACTTAGTTTTCGACCCATCGATTCTATGGCAGCTATATGATATAGTGGTTCGATCTTAATAGGATTTTGCATATATATGAGAGCATAGAAAATTTAACATATGCCGATCTTGGTCAAGATATCCTGATAAAAGAAATGTTTTTCAAACAACAACTTAGTTTTAGACCGATCGTTGGTTCTATGGCAACTATATGATATTGTGGTCCGATCTTAATAAGATTTTTCATATATATAAGGGCATAGAAAAATAAGAATATTCCGATCTTGGTCGAGATATTCTGATAAGCAAAAATGTTTTTCAAACAACAACTTAGTTTTGGATTGATCGTTCCCAAGGAAGCAATATGATATAGTGTACCAATCTTTATAGGATTTTGCATATATATGAGAAGCATAGAAAAACTAAAACATGCCGAGTTTGGTCAAGATAGCTTGATAAACAAAAATGTTAATCATACAATTTAGTTTTTGACCGATCGTTTCTATGGCAGCTATATGATATAGTTGTGCGATCTTAATAGGCTTCTACATCTATTTGAAGAGCATAGTAATATTAATAAATACCGAGTTTGGGCAAAATATTCTGAAAAATAAAAAAAAATTGAACACAACATCCTAATTTTCGATCGATCGTACCTATGGCAGCTATATGATAAAGTGATCCAATCTTAATAGGATGTTGTATATATAAGACGAGCATAGTTAAACTAATAAATGCCGAGTTTGGTCAGGATGAACAAACAAAAATGTTTTTCATACAACAACTTAGTTTTCGACCCATCGTTTCTATGGCAGCTTTATGATATAGTGGTCCGATCATAATAGGATTTTGTATAGATATGAGGAGCATAGTTAAACTAATAAATGCCGAGTTTGGTCAAGATATCGTAAAAAGCGAAAAAAATTTCCATACATCTTAATTTTCGACCGCTCGTTCCTATGGCAGCTATATGAGTCCGATTTAAATAGGATTTTGCATATATAAAGAGCATAGTAAAATTAATAATGCCGAGTTTGTGCAAAATATTCTGAAAAGTAAGACAAATTTTAATACAACAACTTAATTTTAAACCGATCGTTCCTATGGCAGCTATATGATATAGTGGTGCGATCTTAAGAGGCTTCTACATCTATTTGAAGAGCATAGTAAAATTAATAAATGCCGAGTTTGGGCAAGATATTCTGAAAAGCAAAAAACATTTTAATACAACAACCTAATTTTTGACCGATTGTACCTACGGCAGCTATATGATATAGTGATCCAATCTTAATAGGACTTTGCATGTATATGAGGAGCATAGAAAAACTAAAATATGCTGAGCTTGGTCAAGATATCCCTTTAAACAAAAATGTTTTTCATACAACAATTTAGTTTTCGACCGCTAGTTTCTATGTCAGCAATGTGATTTAGTTGTCCGACATTAATAGGATTTAGCGTTTATATGAAGAGCATAGCAGAACTAGTAAATGCCGAGTTTGCTCAAGATAGCTTGATAAACAAAAAAATTTTTCTTACAACAACTCAGTTTTTGACTTATCGTCCCTATGTCAACTATATGATATAGTTGTACGATCTTAGTAGGGTTTTGCATATATATGAGGAACATATTAAAACTAATTAATTCCGAGTGTGGTCAAGATATCTTGATAATCAAATATGTTTTTTATTCAAGTTTTCGACCTATCTCTCCTATGGCAACTTCCTGATATAGTGATCTGATCTTAATTGGAATTTGCATATATATTAGGAGCATAGTAACATTAATAAATGCCGAGTTTGGGCAGTATATTCTGAAAAACAAATAGAGTGAAATACAACAACTTAGTTTTCGACCTATCGTTCCTATGACAACTATATGATATAGTGTTCCGATCTTAATAGGATTTTGCATATATATGAGGAGCGTAGAAAAACTTAAATATGCCGAGTTTGGTCAAGATATCTTGATCATCAAAAATGTTTTTCATACAAAAACTTAGTTTTCGACCGATCGTTTCAATGGCAACTATATGATATAGTGGTCTGATCTTAATAGGATTTTGCATATATATGAGGATTATAGTAAAATTAATAAACGCCGAGTTTAGTCAAGATATCGTTAAAAACAAAAAAAATGTTATACAACTTAATTTGCATCCGTTCGTTCCTAGCAGCTATACGATATAGTGGTCCGAAAAGCTTAAATATGCCGAGTTTGGTCAAGATATCTTGATAATCAAAACTGTTTTTCATACAACAACATAGTTTTCGACAGATCGTTCCTATGGCAGCTAATAGTGCTTCGTTTTAGCTGTTTCCGATATATGTGCTGCGTGCAACAGAAAGAGGCACTTCTGCAAAGTTTCATAAAGATAGCTTTAAGACTGAGAGACTAGTTCGCATAGAAACAGACAGCAAGACAGGCGGACATGGCTATATCGACTCAGCTGTTGATACTGATAAAGTACTTCAAACACACACAGTTTGTCAAGTAATTCTTTGCAAAATAAAATGGTCAAAAGGTGTTGGTGAGCTGCGCATTTTCAAATTGATGCCGAAACCGTTCTATTTGGACATTCTAAAGAATGAATTTTCAAGGAGCGCAATAGAGTTAGGCCTTATAGACCCCAACCCCAAATAAACAGAGGTACAAGCTTTATCAGACAACGACCCGAGGACTTAGCATACATATTGGGAGCACAGTAAAACTAATATATGCCGAGTTTGAACAATATATCGTGACAAGCCAAAAAAAATTTGTCATACAACTTAGTGTTGGACCTATCGTTCCTATGGCAAGTATATAATATTGTGGTCCGATCTTAATATGATTTTGCATATATATAAGGGCATAGAAAAATAAAAATATGTTGAGTTTGGTTAAGATATCCTGATAAACAAAAATATTTTTCATACAACAACTTAGTTTTCGACCGCTCGTTCCTATGGCAGTTATATGATTTAGTGGTCCGATCTTAATAGGATTTAGCATTTATATGAGGAGCATAGTAGAACTTCTAAATGCCGAGCTTGTTCAAAATATCTTGATAAACAAAAATGTTTTTCATACAACAACTTAGATTTCGACCGATCGTTCCTATGACAGCTAAATGATATAAAGGTCCGATCTTAATAGGATATTGAATATTTATGAGGAGCCTAGACAAACCTTTAAATGCAGAGTTTGGTCAAGATATCTTGATAAACAAAAAAACTTCAATACATCAACTTAATTTTCAACCGGTCGTTCCTATGCCAGCTATATGATATAGTGGTCCGATCTTAATACAATTTTGTACATTATGAGGAGCATAGAAAAACTAATAAATGCAGAGTTATGTATGAGGAGCATAGAGAATCTAATAAATGCAGAGTTTGGTCAAGATATCTTGATAAACAAAAATATTTTTCATACAACAACATAGTTTTTGACCGATCGTTTCTATGGCAGCTATATGATATAGTATTCCGATCTTAATAGAACTTTACATATATATGAGGAGCATAGTACAACTAATAAATGTGGCGTATGGGGAGCATAGAAAACCTCAAATATGCCGCGGTTGGTCAAGATATCCTGATAAACTAAACTGTTTTTTTACAACAACTTTGTTTTCGACCGATCGTTCCTATGGCAGCCAAATGATAGTGGTCCGATCCTCATAGGATTTTGAATATTTTTGAGAATCATAGACAAACTTATAAATGCAGAGTTTGGTCAAGATATCTTGATAAACAAAAATGTTATTCAAACAACAACATGGTTTTCGACCGATCGTTCCCATGACAGCTAAATGATATAGTAGTCCGATCTTAATAGGATTTTGAGTATTCATGGGGAGCATATTAAAACTAATAAATTCCGAGTTTGGTCAAGATATCTTGATAATCAAATATGTTTTTCATACAACAACTTAGTTTTCGACCTATCGGTCCTATGTCAACTATATGATATAGTGATCTGATCTTAATTCGATTTTGCATATACATGAAGAGCATAGTAAAATTAATAAATGCCGAGTTTGCGCAAGATAATCTGAAAAATAAAAATTTGATGCAACGACTTAATTTTCGACCGATCGTTCCTATGGCAGCTATATGCCATAGTAGTCCGATCATAATAGGATTTTGCATATATATAAGGAGCATAGAAAAACTAAAATATGCCGAGATTGGTCAAGATATCCTGATAAACTTAAAGGTTTTTCCTACAACAACTTACTTTTTGACCTATCGTTCCTATGGCAACTTTATGACGTGGTGGTCTGATCTTAATAGTATTTTGCATATATATGAGGAGCATAGACAAACTAAAATATGCCGAGTTTGGACAAGATATCGTTAAAAAAAAATTTTATACAACTTAATTTTCAACCAATCGTTTCTATGACAGCTATATGATATTGTGGTCCAATCTTAATAGGATTGCGCATATAAAGCGTAGAACTTATAAATGCCGAGTTTGGTCAGGAAATCTTGATAAACAAAAATGTTTTCCACACAACTTATTTTCGACCGCTCGTTCCTATGGCATCTATATGATTTAGTGGTCCTTTCTTATTCTTTCTTATGAGAGCATTAAAAACTAAAATATGCCAATTTTGTTCTAGATATCCTGATAAACCAAAATGTTTTTCATACAACAACATAGGTTTCGACCGATTTTTTCTATGGCAGTTATGTGATATAGGGGTCCGATCTTAATAGGATTTTAAATATATATGTGGAGCATAGTACAACTAATAAGTGCCGTGTGTGGTCAAGATTTGGTGAAAAACAAAAAAATGTACCATAGAACTTAATTTTCGAGCGCTCGTTCCTATGGCAGCTATATGATATAGTAGTCCGATCATAATAGGATTTTGCATATGTATTAGGAGCATAGAAAAACTAAAATATGCGTAGTTTGGTCAAGATATCCTGATAAATGTATTTCATACAGCAGCTTACTTTTCGACCTATCGTTCCTATGGCAACTATATGATATAGTCGTCTGATCTTAATAGGATTTTGCATATATATGAGGAGAATAGACAAACTAAAATATCCCGCGTTTGGTCAAGATATCTTGATAATCGAAAATGTTTTGCATACAACAACTGAGTTTTCGAAATATCATTCCTATGGCAACTATATGATATAGTGGTCTGATCTTAATAGGATTTTGCATATAAATGAGGAGCAAGATAAAATTAATAAATGCCGAATTTGGTCAAGATATTGTTAAAAACAAAAAAAATGTTATACAACTTAATTTTCAACCAATCGTTCCTTTGGCAGCTATATGATATTGTGGTCCGATCTTAATAGGAGAGCATAAAAAACTAAAATATGCCGATTTTGGTCAAGATATCTTGATAAACAAAAATGTTTTTTATTCAACAACTTAGTTTTCGACCGATCGTTCCTGTTGCGCTACTGAGCCTTTTCAATAGATTTCACAAATAGAAATAATTAACCTATTATTTCTTGTGTTCTAATTAGTTTTTATATTTCTTAAAGTTACGAAAAGCAGGCAGACCCCAATTGGTCTGTGCTTATTATTTAAAAACAATAGTTTTAGATAGGCAAGCGAACCCGAATTAGAACGTGCCAATTTTAACGAAGCGACAATTATTAGTTATAATTTTGAGTAACGCAAGTGGCCGATGTGTACCAAATGCATGAAGCGAACGAACTTAACTAACTCGATGCGCATCATAGAGACCTTCGCATAAGTAAAGCTAGGGCAATAAAACGATCGTTACTGCGAAGAGCGGCAGCTCTATGTAAATGAATTCTGCAGAGCGAAATTGAGGCAATTGCTTTACAGAGCGAGTATTATAAGATAAAATTAAGATGCTGCTCCTATCAGTTGTGAGGTCGCTCCAGTTGTTTTGGCTGCGTAGCCAGACATTATCCCCCCGTTGGAAAACATGGGCATTCAACAGATTCCCTGATGGCACAGCTTGTTTGCGGCTCTTCTCGTTTCTCCTGTTGTGGTGCGCAAAATGGCTACTCGAGCGACTCCATCCTTTCCCACGATTAACTCCGTGGCCACCTTATAGGCGGCAGATTTTCATACTTTACGAGGACTATGTCGTTGACGCATAGGCCTGGTTTCGGAGTACGCCATTTGGAGCGCTGCTGACGCAGTGTTAAGTATTCTTCACGCCAGCGAGACCAAAACAGTTGTTGGAGGTATGTTACGCGTTGCCAGACGATTGAATTGAAGGTGCGTCACATGCTTAACGAACGATGAGCTGTTACCACCAATCAAGAAATGAGCTGGAGCGAGCACATCTAGATCTGCTGGATCTTTTGAAAGAGGAAACAATGGCCTGGAATTAATTATCGATGCTTTGTGGCAGACTAGGGTGCGAAACTCTTCGAAGTTAAGTACACAAGATCCAACAGCACGATAAAAATGATGCTTCGCTGTCTTCACTGCTGCTTCCCAAAGGCCGCCAAAATGCGGTGAACGAGGAGGTATAAATTTCCGATCAATGGAATCAGCCATGCAAAATTTATGCACTGAATCAATATGATTGCGACTTATGAATAGACGCTTGAGATCCAGAAGCTCGTTCTTGGCGCCGACAAAGTTGGTAGCGTTATCCGACCATATCTGACATGGCCTGCCTCGAGTCGATATAAACCTCTTAAGCGCATTGAATGAAGCTGTCGACAGATCCATGATCAGTTCCAGGTAAACCGCTTGAGTCGCGATGCAGACGAAGACAGCCGTGTAACATTTGACTTGCACTTTATTTCGTACGTCTGGCTTATAGAAAAATGGTCCACAATAGTCAACGCCAGCCACCTTGGATACGGTCTTCCTTCTACCAATCGGCCTATACTGCAACCAAATATGAGCAAGAAGTGCCCGTGGACCAGCGTGTAAGTCCCGATTGTGAAACCGTGTGATGACTGAGTCTGTGATGGGGTGGTGACACGGAAGAATTATTGGATGGCGAGCGTCGAAATACAGCGAAGAGTTTTTCAAGCGCCCATCAACTCTAAGAATGCCGATATGATGCGATATAACTGGACGGTTTAACAACTCTTCTCGATTGCAATGATTTGATCTCTTCCCACAGTTCTGCTCTCTGGACGAGCCTTAGTAAGAGTTGGGTCCCATGTTGTATATCACACACTGTTAGTCCAGGATGCCTGCTTCTGTGTATGAATTTATAAATATATCCGTATATACGCTGCATTGTATCAAATGAGTGGACGTATTTACAAGTGGCAGTTATATCAACGAAGGGAGATGACGCAAAAAGGACCGTTTTTCTACGTTCAAGTTCTGTCTTTTCTGACAAGCAAGAAGCAGGCCAGTCCAATTTGTTTTAACTAGAAATTCTGGGCCGTTGAACCACAGTGACGATTGATCTAATTCACTGGGCGTAGATCCTCTCGAAAGTATATCTGCCGGGTTGAGTGAAGTAGGCACGTAACGCCATTCTATGCCATTAGTTAGCTCTTGAACTGCTGTGACGTGATTAGCCACAAACACATTGAGCTTGCAGGACTCAGTCCTTATCCAGGAAAGGCATTCAGAAGAATTCGACCAACAGTAGAATTTTCCATCGAACAGATTCATTTTAGATATCTCACGTATGAGATTAGATAATAAGAGCCACAGAGCTCTAGCTTTGGAACTGTGATTGTTTTCAGAGGATCTACACGCGATTTGGAACACAACAACTGACAACTGGCTGATGTTCGCCGAGAAAGGACGTAGACACAGGCCCCATATGCTTCGATGCTGGCGTCGCAGAAGCCGTGAACTTCTAACTCTGCTGCAGGTATTGACACGAGAGGAGGAAATTTAAGCTAGTCCAAGAGTTTTGGCGATGTCGCTACCATCACCTCTGTCCTCTACAGGTATCCCTTTCAGTACAGCAATATTGTTTGAGCCCCACTTTCGCAACTTGAAGCCCCCACTTGCCAAGATTCCAGCCGTCTAATTAAGAATATCCTTTGCTTCTTGAATTGAATCAGCCCCTGAAATGAGGTCATCAACGTAGATGTCACGCCGCAGAATCCGAGATCCAATTGGAAAATTAGTTTCCTCATCCATATACAGCTGATGCATAACACGGATAGAGAGGAATGAAGCTGGCTTTGTTCCGTATGTAACTGTATCTGGCGAGTCTCGCCACAGAATGCATTGGAGAAAATCATCCGGTGCTGAGACGCGTACGCAGCGATACATTTTTCCAATATCTCCTGTTAGGGCGATCGGGAAATTACGAAAGCGAAGAAGGATATGAAACAGCGAGCTTTGAATAACAGGTCCAGCCATCAATAGTTCATTTAATGAATAACCTGACGAGGTAGCTGCTAGGCCGTCGAAAACGACTAGCAACTTTGTCGTTGAACTGTCTTTTTTAAAGACACAGCGATGAGGAAGATAGTATTGACAAAGTCCTAAAGACTCGGGGAAACAGGCGACATATGACCAAGATCCAAATATTCCTTTAGAAAGTTTGATATTGAATCTTCAGATCTGGACGATTTTGTAGTTTGCGTTCCAGGGTCAGGAAACGACGAAAGGCTTGTTGGTATGACCTCCCCAGACATTCCAAACTTCGCTTAAAGGGTAAACGAAGTGAATATTGGCCACTAGGCAATTTGATATGAGTCTTTACGAAATGTTTTTCACAGGTGTTTTCTTCCATTGAAGTGGTAGGTGTACTTTCCAAGCAGGATTCTATCTCCCAAAATATTCGAAACAATTCATCAGCACGTTCTTCAGAACTTGACTTAAGTTTAGAACCACTCAAGCGCGGTCCGCCTCCAGAAACTACCCAACCAATCCGTGTTTCTTGAAGACACGGTAGTCCTGGGAGAAGCCTTATCTGGCCGACGCTGAGAAGGTCTTAAAACAGGCTAGCTCCAAGTAGCAAGTCCACGCTTTGAGGTTTAAAGAAAGACGGATCTGCAAGTTTTATGTTGTCGGGAATTATGTTAGTCGCTACCAGAGCTGTGAGGCATGTTGAGTATTCAGAGACTTGAGACTGTATTGTGATAGTGACCGTGTTTCCTTGTCTCAAAACGAGAATCTCCTAGACCAGAGACAATGGCTGAGGACTTGTGCTTCTTTAGCTGAAGCTGTTGAGCAAGGCGCGACGTTATAAGGTGAAGCTGAGAACCAGAATCCAAAAGGGCACGACAAGGTATCAAAGTGCCAGAGCGATTTTTAACAAAGATCATAGCCGTTGCCAAGACGACAACATCACCACTGAAATACTGGACAACGAGAGATGTGGAGGTAGATGGCGATGACTTAGCGAAAGAGGCATGGGCTATCGGCGATGAATTTGCAGGCTCAGTCAGCTGACCAGACGGAAATACCGAATTATTTAAATGCAGCAGAGAATGATGTTTCGCCCCGAAGGTCCGACAGCATCAAGAGCTGCATGATCGCAATTGATGACCTTTCTTTAGGCAATTCAAGCACAATGCATCTCGTTTTGCCTCCCTAAGCCGTAATGTAGGGGTCAAATTTCCAAATCGAGAACAATTATATATATTATGACCAGGGCTGTCACAAAAGACGCAGACAGGGGCTTCGTGGTTAGTGGCGATAAATGACGATCTACTGGTGTTAATTGCACAAGCTTTTCCCACTTGATGGCTGGGGGCATAGCTTGCCATAGCAAAATGTACGGCTTCCATTGTTCGGCATCTCTGCTCCAGAAACGTAGCCATATGCTCCCACGATGTTATTAAGTTGACGAACTACGAATCCTCTAGCCTTTCTTCCCATTTGGCTTGTGATGTTGGGTCCAGCAATTTGTTCGGAGTTGCCATGCTTTTTAACGCGGGAATATGTGCGTTGAATTGGTCGGATAACTCCCTTAGCGACACGTCCGATCCACCTGCCACCCTCTTGATCCCCAATATCTCAAGTATGTGTGCCTGAAAAAATAAACGTTTATTATTAAATAGATCGAATCGCGCCCAACGCTGTATCCTTCAGGCACCATCGAAGATGCTGCAGCTTCTCGATATCTGCTAGATCAGGATGATTTTCTATGACGGTTGTGAACATAAAATAAAAGTCGGCCCATTCTGTGTAACCACCACTGAACGTAGGCAACTTTATTGAGGGTAGTGTCGGCGGTGTCTTAGCTCTAACTGTCTGCGAGGGCAGCACAGATTGGTCGCGGAATGTTGAGCAGGGCAATATTGAGACACGTTTCGCAATTTCACTCCGCCAAATCAGCATGAACAGCGACCATGAAGCCCCGCAACGAGCACATATTCCCATCAAAGTCGCCTCCCTCAGGTTTTTCGCCGGCCACTGTGTGTGCCCCAGTTCTTCCTGTGTACCCCCCCCCCCGCAGTCTACCCACGCCTGCACGCGCACCCCCCCACCGCCACCACCACCTGCTCAGCACTCACAGGCTGTACAGCGCCCACAGAGCCGTGTGTCTCATTCTTTCACACAGCGAGCGAGGTTTGTGGGAGCCACGCGCGCGCGCGCGCGCGCGCGCCCCGCCTGCGCTCGCTCGCTCTTTCAGTTAGGTGATACTGTGAATGAGGAACGAGAGACACGCAGTCAGGGATGCCCAGGCGCGCGTGTCCGTCCGTGTGTGTGTGTGTGTGTGTGTGTGTGTGTGTGTGTGTGTGTGTGTGTGTGTGTGTGTGTGTGTGTGTGTGTGTGTGTGTGTGTGTGTGTGTGTGTGTGTGTGTGTGTGTGTGTGTGTGTGTGTGTGTGTGTGTGTGTGTGTGTGTGTGTGTGTGTGTGTGTGTGTGTGTGTGTGTGTGTGTGTGTGTGTGTGTGTGTGTGTGTGTGTGTGTGTGTGTGTGTGACTCCAAGAAGGTTTTATCCTCTCACCCCCACCCCATCGCTCCCCAGATGCAGTTACGAGGCAGGCAGGACTTAATTGGTCTAGCATACCATCATTCTCAGCCCGCCGTCCCGCCCGCCGCCCACCCCTTTCTGTCCCCGCCCGCCGCCACCTGAGTGAATAAGAAAGATGGTGTCCAAATGCAAGACACAACCAACACTGGGGCTGTCACAGGTCCCTTTTTTTTTTCCTGATTCAGCAGGACAAGATGGCATGCTGGTAATAATTTGAGCAATTGAGGCAATTGCTTTGCAGAGCGAGTATTAAAAGATAAAATTTAGATGCACCTCTTATCAGTTGCGAGGTCGCTCCTGTTGTTTTGGCTGCGTAGCCAGACAGTTCCTATGACAGCTATATGATATAGTGGTGCGATCTTAAAAGGATTGTGCATATATATAAGGAGCATTAAAAAACTAAAATATGCCAAGTTTGGTCAAGATATCCTGATAAACTAAAATGTTTTCATACAGCAACTTAGTTTTCGACCGATCGATTCTATTGCAGTTATATGATATAATGGTACGACCTTAATAGGATTTTGCATATAAATGGGGAGCATAGTAAAATTAATAAATGCCGACTTTGGTTAAGATATCCTGATAAACAAAAATGTTGTTCAAACAACAACTTAGTTTTCGACCAATCGTTTCTACGGCAGCTATGTCATAAAGTGGTACGATATTAGTAGGATTGTGCATATATATGAGGAGCATGGTAGAACTTATAAATGCCGAGCTTGGTTAGGAAATCTTGATAAACATAAATGTTTTTCATACAACAACTTAGTTTTCGCCCATCGTTCCTATGGCAGCTATATGATATATTGGTACAATCTTAATAGGGTAAGCATATATATGAGGAGACTATAAACATTAAAACATGCTTAGTTTAGTCAAGATATCCTGATAAACAAAATTGTTTTTTATACAACAACTTAGTTTTCGACCGATCGTTTCTATAGCAGCTATATGATGTAGTCGTCCGATCTAAATAGGATTTTGCATATATATGAGGAGCACAGTAGAGCTTATAAATGGCGAGCTTGGCCAGGAAATCTGGATCAACAAAAATGTTTTTCATACAACAACTTAGTTTTCGACCGATCGTTCTATGCCAGCTATATGATATAGTGGTCCGATTCAGCAGGTTCCGACATATGTGCAGCGTGCAACAGAAAGAGTCACGTCTGCAAAGTTTCATAAGGATAGCTTTAAAACTGGCAGACTAGTGCGCATAGAAACATACAGACGTGCTGATAAAGAATATCTATAGTTCATGAGGCCGGAGATGTCTCCTTCTATGCGTTTCACATATCACGACAAATTATAATACCCTCTACAAGGGTATAAAAACCAAATAACTAAAATGGTGGGACTTTTAATACATGGCGACCGTGACAGTGGTCTGCAGTGTTAGTCTTATATACATACGTTCAATTTGTCAAGTAATTAATTGCAAAATGAAATGGTGGACAGGTGTTGGTGAGCTGCGCATTTTCAATATCGTGATGACAAAAGAGTTTTACTGGGACATTCTAAAGAATGAATTGTCAAGGTGCGTAATGAAGTTTGGATTCGTAGACCCCCAAAACCCCAATAAACTGAGGTACAAGCTTTATCAGGACAACGACCCGGCGATATAGCGGACCGATCTGAATAGGATTTTGCATATATATGAGGAGCAAAGTAAAACTAATAAATGCCAAGTTTGTTCTAGATATTGTGAAAAGCAAAAAAAAATTTTCATACAAGTTAATATTCGGCCGATCGTTTCTATGGCAGCTATATGATATAGTGAACCATCTTAATAGGATTTAGCATTTATATGAGGAGCAAAGTACAACTTTTATATGCCGAATTTGGTCAAGATATCTTGATAAGCAAAAATGTTTTTCATACAACAACTTAGTTTTCGACCGATCGTTCCTATGCAGGCTATGATTTAGTGGTCCGCTCTTAATAGGATTTGGCATATGAATAAGGAGCATAGAAAAACTAATAAGATATCCTGATAAACAAAAATGTTGTTCAAACAACAACTCAGATTTTGACCAATCGTTTCTACGGCAGCTATATGATACAATAGTTGGACGATCCCAATAGGATTGTGCATATATACGAAGAGCATGGCAGAACTTATAAATGCCTAGTTTGGTCATGAAATCTTGATTTACAAAAATATTGTTCATACAACAATTTAGTTTTCAACCGATCGATTCTTTGCAGCTATATGATATGGTGGTACGATCTTAACAGGATTTTGCATATATATGGGGAGCATACTATAACTTATAAATGCCGAGTTTGGTCAAGATATCTTGATAAGCAAAAATGTTTTTCATACAACAACTTAATTTTCGACCGCTCGTTTTTATGGTAGCTATATGATATAGTGGTCCTCTCTTAATAGGATTGCGCATATAAAGCGTAGAACTTATAAATGCCGAGTTTGGTCAGGAAATCTTGATAAACAAAAATGTTTTCCACACAACTTATTTTCGACCGCTCGTTCCTATGGCATCTATATGATTTAGTGGTCCTTTCTTAATATGATTTGGCATATAAATGAGGAGTATAGAAAACCTAATAAATGCCGAGTTTGGTATATGATATAGGTGTCCGATCTTAATAGGATTTTGCATATAAATGAGGAGCATACTAAAATTAATAAAAGCCGAGTTTGGTTAAGATATTCCAATAAACAAACAAAAATTTTATACAACTTAATTTTCGACCGATCGTTCCTGTGGCAGCTTTATGATTTTGTGGTCGGCTCTTAATAGGATTTAGCATATGAATAAAGCGCAAAGAAACACTAATAAATGCCGAGTTTGGTCAATATATCCTGATAAACAAAAATGTTTTTCATAAAACAACTTAGTTTTCGACCGATCGTTTGTATAGCAGCTATATGATGTAGTGGTCCGATCTTAATAGAATTTTGCATATATATGAGGAGCGTAGTAGTACTTAAAAATGCCTAGTTTGGTCAGGAAATCTTGATAAACAAAAATGTTTTTCATACAACATCTTAGTTTTTGACCGATCGTTCCCATGTCAGCTAATGATACAGTGGTCTGAACTTATTAGTATTGTGCATATATATGAAGAGCATAGTAAAACCAATAAATGCCGAGCTTGGTCAAGATATCGTGAAAAGCAAAGAAATTGTTTATACAACTTAATTTTTGAACGATCGTTCCTATGGCAGCTATATGCTTTAGTGGTCCGATCTTACTAGGATTTTGCATATATATGAGGAGCATAGTAGAACTTAAAAATGAAAGGTTTGGTCAGGAAATCTTGATAAACAAAAATGTTTTTCATTTAACATCTAAGTTTTTGAACGATCGTTCCTATGGCAGCTACATATATGATTAAGTGGTCCTCTCTTAATAGGATTTGGCATAACTAGGCTTTTAGCATATAAGTTCATTATCTACTGTATGTATAATATGAATAATGAGGAAGACACTCGTTTTGTCGACCAATAATAAAAAAAAAAAAATTAAAAAAAAAATAAATAAATATGAATGAAGAGCATAGAAACACTAATAAATGCCGAGTTTGGTCAAGATATCCTGATAAACAAAAATGTTTTTCTTACAGCATCTTAGTTTTTGCCGATCGTTCCTATGTCAGCTTTATAATATAGTGGTCCAATCTTATTAGTATTGTGCATGTATAAGTTAAAATTTACTTTTATTATTATAAAGAAACGATTCGTTTTACACAAATGTTCTTTATTGGTTGGGGATTGTTTTGCGACTGCCTTCACTTAGATTAATTCAACCCTGAGCTAAGCTGATGTATTGACGTTTGGCGGCGGCAGCGCTGCTGCTGATCGTGGCAACATTGTCGCGCATCCGGTGGAATGTTCGGTTCGCTGGAAATGTTAATAAGTTGTGCAATTGCTGATCTCGCTCTTTTGGGCTTCTGGGTTCTTTGACCACAGCGTGAACTTATGCTGAGTTAACTCTTCCCCTCTCAACTTCTACTTGTCCTCAAGTATATTGTCAGAAGTACGGAACGTCGTTGAGTGGGAATTGTGGTAGGTCACGTCGTATCGGCTGTGTTGGCTGGGTTGGCTGTGTGCTCTTTATCTGATTCGGAGTTATTTGCAGAGGAATCTGGCTCACTTGTAGAGTGACGTTTTTCTTCTTTTGTAATGTGTGAAGACTGAGGCTGATGAGTATGGCTATTAGGAACATCTCCACGAGGGTAATCCTGTTGATATTCGCTTTTGTATGTAGGTGGTGCAGCTGGCCGATATTGTTGACATGCAGTGCCTCTAGTGATATCAAAGATAACACTTTTACACGGTTGACCTCTTCTGGTGTCATCTGTATGTTTGGAATTTCTGGCTTCATGATGCTTGTTTCTACGTTGTCGAACTGTTGACCATTTATTCGTATGGACTCGTAGTTGTAGTGGATGAGGTAAGTTCCCTTGATGTGCTCTGTAGTGCGGTTCCAACGCTGCCATTAAAGTTGTTGAGTAGGATGATGCCGTCGCCAACCTCTTCTAAATCATCTAAATGTTCGGCGTTACTGAAGTTGCAATAAGCTTTTTGACCCCTAACTAATTTTCGTATACAATCGGTATTACTTAAGTTAATAATCTTATTTTTATTACATATCATAATATTAATGAAATCTTTACAATTATTGGGTACCTCGTAAAATTCTTTTTTTGATACAAAAAACTCGTTACTATTTAAATGAATAATTGTATTGCTTTTCTCGACTGGTTTAATCAAAATATGTTGGAAGTTTTTTGGATGTAGCACAGGTAGTTTCACAAGATAAATTAAGACAGTTTTGTTATGCAAAATAGAAACATTAGAGAATTCAAGCATTTCTTCAACTGAAAGTCAGGGTAGGTCATGACTTTCAAAAGTATTTTTTATTATTGTCAACTTCTCATAGCTCAAGATCACTGAATTAACTTTATTCAATCTAGTCCACTGTATTGCATGTCGGATGTTAATAATTTCTTCTTTGATTAGTCTAATCTGGTTTTGAAAGCTAATGGCTATTTCTCTCTCTGCCACATACTTCCACGTTTCCACTTCTACGTCTGTATCTGACCCATTATGTCTTCGGATGTTATAATTAAGTTTATGACTGAAGGGTTTAGGTGTTTTTTCAGTATGCTTAACAAGTCTTTGGAAGTATAGTCTGGTTGATTAATCGTATGCCTATGGAACGTTGGAAATGGAATTTCGAATTTGTAATCGGTTAATTGGTTTTTGTTAATGAATATTTGGTTTTTAAAGGCGTTAATGGGAACCTCTATACTGCAAATTAGATAAACGAAATCGGTCTGTCGCCTTGTGATAACACAGCGCATATGGTGAAGTCGGAAGCATCTGTTGTTAATTGAAAATCTTTGTTGAAATCCATGAAACTTAAAATGACGTCATCAGACACTAGTGAGTTTTTTATTTTGTTAAAGGCTTCTATTGCTTCTTGCTTCATGTCTATTATTTTTTTCTTTGAGTCTCGTTTGGACGCTCGTCCTTCTTCCCCTCTTAAAAGAGAGCTAAGTGGTTTTGCTAACTTAGCGAAATCTCTTATGAATCTTCTGTAATACCCGGCTAGGCCAAGGAATGCCCTCAAGTCTCTCAATGTTTTCGGTTGGGGATAATTGACTATTGCTAAAACTTTGTTTGGGTTTGTTTCGATTCCCTTGTCAGAAATTACGAAGCCTAGGAACGCGACTTTGTTTTTGTAGAACTCGCATTTATTTAATTGGAATTTTATATTGGCTTCTTGCAGAGTTCGGAATATTGTGTCTAGATTCCTTGAATGAGATTCTGTATCTTTACTGAAAATTATTATGTCGTCAATGTAAATGTAACATATTTTACCAATGGGAGTCGTGTAAACTCATATTTCCCGTTATTAACGGAGAAGGCTGTTTTGGGTATGTCTGCAGTTTTTATTGGAATTTGATGAAATCCGCTCTTAAGATCGAGAACGGAGAAGAGCTTATTATTACCCAGTTGGGCTAGTACCTCATTGATTTCGGGTATTGGGTATTTTTCTGCAATAGTGGATTTGTTAAGTTTTCGATAGTCAATGACCATCCTATACTTTTTTTCTCCAGATGCGTCTAATTTCTTGGGAACAATCCACACAGGTGAATTGTAAGGCGACCTAGATGGTAGTATTATGCCATCGTTAAAGAGTTCCCTGACTTGTTTATTTACTTCATCTTTCAAAGACATGGGGAATTGATAGAATTTTGAATATATTGGGGAGTCGGTAGATGTTCTGATTTCTGCCTCTACGTTAGTTGCATATGTCAGTTTTTCGTTTGGGTCGGCAAAAAGTTTTGGGTATTTTTGTAATAGGTTTGTTAATTCTGCTCTTTGTGCGTCGTCTAAATGGTCAGTTCTTGGTATTATGGTGTTTACTGCTTCATATGTTTTCTGTTTGAGGGGTATTCTTTTCCCTTTGACTACCATTTTATTGTGAGAGATGTTAATTAGTATCTCTAAGTCACGGATGCTATAGTTTTCTAGGATGGCGTCGAATGACTTCAATGTAGGTAACAAAAAAAATTTCACGTTGCAGTCCGGATGATTGAACAAATTGGCAAATTTGTGATGGGTTATCTGAACGCTACCTCCCACGGATACTGCTTTAAAAGGAGTGATTTTTGGTTTTGGATTGGGTACAAATTTTGGCTGAATATAGTTCTTATTAGAACCCGTATCTATGAGAATTTTAAGTGTATGGCTACTCCTCCCACTTTACATTCAGTGTAGTTTGCGGGATCTGCCCCTTCGTTATCGACTGCTTGTTCGATGGGTTTTCCTAAGTTCGCGTCGTGATTACCCTGAGCCTCATATTCTGTTATTGCTTGTTCGCTTTGTTCGCATTCGGTGGCCGTGGCATAGGCTTCGGCATGTCCTTGTTCTACTTGTTCTGGCATCCCCCCCCCTTGGGTGTTGTAGATTCTTTGATTTTTTCCGCCCTGATCTAATGGGAATGGTGGTCTTTTACCCGTCTCTAACTGGGGCTTGTTCATGTAATTTACCATTTTAGTTTGAATACTGCGGCCTACCTCCATTGGTTCAGGGGGTTTTGCTGCGATCGGACGAGGTGGAGCTACTAAATGTGGATGGCGATATTGATTGAATGTCTTTTGTTGCAACGCATTATTCGGTTGGTACCCTAGGCTATTATATGGTCGTGGATAAAACCCTTATTGTACTGGGTTATAATTGTAAAATCGAATCGGTTGTTGTGTTGCGTTCCGTGGAGGAATCGGTGGAGGCATCTGGGTCGGATAAAATATGGGTTGCCGGTATGTTACATTGTTAGGATGAACTGGTATGTGTGTACGTGGTGTCTGGATTGGCTTCTGAGCCTGTCTTTGGTCTGGGTTCCTGAAGGTGGGATTATGTGGTCTGCTTGTCGCTTAGTTTGTTCTGAATGTCTGGTTTTCCAATTTGAGACACAAGTGTAAAGCTTGCGGCAAGTCTGTTGGTTCTTTTATACCAAGAAGTCGTGGTAAATCACCACGTAGACCCCTTATACAAGTATCTAATGCTCTATCTCTGTACGACTTGGTCATGGCTACTTCTGTCTGTCTGCTCAAATTCATGCAACTAACTTTATTTAAAATGAGAGAGAGATGTTTATAAATGCACTGGTAAAAATCTTCTACCGTTTGTAGTCCGTTCTACATCAAAGTGGTCAGTTGATATTCGAAAGCACTGAGGTCTCGTTTGTCCGCGAAATGAAGTGTGAGGCATCTGGCTATAGTTTCCCAGTTTAAGGGCACATTATAAGAATCGAGCATCTGATCCGCATGCGTGTTTATTTTGTTGCGGATTGTTTGCAGGATGCCGAAGTACTTGGGTGTACCTTTTGTGCTGGAATATGCCTCTAAAATTCTGTCCACACTATTTTTCCACGAGCTGAACTCGGCTGGTTCGCCTGAGAATTCTCTCATGCATTTCACGATGTCTGGTACCCGATCTAAGTCAGAAACGTTAGCGCGATGCACTAGATCTATTGTATAGGCTACAGTTTCGGAAAAGTCAGTAGTGTTAGCATTAAAGTTCATTTGTTCGAGTAATGCTGGCAAACGCTGAGCTATCAATTGGTCAATGAGTATCTCGTCTACATTGCCTTCAGCGTTTCTATTGTTCTAAAACCCTGCCTGCCTGTTTGCAATTCTCTGTTGCTGCATTTGGTTATGTTCGTCATTGGCAACACCGATTTGTTGTTGCCCCTGTGCTTCTTCTTCTACGGGGTGTAACATTGCGGGTCTTATTATGTTGCTTGGATTGGCCATAGTTAATTGGTGAGCAAGGCAAGTAATGTGGTTGATTTGAGTAAGCGTTAGTGTTTTTGTTAGTGCAATGTGTTTAAGAGGTCATAAAATAATTTAAAAATCTGATGGCGAACAGCTTATGTGTTGTTGTGAATAAAAATTATTACGTGTAGGTGCTACTTAATATAAATTGTGAAAATAAATGTATTATTACTGATATTAGAAAAATAGTTCCGTTATAATATAATAATATTCAATTTGCGTGAGAGTAAAGACAAGTCGGTGTCACTGTGTAACGAGTACTTCAGCGTGGTTTTGTTTTTCTTGTTTTATTTATTTTATATCAAGTTACGTTGAGCAGCTGCGAACATCGGCTACATTTGGACTTGCCAAATTTAAATTTAATTGTGTTTCAAATTCGTTTAAGTTTTGTTGCTTAATAATAATTTTTTATACCTTAATTTTTTTTAATTTGTCTGATATTCGGATTTTATCTCACTTAAATTATTTTAACTTATCTTACAGTACTAGTGTTATCGTGGTCTCCATCCCTGATGGTGCAGAATATCTCCGGTTTGGTTTCCCTACTAAGGTTCCGCGTTCCATAAAATTTTATAGATGTGTTCTGCGAACGGATACTACAGAACGTTGTCCAACGATGCGCAACCTTTCATTGCGTTTTTCTATATTTAATTTTGCGTTACGGCCGTTTAAGGTCGGGAGTCGCGTTCACGCTAAAATTCGGATCATGCACTTAATAGACGTTTTGCTTTATCGTGATGACCGTAGACCACTTAGAGTCGTTTTGCTCTATCGCGGCTAATTATACCCGATTCGCGTACTTAGTAGACGTTTTGCTCTTTCGTAAACGCGATCAGGTACCTGCTCGGGCGCCAGTTAAAATTTACTTTTATTATTAGAAATAAAGTATTCGTTTTACACAAATGTTCTTTATTGGTTAGGGATTGTTTTGCGACTGCCTTCACTTAGATTAATTCTACCCTGAGCTAAGGTGATATATTGACGTTTGGCGGCGGCAGCGCTGCTGCTGATCGTGATCGGTGGAACGTTCGGTTCGCTGGAAATGTTTATAAGTTGTGCAATTGCTGATCTCGCACTTTTGGGTTTCTGGGTTCCTTGAACACAGCGTGAACTTATGCTGAGTTAACTTATATGAAGAGCATAGTAAATCCAATAAATGCCGAGTTTGGTCAAGATATCGTGAAAAGCAAAAATTTGTTTATACAACTTAATTATTGAACTATCGTTCCTATGGCAGCTTTATGATTAAGTGGTCCTCTCCTAAAAGAATTTGACACATAAATTAGGAGCATAGAAAAACTAATAAATGCCGAGTTTGGTCAAGATATCGTGAAAAGCAAAAAATTGTTTATACAACTTAATTTTTGAACGATCGTTCCTATGGCAGCTATATGATTTAGTGGTCCTCTCTTAATAGGATTTGGCACATAAATGAGGAGCATAGAAAAACTAATAAGTGCCGAGTTTGGTCAAGATATCCCGATAAACAAAAATGTTTTTCATACAACAACTTAGTTTTCGACCGATCGTTTGAATAGCAGCTATATAAAGTACAAGTACAATCTTAATAGTATTTTGCGTATATATTAGGAGCATATTAGAACTTAAAAATGCCGAGTGTGGTCAGGAAATCTTGATTAGCAAAATTGTTTTTCATACAACATGTTAGTTTTTGACCGATCGTTCCTATGTCAGCTATATAATATAGTGCTCTGATCTTATTAATATTGTGCATATATATGAAGAGCATAGTAAAACCAATAAATGCCGAGATTGGTCAAGATATTCCGATAAACAAAAATGCTGTTCAAAAACAACTTAGATTTCGACCGATCGTTTCTACGGCAGCTATATGATATAGTGGTCCGCTCCTATTAGTATTTGGCATATATATGAGGAGCATAAAAAACTAATAAGGGCCGAGTTTTCATAAGATATCCTGATAAACTAAAATGTTTTTCATACAACAACTTAGTTTTCGACCGATCGTTTCTATGGCAGCTGTATGATATGGTGGTCCGATCTTAATAGGATTAAGCACTTATACGAGATGCATAGTAAAACTTCTAAATGTCGAAATTTGTCAAGATATCTTGATAAACAAAAATGTTTTTCATACAACAACTTAGTTTTCGACCGTTCGATTCTATAGCAGGTATATAATGTAGTGGCCCGATCTCAACATGATTTTTCATGTATATGAGGAGCATAGCAGAACTTAAAAATGCCGAGTTTGGTCAGGAAAACTTGATAATCAAAAAAATTTTCTATGGAACTACTTATATGATATAGTGCTACGATCTTAATAGGATATTGCATGTATATGAGGAGCATGGAAAAACTAAATTATGCCGAGATTGGTCAAGATATCTTGATAACCAAAAATGTTTTTCATACAACAACTTAGTTTTCGACTGATCATTCCTATGCCAGCGTTATGATTTAGTGGTCCGATCTTAATAGGATTTTGCATATATATGAGAAACCATACATAAATTAATAAATACCGAATTTCGTTAAGATATTCCAAATAAACAAAAAAGTTTTTATAAAACTTAATTTTTGACCGTTCGTTCCCATAGAAGCTATATGATTTAGTGGTCCGCTCTTAGTAGGATTTGGCATATATATGAGGAGCATAGAAAAACTAATAAATGCCGAATTTGGTCTAAATATCCTAATAAACAAAAATGTTTTTCATGCAACAACTTAGTTTTCGACCGATCGTTTGTATAGCAGCTATATGATGCAGTGGTCCGATCTTAATATGATTTTGCATGTCTATGAGGAGCATAGTGAAATTAATAAATGCCGAGTTTAGTTAAGATATTCCTAAGAGCAACAAAATTTTTGATACAACTTAATTTTTGACAGATCGATCCTACGCCAGCTGTATGATTTAATAGTATTTGGCATATGAATGAGGAGCATAGAAAAACTAATAAATGCCGAGATTGGTCAAGATATTCCGATAAACAAAAATGTTGTTCAAACAACAACTTAGATTTCGACCGATCGTTTCTACGGCAGCTATATGATATAGTGGTATGATCTTAATAGGATTTTGCATATCTATGAGGAGCAAAGTGAAATTATTAAATTATTTGGTCAAGATATCGTGAAAAACAAAAAATTGTTTATACAACTTAATTTTTGAACGATCGTTCCTATGGCAGCTATATGATTTAGTGGTCCTCTCTTAATAAGATTTGGCACATAAATGAGGAGCATAGAAAAACTAATAAGTGACGAGTTTGGTCAAGATATCCCGATAAACAAAAATGTTTTTCATACAACAACTTAGTTTTCGACCGATCGTTTGTGTAGCAGCTATATGAAGTAGTGGTACGATCTTAATAGGATTTTGCGTATATATTAGGAGCATATTAGAACTTATAAATGCCTAGTTTGGTCAGGAAATCTTGATATACCAAAATGGTTCTATTGCAGCTATATGCTTTGGTTGTACGATTTTAATAGAATTTTGCATATATATGAGGAGCATAACAGAACTTATATATGCCGAGTTTGGTCAGCAATTATTGATAACCATAAATGTTTTTCATACAACATCTTAGTTTTCGACCCATCATTCCTATGCCGGCTATATGATTTAGTGGTCCGATCTTAATAGGATTTTGCATATATATGAGAAACCATACATAAATTAATAAATACCGAATTTCGTTAAGATATTCCAAATAAACAAAAAAAGTTTTTATACAACTTAATTTTTGACCGATCGTTCCCATAGCAGCTATATGATTTAGTGGTCCGCTCTTAATAGGATTTGGCATATGAACGAGGAGCATAGAAGATCTTAAAGTGCCGAGTTTGGTCAAGATATCCTGATAAACAAAAATGTGTTTCATGCAACAACTTAGTTTTCGACCGATCGTTGTATTGAGCTATATGATGCAGTGGTCCGATCTTTATATGATTTTGCATATCTATGAGGAGCATAGTGAAATCAATAAATGCCGAGTTTAATTAAGATATTCCTAAAAGCAACAAAATATTTGATACAACTTAATTTTCGACCGTTCGATCCTATGCCATCTATATGATTTAATAGTTTTTGGCATATGAATGAGGAGCATAGTAAAACCAATAAATGCCGAGTTTGGTCAAGATATCGTGAAAAGCAACAATTGTTTATACAATTTAATTTTTGAACGATCGTTCCCATAGCAGCTATATGATTTAGTGGTCCTCTCTTAATAGGATTTGGCACATAAATGAGGAGCATAGAAAAACTAATAAGTGCCAAGTTTGGTCAAGATATCCCGATAAACAAAAATGTTTTTCATACAACAACTTAGTTTTCGACCGATCGTTTGTATAGCAGCTATATGATGTAGTTGTACGATTTTAATATGATTTTGCATATCTATGAGGAGCATAGTGGAATTAATAAATGCCGAGTTTAGTTAAGATATTCCTAAGAGCAACAAAATTTTTGATACAACTTAATTTTTGACAGATCGATCCTACGCCAGCTGTATGATTTAATAGTATTTGGCATATGAATGAGGAGCATAGAAAAACTAATAAATGCCGAGATTGGTCAAGATATTCCGATAAACAAAAATGTTGTTCAAACAACAACTTAGATTTCGACCGATCGTTTCTACGGCAGCTATATGATATAGTGGTATGATCTTAATAGGATTTTGCATATCTATGAGGAGCAAAGTGAAATTATTAAATTATTTGGTCAAGATATCGTGAAAAACAAAAAATTGTTTATACAACTTAATTTTTGAACGATCGTTCCTATGGCAGCTATACGATTTAGTGGTCCTCTCTTAATAAGATTTGGCACATAAATGAGGAGCATAGAAAAACTAATAAGTGACGAGTTTGGTCAAGATATCCCGATAAACAAAAATGTTTTTCATACAACAACTTAGTTTTCGACCGATCGTTTGTGTAGCAGCTATATGAAGTAGTGGTACGATCTTAATAGGATATAGCATTTATATGAGGAGCATAGTAAGACTAATATATGCCGAGTTTGGTCAAGATATCGTGAAAAGCAAAAAAATTTTTCATACAACATAATGTTCGACCCATCGTTCCTATGGCAGCTATATAATTTAGTGGTTCTCTCTTAGTAGGATTTGTCATATAAAGCGTAGAAGCGTAGAAAAATTAATTAATGCCGAGTTTTGTTAAGATATTCTAAAAAGCAACAGGAAATGTTAATAAACAAAAATGTTTCCATACAACTTAATTTTCGACCGCTCGTTCCTTTGGCATCTATATGATTTAGTGGTCCTCTCTTAAGAGGATTTTGCACATAAAGCGTAGAAGCGTAGAACAACTAATAAATGCTGAGTTTGGTCAAGATATCCTGATAAACAAAAATGTTTTTCCTACAACAACTTAGTTTTCGACCGATCGTAATAGGATTAAGCATTTATAAGAGGAGCATAGTTAAACTTCTAAATGTCGAACTTGGTCAAGACATCTTGATAAACAAAAATGTTTTTCATACAACAACTTAGTTTTCGACCAATTGTTTGTATAGCAGCTATATGAAGTTGTGGTACGATCTTAATAGGATTTTGCGTATATATGAGGAGCATAGTAGAACTTAAAAGTTCCGAGTTTGGTCAGGAAATCTTGATAAACAAAAAAATTTTGCATGGAACAACTTTCATGATGTAGTGCTACGATCTTAATAGGATTTTGCATATATATGAAGAGCATAGTAAAATTAATAATTTCTGAGTTTGGTTAAGATATTCCAAAAAGCAAATAAAAAAGTTATACAACTTAATTTTCGACCGATCGTTCCTATGGCAGCTATCTGATTTAGTGGTCCTCCCTTAATATGATTTGGCATATAAATGAGGAGTATAGAAAAAACTAATAAATGCCGAGTTTGGTCAAGATATCCTGATAACCAAAAATGTTCTTCATACAACAACTTAGTTTTCGACTGATCGATTCTATTGCAGCTATATGCTTTGGTTGTACGATTTTAATAGAATTTTGCATATATATGAGGAGCATAGCAGAACTTATCGTCGTTCCTATGGCAGCTATCTGATTTAGTGGTCCGCACTTAATAGAATTTGACATATATATGAGGAGCATAGAAAAACTAATTAATGCCGAGTTTGGTCAAGATATTCCGATAAACAAAAATGTTTTTCATACACCAACTTAGTTTTCGACCGATCGTTTCTATGGCAGCTATATTATATAATGGTCCGATCTAAATTGGATGTAGCATTCATATGAGGAGCATAGAACAAAAAACCTTTTTTAAATATTAATGGTCGACAAAACGAGTGTCTTCCTCATTATTTAGTATATTATACATAAAGTAGATAATGGAATTGTATGCTAAAAGCCTAGTTAGAATACACAGTTCTCTAAATAGCATCACCGACCGATGGAGGTGTTTTATTTGCCAGCCCGGCCAGCTTTGCCCCTTTTCCCAGCCTAATTGTTCAGTGACGCTATTAGAGCCTACATCTAAGCAGAAGGGTGTAAGTAGGAAAAAAGTGTTCTTAAGTTAAATTAAAAATAATCTTAGTTTGCTATATTAATTAATAAAATACAATAAATAGGAAAAAATAAAGTAAGAAGATTGTTAAAAAAGTAAAGAAATGTAAGGTAGATAGTATATATCTAGTTAAGTGTTAAGTAGATAGGACAGAGAGAAAAGTAATGGGAAATCACCGACGCGGTGGGGGAAAATTTACAGCCTGTCCGGCAAGCTATGCCCCTACTCATAGCTGGGAATGGTAATTTCTGGTAATTTCTGGTTGGTCTAGACGGAACAGAGAATTGAAGACGCCCTAGCAGAAAAGGAGAATCTATATCGCCAATAATCAACTTATGTAGAAGGACAACACCGAGAACTACGGTTGGTTAACGACGGAAGGTTAAGAAGAAGCAGCCTGCTGGAGTAGGATGGCAACCGAAGATTACGGTCCCACTTTAAACATCGTAAGCAAAAACCAGAAATTACTTCTGAACAGATTCAATACGATCCTGGCTATTGTTATACTGCGGAGACCAGATGCAAGAGCAGTATTCAAGGATAGGGCGAACAAGAGAGATGTACCGAAGTTTCGTTATAAAAGGATCGTTAAACTCTTTAGACCATCGTTTAATGAATCCAAGTACACCTTTTGCCTCATTAACGATGGTATCTCTGTGAAGATTGATGCAGAGTTTAGAATCAAAAAGAACGCCTAGATCCCTAACTGTTAGTATACGTTGCAAAGGGGTATTGTTGATTGTATAACTGACAAGATAAGGTGTAGTACGATTAAATGTCATAAACATACACTTTGAACAATTCAGATGCAATTGATTGGTCGAACACCAAAGTTGCATAGCGTTCAAATCGTCTTGTGGACGAGAATGGTGTAGGGGATTAGTGTATGATAGAATAAGTTTCACATCATCCGCATACATGAGTACACGGGCATGTGATATAACAGAGGGGAGATTATTTATGAAAAGAATAAAGGTCCAAGATGACTACCTTGAGAAACACCAGAAGTAACGTGAACTTGTTTAGAGGTAGTCAGCCTCAGCATTACTCGTTGGGTCCTACCTTTTAAATAAGAATTAATCCAAAGCAAAAGAGACGGAGGGAAACCTATTCGGTCAAGTTTAAAAAGTAAAGCTTCATGGTGCACAGAGTCAAACGCCTTACTGAAGTCAGTATAAATGACATCAGTTTGCATTTTCGAAAGAAAAGCATAATTTACCAAGGAAGTAAACTCAAGCAGATTGGTAGTAGTCGACCGATTCTTTACGAATCCATGTTGAACAGGGGAAACAACTGATTTGCAGAAATGCTGCAAATTCGAAGTGATTATTTTTTGAAAAATTTAGGAATAGAGGACAGTTTTGCAATGCCCCTGTAATTTTGTATATCAGACTTTCCACCTTTCTTGTGGAGAGGAATGATATAAGATTCTTTCCAAAGACATGGAACGACAGAAGATTCAAGAGATAGATTAAAAAGCTTTTGCAATGGATAAAGAAGGGAAGAAGTACACTCCTTGAGTAGACAACTAGGAATATTGTCAGGCCCAGGAGAGTAAGAAGATTTTAAAGAGTTTGTAGCTAAAAGGAGAGAGGAGTGTGAAATAATAGGAGCAGGTATAGAACTAGAGGAAGAAATAGTATAAGGGTAAGAATTATTATTAGGACAGACTGACGAGTAAAATGATTGGAACAAATTAGCAAAGAGGTTAGCAGAATCAGAGTCATTACTAGCTTTATCCATCCCGAAAGAAAAAGAAGTTGGCAAACTTAAAGATTTACTCTTCAAGTTTACAAAATTGTAAAACTGTCTCGGATTTTGGGCAAATTGCCTTTTACAACGAGTTAGATAATTCTCATAGCATTACGAATTCAGAAGAAAGAAGTTCGACTTGGCTATGGACTATTTAGCCAAGTCTGTACACGAACCAGACTTTTTAAAATATTTAGATTTTAAGTTTTTAAGCTGTGACAATCTGGGAGTAAACCAGGGTGGTTTTGAAGAAGTAGGCGAAGGAATTGACTTGGGAATACTCATATCTAAGAGAGAGTTTAGGGTATAAAAAAAAGTAATTGCAGTATTCATATCAACCGAGTCATATAAGAAAGACCAATCGGTTGCATAAAGAAGCTGATTCAGCAATGAATAATTTCCTTTGCGAAAGCAGCGGTGGGGCTTATTGGCTGATGAGCACGAAATGAGACGATTACAATTGAACAGTGTAATCTCTAAAGTAGGATGATATACATCCTCAGGAAGAGATAAAGGAGAAGGGAGGTTAGCAAATACAAGGTCAAGTGTTCTATTCAAATGATTAGAAATTGAATTGATTTGAAACGACGAAAGATCGAGCATGTAGTCTATAAAATCATGCTGTGCTGAGGGCACTAGATAATTTTGGAAGTGAATAATGACCAAGAGATGTTCGGCAAATTAAAATCCCCCAACACCATAAATAGGTCATTATCACGCACGTGTGAAGAAACTTCTTTAATACAAGTAATATGTTTCATATAAACTTGAATATCAGAAGAAGGAGGAACATAAGAGCATGTAATATAGATATTCCGTGTAGGAAAAGACACCTTAACTGATACAATCTCAGCGTCAGTAGGCGTACTAAAACAGAAAAGTTCTGACTGGAGAGTGGCTTTAACGGCAATTAACACCCCACCACCTCGAGTAGGCCGATCATCAAAATCGGGTATGCTTGAATTTAACCATGTTTCTGAAAATGCTGTTATATCCGAGTCGAAGGAAGTACTGGCCATGAAAAGATTTTTAAGCTTTGAAATAAGACCTCTGACATTCTGATAATGAATACAGATTTGGTCAGAAGATGAAGTTAGTTTTTTGGGACAGAAATGGTACCCTGTATTGAAGGGACTGGAAGGGTGACAGGCTGGTTACGCCTTTTTGGCTTGAACTCGTGAACAATCATGTGTGGAGGCCAAAATTTGGGATCACAAATGATTGGGAACATATCATGTGAAACATTTATTTTGAATGATGATATTTCACGAGGGGTGGAGAAATTAAATTTGGTTATTGACACGCTAGCAGAAGATTTTCTAGCAATATAGGCTGCCAATGACTCAGAAGTGGTGTCCGACGAAAGTCGAGACACAAAAACTTGCCTACGAGGGGAAACAACCGTTAAAGTAGGTGCTGATGGTAATACAGGAGTTGGAGGAGCTAAAGAGGCAACATGATTGTGTTTAAATGAAACGGGGGTAATTGGGCAGTCGCTTGGAGAAGGCGATAAAGACAACATTGGAGATAAATCCAAGTTGCTAGGTAGGGACATGAAAGGCGTAGGTGTCTGAACAGACGTAGAGGGCAATTGCAAAAGATGAGGCTCCAACCGGCGATTGGTTGGAGACTCGAATTTATATTTGGCAAGCAACTCAAAACTCGAGTCAAAATTACTCGACAGCTGCTTAGCCACATTATTCAATTTAAGAATTGATTTCTCACAGAATTATACATTCTGGAGAAATCAATTGAGAAATCAATGCAATCTGGGCCTGACCAACGCAAGCCACCGCAGCCCTTCTTGGCAACTGCAGCGATCTTGTCGCAATCACGCCCAGTGAGACCTGCACATTTAGCATGAGTTATATTCTCACACAGCCAGCAATTAACAAATTGCGGCTGTGCAGAATCATCAGCATGCTTGAACGTGCAAGGTTTCTTACAGCACGACATAATTTCTATCAACGTTAAAAGATAAGCAGAAGTTGCGAGAGCGCAGAGCAAAACGAAAACGGTGCACAAAAATAGAGCAAGTAAACACTCAAAAATATGCAGCAGCGAACACACGCACATACAAGTGTATGCACAGGGGAGCACCAAAGCAAGAGAATCAAAAACAGGTAATAATAACAACACGGAACTGACACCGCGTTTTATAAATGCAATAATTGACAGACTTACGCTGCACAACAGTTAGCACTTTGCAAAATTTAGAAATAAAAAGTAGGAAAAATATATAAAAATCTTGGAGCACAATTAAAACACGTCAATAACTCTCAACTGAGAACTTTCTCTGCCAAATGCCAAATTTGGCTAGGATATCTTGATAACCAAAAATGTTTTTCATACAACAACTTAATTACCCACCGTTCGTTCCTATGGCGTTCCTATATGATATAGTGGTGCAATCTTAATTGGATTATGCATATATATGAAGAGCATAGTAAAATTAATAAATGCCGAGTTTGGTTAAGGTATTCCAAACAGCAAATAAAAATTTTATACAACTTAATTTTCGACCGATCGTTCCTATGGGAGCTATCTGATTTAGTGGTCGGCTCTTAATAGTATTTGACATATAAATGGCGAGCATAAAAAACTAATAAATGCCGAGTTTGGTCAAGATATCCTGATAAACAAAAATGTTTTTCATACAACAACTTAGTTTTTGACCCAACGTTTCTACGGCAGCTATATGATATAGTGGTACGATCTTATTAGGATTGTGTAGGGCATGGTAGAACTTATAAATGCCGAGTTTGGTCAGGAGAATTTGTTAAGCAAAAATGTTTTTCATACAACTACTTAGTTTTCGACCGGTCGTGCCTATGGCAGCTACATATATGATTTAGTGGTCCTCTCGTAATAGGATTTGCCATATAAATGGCGAGCATAAAAAACTAATAAATGCCGAGTTTGGTCAAGATATCTTGATAAACTAAAATGTTTTTCATACAACAACTTAATTTTCCACCGATCGTTCCTATGGCAGCTCTATGACATACTGGTCCGGTCTTAATAGGATTTTGCACATATATGAGGAGCATAGTAGTAGAACTTTAAAATGACAAGCTTGGTCATGAAATCTTGATAAACAAAAATGTTTTTCATACAACAACTGAGTTTTCGATCGAATGTTTCTATGGCAGCTATATGATATAGTGGTCCGATCTTAATAGGAGCTTGCATATATATGAGGAGCATAGAAGTAGAACTTTAAAATGATAAGCTTGGTCATGAAATCTTGATAAACAAAAATATTTTTCATACAACAACTTAGTTTTCGACCGATCGTTCCTATGGCAGCTATATGACTTAGTGGTCCGATCTATGCCAGCTATTGATATAGTATTCCGATCTTAAGATGATTGTGCATATATATGAGGAGCATAGTAAAACTATTAAATACCGAGTTTGGTCAAGATATCGTAAAAAGCACAAAAATTGTTCACTTAATTTTCGACCGGTCGTTCCTAAGGAAGCCATATGATTTAGTGGTCCGCTCTTCATAGTATTTGACGTATATATGAGGAGCATAGAAAAATTAATAAATGCCGAGTTTGGTCAAGATATCCTGATAAACAAAAATGATTTTAATACAACAAATTGGTATTCCTATGGCAGCTATTTGATATAGGGGTCCGATTTTAATAAGATTTACCATTTACATATGGCAGCAATATGATATAGTAGTCCGGTCTTAATAGAATTTTGCATATATATGTGGAGCATAGTAGAACTTTTGAATGCCAAGTTTGGTCAAGATATCCTGATAAACAAAAATGTTTTTCATACAACAACTTAGTTTTCGACCGATTGTTCTATGCCAGCAATATGATATAGTGCTCCGATCTTAATAGAATTGTGCATATATAAGAGAAGTAAGACTAATAAATGCAGAATTTGGTCAAGATATCGTGAAAAGCAAAAAAATTGTTCATTCAACTTAATTTTCGACCGATCGTTCCCATGGCAGCTATATGATTTAATGGTCCGTTCCTAATAAGATTTGGCACAAATATAAGGAGTAAAGAAAAACAAATAAATGCCGAGTTTGGTCAAGATATCCTGATAAAGAAAAATGTTTTTTATACAACAACTTAGTTTTCGACCGATCGTTTC
Organism: Drosophila kanekoi; assembly: GCA_037075305.1. Taxonomy (NCBI): domain Eukaryota; kingdom Metazoa; phylum Arthropoda; class Insecta; order Diptera; family Drosophilidae; genus Drosophila; species Drosophila kanekoi. Next base: position 67,495 of record JBAMCE010000264.1, read on the forward strand.
TACGGCAGCTATATGATATAGTGGTGCGATCTTAAAAGGATTGTGCATAGATATGAGGAGCATAGTTGAACTTATAAATGGTCAATTTGGTCAGGAAATCTTCATAAACAAAAATGCTTTTCATACAACAACTTAGTTTTCGACCGATCGTTGCTAGGGCCGCTATATGATATAGCGGTACAATTTTAATAGGATTTTGCATATATATGAAGAGCATATAAACACTAAAACATGCTGAGTGGTCTAGATATCCTGAGAAACAAGAATGACTTGCATCCAACAACTTAATTTGGTCCGATCTTAAGAGGATTGTGCATATATATGAGGAGCATATTAAATGCCGAGTTTGACCAAAATAACGTGAAGAGCATATAAATTCTTCATACAACTTAATTTTCGACCGATCGTTCCTATGGCAGCTATATGATTTAGTGGTTTGATCTTAATAGGATTGTGCATATATATGAGGAGCATAGTAAAACGAATAAGTGCCGAGTTTGGTCAAGATATCGTGAAAAGCAAAAAAATTGTTCATACAACTAAATTTTCGACCGATCAGTCCTATGGCAGCTATATGATTTAGTGGTCCTCTCGTAATAGGATTTGCCATATAAATGGCTAGCATAAAAAACTAATAAATGCCGAGTTTGGTCAAGATAACTTGATAAACTTAAATGTTTTTCATACAACTTAATTTTCAACCGATCGTTCCTATGTCAGCTATATGAAATGGCGATCTTAATAAAATTCTACATATATATGAAGAGCATAGTTGAACCTTTAAATGCCGAGTTTGGTCAGGAAATCTTGATAAACAAAGATGTTTTTCATACAACAACATAGTTTTCGACCGATCGTTCCTATGGCATCTATATGACTGTAGTGCTCCGATCTTAAGAGCATTGTGGATATATATGAGGAGCATAGTAAACACTAACACATGCCGAGTTTGGTCAAGATATCCTGATAAACAAAAATTTTTCATACAACAACTTAGTTTTCGAACGATCGTTCTATGGAGTTATATGATTAGTGGTACAATCTTATAGGACTTTGAACATATTGAGGAGATATAAAAATTAATACATGCCGAGTTTGGTCAAGATATCTAGATAAACTAAAATGATTTTCATACAACAATTAATTTCCTATGCAGCTATTTGATATAGGGGTCCGATTTTAATAAGATTTACCATTTCATATGGCAGCACTATGATTAGTAGTCCGGTCTTAATAGAATTTTGCATTAAGGGAGCATAGTAGAACTTTTGAAGTGCCGAGTTTGGTCAAGATATCCTGATAAACAAAAATGTGTTTCATACAACAACTTAATTTTCGAACGATCGTTCCTATGGCAGTTATATGATATAGTGGTACAATCTTAATAGGACTTTGAACATATGTGAGGAGCATATAAAAACTAAAACATGCCGAGTTTGGTCAAGATATCTTGATCAACTAAAATGTTTTTCATACATCAACTTAGTTTTCGACCTATCGTTCCTATGGCAGCTGTATGACAAGGTGGTCCGATCTTAATATGATTTTGCATATATATGAGGAGCGTTGCAGAACTTAAAAACGCCTAGCTTGGTCAGGAAATCTTGATAAACAAAAATGTTTTTCATACAACAATTAGTTTTCGACCGATCGTTCCTATAACAGATATATGATACAGTGGTCCAATCTTAATAAGATTTTGCATATATTTGAGGAGCATAATAGAACTTTTAAGTGCCGAGTTTGGTCATGAAATCTTAATCACCAAATATGTTTTTCATACAACAACTTAGTTTTCGACCGGTCGTTCCTATGCCAGCTATATGAAATAGTGGTCCGTTCTTAATAGGATTACATTTATATGAGTAGCATAGTAAAACTAATAAATGCCGAGTTAGGTCAAGATATCCTGATAAACAAAAATGTTTTTTCATAAAACAACTTAGTTTTCGACCGAGCGTTAGTAAGGCAGCTATATTATATAGTGGAACAATCGTAATAGGACTTTGCATATATATGAGGAGACTATAAACACTAAAACATGCCGAGTGTGGTCAAGATATCCCGATAATCAAAAATGTTTTTCATACAACAACTTCGTTTTCGAACGTTCGATCCTATGACAGCTATATGATATAGTGCTACAATCTTAATTGGGTTTGGCATATATATCAGGAGACTATAAACACCTTAAAATGCCGAGTTAGGTCAAGATATCCCGATAATCAAAAATGTTTTTCATACTACAACTTCGTTTTCGAACGTTCGATCCTATGGCAGCTATATGATATAGTGCTACAATCTTAATTGGGTTTGGATATATATCAGGAGACTATAAGCACCTTAAAATGCCGAGTTAGGTCAAGATATCCCGATAATCAAAAATGTTTTTCATACAACAACTTCGTTTTCGAACGTTCGATCCTATGGCAGCTATATGATATAGTGCTACAATCTTAATTGGGTTTGGCATATATATCAGGAGACTATAAACACCTTAAAATGCCGAGTTAGGTCAAGATATCCTGATAAACAAAAATGTTTTCATAAAACAACTTAGTTTTCGAACTATCGTTGCTAAGGCAGCTATATGATATAGTGGTCCGATCTTAATAGGATTGCATTTACATGAGGAGCACAGTAAAACTAATGAATGCCGAGTTAGGTCATGATATCCTCATAAACAAAAATGTTTTTCATACAACAACTTAGTTTTCGACCGATCGTTTCTATGGCAGCTATATGATATAGTGGTCCGATCTTAATAGGATTTGACATATATATGAGGAACATAGTAAAACTTATAAATGCTGAGTTAGGTCCAGATATCCTGATAAACTAAAATGTTTTTCATACAACAACTTAGTTTTCGATCGATCGTTTCTATGGCAGCTATATGATATAGGCGTCCGAACTTAATAGGATTTTGCATATATATGAGGACTATAGTAAAACTATTAAGTGCCGAGTTTGGTAAAGATATCGTGAAAATCAAAAAAATTGTTCATAAAACTTCATTTTCTATATATGATTTAGTGGTCCGCTCTTAATAGGATTTGGCACATATATGAAGAGTATAGAAAAACTAATAAATGCGGAGTTTGGTTAGTCAATCTTGATAAACAAAAATGTTTTTCATACAACAACTAAGTTTTCGACCGATTGTTTCTATGGCAGCTATATGATATAGTGGTACGATCCCAATAGGATTGTGCATATAAATGGGGAGCATAGTAAAACGAATAAATGCCTAGTTTGGTCAAAATATATTGAAAAGCAAAAAAAATTGTTCATACAACTTAATTTTCGACCGATCGTTTCTACAGCAGCTATATGATATAGTGGTACAATCTTATAAGGATTGTGCATATATATGAGGAGCATTGACAAACTAATAAATGCCGAGATTGGTCAAGATATCCTGATAAACAAAAATGTTTTTCATACAACAAGTTAGTTTTCGTCCGATTGTTTCTATGGCAGCTATATGATATAGTGGTGCGATCTTAATATGACTGTACATATATATGAAGAGCATAGTTGAACCTTTAAATGTCGAGTTTGGTCAGGAAATCTTAATAAACAAAAATGTTTTTCATACAACAACTTAATTTTCGACCGATCGTTCCTATGGCAGCTATACGATTTAGTGGTCCGTTCTTAATAGGTTGTGGCACAAATATGAGGAGTATAAAAAAACTATTAAATGCCTAGATTGATCAGGATATCCTGATAGACAAAAATGTTTTTTACACAAAAACAACAACTTAGTTTTCGACCGATCGTTTCTATGTCAGCTATATGATATAGTGTTCCGATCTTAATAGGATTGTGCATATATATGAGGAGCATAGTAAAACTATGAAATGCCGAGTTTGGTCATGAGATCGTGAAAAGCAAAAAAATTGTTCATTCAACTTAATTTTCGACCGATCGTTCCTATGGCAGCTATATGATTTAGTGGTCCATGGCGGCTGTATGATTTAGTGGTCTGCTCTTAATAGGATTTGAAATATATATAAGGAGCATAGAAAAACTAATATATGCCAAGCTTGATCAAGATATCCTGATAAACAAAAATGTTTTTCATACAACAACTTAGTTTTCGACCGATCGTTTCTACGGCAGCTATATGATATAGTCGTGGGATCTTAATATGATTGTGCATATATATGAGGAGCATAGTTGAACTTATAAATGCCGAGTTTGGTCAAGATATCGTGAAAAACAAAAAAGTTGTTCATTCAACTAAATTTTCGACCGATCGTTCCTATAGCAGCTATACGATTTAGTGGTCCTCTCGTAATAGGATTTGCCATATAAATGGCGAGCATAAAAATCTAATAAATTCCGAGTTTTGTCAAGATATCTTGATAAGCAAAAATGTTTTTCATACAACAACTTAATTTTCCACCGATCGTTCCTATGTCAGTTATATGATATAGTGCCACAATCTTAATAGGGTTTGGCATATATATGAGGAGACTATAAACACTAAAACATGCCGAGTTTGGTCAAGATATCCTGATAAACAAAAATGTTTTTCATACAACAACTTAATTTTCGACCAATCGTTTTTATGGCAGCTATATGATATAGTGGTCCGGTCTTAAGAGGATAGTGCATATAAATGAGGAGTATAGGAAAACTTTTAAATGCCGAGTTTGGTCAAGATATCGTGAAAAGCAAAAAAATTATTCATACAACTTATTTTTCGACCGATCGTTCCTATGGCAGCTATATGATTTGGTGGTCCGATTTTAATAGGATTGTGTATACATATGAGGAGTATAGTAAAACTAATAATGTTGCGTTTGGTCAAGATATCCTGATAAACTAAAATGTTTTTCATACAACAACTTAATTTTCCACCGATCGTTCCTATGGCAGCTATATGATATAGTGGTCCGATCTTAAGAGGATTGTGCATATAAATGAGGAGTATAGGAAAACTTTTAAATGCCGAGTTTGGTCAAGATATCGTGAAAAGCAAAAAAATTATTCATACAACTTATTTTTCGACCGATCGTTCCTATGGCAGCTATATGATTTGGTGGTTAGCTGTAAATAGGATTTGGCATATACATGAGGAGCATGGGAAAACTAATAACTGCCGAGGTTGCTGAAGTTATCCTGATAAACAAAAATGGTTTTCATACAACAACTTAGTTTTCGACCGATCGTTTCTACGGCAGCTATATTATATAGTGGTCCGATCTTAACAGGATTTGGCATATATATGAGGAGCATAGAAAAACATTTAAATGCCGAGCTTAGTCTTGAAAGCTTGATAAACAAAAATGTTTTTCAGACAACAACTTAGTTTTCGACCGATCGTTCGTATGCGAGCTATATGCTATAGTGGTCCGATTTTAATAGGATTGTGCATATATATGAGGAGTATAGTAAAATTATTAAATGCCGAGTTTGGTCAAGATATCGTGAAAAGCAAAAAAATTGTTCATACAACTTATTTTTCGACCGATCGTTCCTATGGCAGCTATATGATTTGGTGGTTCGCTGTAAATAGGATTTGGCATATATATGAGGAGCATGGGAAAACTAATAAATGCCGAGGTTGCTCAAGTTATCCTGATAAACAAATATGTTTTTCATACAACAACTTAGTTTTCGACCGATCGTTTCTATGACAGCTATATGATAAAGTGGTCCGATCTTAATAGGATTTTGCATATATATGAGGAGCATAGTAGAACTTTTAAATGATGAGTTTGGTCATGAAATCTTGATAATCATAAATGTTTTTCATACAACAACTAAGTTTTCGACCGATCGTTTCTATGGCAGCTATATGATATAGTGGTACAATCTTAGTAGGATTTTGCATATATATGAGGAGCATAGTAAAACTAATAAATGCCGAGGTTGGTCAAGATATCGTGAAATGCAAAAAAAATAGCAAAAAAAAGTACTACTTAATTTGCGACCGATCGTTCCTATAGCAGCTACATGATTTAGTGGTCCCATCTTAATGGGATTGTGCATATATAGGAGGAGTATACTAAAACTTTTAAATGACGAGTTTGGTCAAGATATCATGAAAACCAAAAAAATTGTTCATACAACATCATTTTCGACCGCTCGTTCCAATGGCAGCTATATGATTTAGTGGTCCGATCTTAATAGGATTGTGTACACATATGAGGAGTATAGTAATCCTAATAAATGCCGAGTTTGGTCAAGATATCGTGAAAAGCAAATAAAAATTGTTCATTCAACTTAATTTTCGACTGATCGTATTTATGACAGCGATATGATATAGTGGTCCGATCTTAATAGGATTTAGCATGTATATGAGGAGCATAGTAAAAGTAATAAATGCCGAGTTTGGTCATAAAATTTTGATAAACAAAAATGTTTTTCATACAACAACTTAATATTCCACCGGTCGTTCCTATGGCAGCTATATGATATACTGGTGCGATCTTAATATGATTGTGCATATATATGAGGAGCATAGTTAAACTTATAATTGCCGAGTTTGGTCAAGATATCGTAAAAAGCAAAAAAAATGTTCATTCAACTTAATTTTCGACCGATCGTTCCTATGGCAGATATATGATTTAGTGGTCCGCTCTTAATAGGATTTGGTACATATATGAGGAGTATAGAAAAACTAATAAATGCCGAGTTTGGTTAGGAAATCTTGATAAACATAAATGTTTTTTATACAACAACTAAGATTTCGACCGATCGTTCCTATGGCAGCTATATGATATAGTGGTGCGACCTTAATATGATTGTACATATATATGAAGAGCATAGTTGAACCTTTAAATGTCGAGTTTGGTCAGGAAATCTTGATAAACAAAAATGTTTTTCATACAACAACTTAATTTTCCACCGATCGTTCCTATGGCAGCTATATGATATACTGGTGCGATCTTAATATGATTGTGCATATATATGAGGAGCATAGTTAAACTTATAATTGCCGAGTTTGGTCAAGATATCCTGATAAACAAAAATGTTTTTCATTCAACAACTTAGTTTTCGACCGATCGTTCCTATGGTAGCTATATGATATACTAGTGCGATCTTAATATGTTTGTGCATATATATGAGGAGCATAGTTGAACTTATAAATGCCGAGTTTGCTCAAGATGTCGTGAAAGCAAAAAAAATTGTTCATTCAACTTAATTTTCGACCGATCGTTCCTATGGCAGATATATGATTTAGTGGTCCGCTCTTAATAGGATTTGGTACATATATGAGGAGTATAGAAAAACTAATAAATGCCGAGTTTAGTTAGGAAATCTTGATAAACATAAATGTTTTTTATACAACAACTAAGATTTCGACCGATCGTTTCTACGGCAGCTATATGATATAGTGGTACGATCCCAATAGGATTGTGCATATAAATGGGGAGCATAGTAAAACGAATAAATGCCTAGTTTGGTCAAAATATCTTGAAAAGCAAAAAAAATTGTTCATACAACTTAATTTTCGACCGATCGTTCCTATGGCAGCTATACGATTTAGTGGTCCTCTCGTAATAGGATTTGCCATATAAATGAGGAGCATAGAAAAACTAATAAATGCCAAGCTTGGTCAAGATATCCTGATAAACAAAAATGTTTTTCATTCAACAACTTAGTTTTCGACCGATCGTTCCTATGGTAGCTATATGATATACTAGTGCGATCTTAATATGTTTGTGCATATATATGAGGAGCATAGTTGAACTTATAAATGCCGAGTTTGCTCAAGATGTCGTGAAAGCAAAAAAAATTGTTCATTCAACTTAATTTTCGACCGATCGTTCCTATGGCAGATATATGATTTAGTGGTCCGCTCTTAATAGGATTTGGCACATATATATGAGGAGTATAGAAAAACTAATAGATGCCGAGTTTGGTTAGGAAATCTTGATAAACATAAATGTTATTCATACAACAACTAAGTTTTCGACCGATCGTTCCTATTACAGCTATATGATATAGTGGTACGATCTTATTAGGATTGTGCATATATATGAGGAGCATAGTAAAACGAATAAATGCCGAGTTTGGTCAAAATATCGTGAAAAGCAAAAAAATTGTTCATACAACTTAATTTTCGACCGATCGTTCCTATGGCAGCTATACGATTTAGTGGTCCTCTCGTAATAGGATTTGCCATATAAATGAGGAGCATAGAAAAACTAATAAATGCCAAGCTTGATCAAGATATCCTGATAAACAAAAATGTTTTTCATACAACAACTTATTTTTCGACCGATGGTTTCTACGGCAGCTATATGATATAGTCGTGCGATCTTAATATGATTGAGCATATATAGTTATAGCATAGTTGAACTTTTAAATGCCGAGTTTGGTCAAGACATCGTGAAAAGCAAAAAAATTGCTCATTCAACTTAATTTTCGACCGATCGTTCCTATGGCAGCTATACGATTTAGTGGTCCTCTCGTAATAGGATTTGCCATATAAATGAGGAGCATAGAAAAACTAATAAATGCCAAGCTTGGTCAAGATATCCTGATAAACAAAAATGTTTTTCATACAACAACTTAGTTTTCAACCGATCGTTCCTATGCCAGCTATATGATATAGTGGTTCGATCTTTAGAGGCTTCTGCATATATTTGAGGAGCATAAAAAACCATTAAATGCCAAGGTTGGTCAAGATATCGAAAAAAGCCAAAAAATGTTTCACATAACTTTATTTGCGACCGATCGTTACTATGGCTGCTATATGATATACTGGTGCGATCTTAGTAGGATTGTGCATATATATGAGGAGTATAGTAAAACTAATAAATGCCGAGTTTGGTCAAGATATCGTGAAAAGCAAAAAAAATTGTTCATATAACTTAATTTTCGACCGATCGTTCCTATGGCAGCTATATGATTTAGTGGTCCGCTCTTTATATGATTTGGCACATATATAAGGAGTATAGGAAAACTAATAAATGCCTAGATTGATCTGGATATCCTGATAGACAAAAATGTTTTTTACACAAGAACAACAACTTAGTTTTCGACCGATCGTTTCTATGTCAGCTATATGATATAGTGGTACGATCTTTAGAGGATTCTGCATATATTTGAGGAGCATAGTAAAACTATTAAATGCCAAGGTTGGTCAAGATATCGCGAAAAGCCAAAAAATGTTCATATAACTTAATTTGCGACCGATCGTTACTATGGCAGCTATATGATGTAGTGGTCCGCTCTAAATAAGATTTGACATATATATGATGAGCAAAGAAAAACTAATAAATGTCGAGTTTGGTCAAGATATCCCGATAAACAAAAATGTTTTTCATACAACAACTTAGTTTTCGACCGATCGTTCCTATGCCAGCATAGATCGACCGATCGTTCCAATGGCAGCTATATGAGATAGTGTCTCAATCTTAATAGGGTTTGGAATATATATGAGGAGACTCTAAACACTAAAACATGCTGAGTTTGGTCAGATATCCTGATAAAGAAAAATGTTTTCCATACAACAACTTAGTTTTCGACCGATCGTTTCTACGGCAGCTATATGATATAGTGGTCCGGTGTTAATAGGATTTTGAACAGTAGAACCTATAAATGCCGAGTGTGGTCATGAAATCTTGATAACCGAAATGTTTTTCATATAACAACTAAGTTTTCGAAGGATCGTTTCTATGGCAGCTAAATGATATAGTGGTGCGATCTTAATAGGATTTTGCATAGATTTGAGGAGCATAGTTAAACTTATAAATGACGAGTTTGGTCAGGAAATCTTGATAAACAAAAATGTTTTTCATACAACAACTTAGATTTCGGCCGATCGTTCCTATGGCAGCTATATGATATAGTGATCCGATCTTAAGAGGATTGTGCATATATATGAGGAGCATAGTAAAACTATTAAATGCCGAGTTTGGTCAAGATATCGTGAAAAGAAAAAAAATTGTTCATATAACTTAATTTGCGACCGATCGTTCTAATGGCAGCTATATGATTTAGTGGTCCGCTCTTAATATGATTTGGCACAGATATATGGAGTATAGAAAAACTAATAAATGCCGAGTTTGGTCAGGATATCCTGATAAACAAAAATGTTTTTCATACAACAACTTAGTTTTCGACCGATCGTTCCTATGGCAGCTATATGATATAGTGGTCCGCTCTTAATAGGATTTGGCATATATATGAGGAACATAGAAAAACTAATAAATGCCGAGTTTGGTCAAGATATCCTGATAACCATATATGTTTTTCATACAACAACTTAGTTTTCGATCGATCGTTTCTACGGCAGCTATATGACATAGTGGTACGATCTTAATAGTATTGTGCATATATATAAGAAGCGTAGTTGAACTTACAAATGCCAAGTTTGGTCAGGAAATCTTGACAAACAAAATTGTTTTTCATACGACAACTTAGTTTTCGACCGATCGTTCCTTTGGCAGCTACATGATATACTGGTGCGATCTTAGTAGGATTGTGCATATATATGAGGAGTATAGTACAACGAATAAATGCCGAGTTTTGTCAAGATATAGTGAAAAGCAAAAAAATTGTTTATTCAACTTAATTTGCGACCGATCGTTCTAATGGCAGCTATATGATTTAGTGGTCCGCTCTTAATATGATTTGGCACAGATATATGGAGTATAGAAAAACTAATAAATGCCGAGTTTGGTCAGGATATCTTGATAAACAAAAATGTTTTTCATACAACAACTTAGTTTTCGACCGATCGTTCCTATGGCAGCTATATGATATAGTGATACAATCTTAATAGGGTATGCCATATATATGAGCAGACTATAAATGCTAAAACATGCCGAGTGTGGTCAAGATATCCTGATCAACAAAAATGTTTTACATACAACAACTTAGTTTTCGACCGATCGTTTCTATGGCAGCTATATGTTATAGCGGTCTTAATAGGATTTTGAACAGTAGAACCTTTAAATGCCGAGTTTGGTCATGAAATCTTGATAACCAAAATGTTTTTCATAGAAAAACTTAGTTTTCGACCGATCGTTTCTATGCCAGCTATATGATATAGTGGTTCGATCTTTAGAGGCTTCTGCATATATTTGAGGAGCATAAAAAACCATTAAATGCCAAGGTTGGTCAAGATATCGAGAAAAGCCAAAAAATGTTTCACATAACTTTGTTTGCGACCGATCGTTACTATGGCTGCTATATGATATACTGGTGCGATCTTAGTAAGATTGTGCATATATATGAGGTGTATAGTAAAACTAATAAATGCCGAGTTTGGTCAAGATATCGTGAAAAGCAAAAAAATTGTTCATATAACTTAATTTTCGACCGATCGTTCCTATGGCAGCTCAATGATTTAGTGGTCCGCTCTTTATATGATTTGGCACATATATAAGGAGTATAGGAAAACTAATAAATGCCTAGATTGGTCAGGATATCTTGATAAACAAAAATGTTTTTCATACAACAACTTAGTTTTCGACCGATCGTTCCTATGGCAGCTATATGATATAGTGATACAATCTTAATAGGGTATGCCATTTATATGAGCAGACTATAAACGCTAAAACATGCCGAGTGTGGTCAAGATATCCTGATAAACAAAAATGTTTTTCATACAACAACTTAGTTTTCGACCGATCGTTTCTACGGCAGCTATAAGATATAGTGTTACGTATATAAGGAGCATAGTTGAACTTATAAATGACGAGTTTGGTCAGGAAATCTTGACAAACAAAATTGTTTTTCATACTACAACTTAGTTTTCGACCGATCGTTCCTATGGCAGCTATATGATATAGTGGTCCGCTCTTAATAGGATTTGGCATATATATGAGGAGCATAGAAAAACTAATAAATGCCGAGTGTGGTCAAGATATCCTGATAAACAAAAATGTTTTTAATGCATCACCTTAGCTTTCGACCGATCGTTCCTATGGCAGCTACATACAATTTTAATTGGATTTTGCGTATATATCAGGAGCATATAAACACTACAAAATGCCGAGTGTGGACAAGATATCCTTAAACACAAAATGTTTTTCATACAACAACTTAGTTTTCGACCGATCGTTTCTACGGCAGCTATATGATATAGTGGTACGATCTTAATGGGATTGTGCATGTATATAAGGAGCATAGTTGAACTTATAAATGACGAGTTTGGTCAGGAAATCTTGACAAACAAAATTGTTTTTCATACAACAACTAAGTTTTCGACCGATCGTTCCTATGGCAGCAATATGATCTAGTGGTACAATCTTAATAGGATTGTGCATATATATGAGGATTATAGTAAAACTAATAAATGCCTAGATTGTTCAAGATATCGTGAAAAGCAAATAAATTGTTCATTCAACTTAATTTTCGACCGATCGTTCCTATGGCAGCTATACGATTTAGTGGTCCGTTCTTAATAGGTTGTGGCACAAATATGAGGAGTATAAAAAAACTATTAAATGCCTAGATTGATCAGGATATCCTGATAGACAAAAATGTTTTTTACACAAAAACAACAACTTAGTTTTCGACCGATCGTTTCTATGTCAGCTATATGATATAGTGGTACGATCTTAATATGATTGTGCATATATTTGAGGAGCATAGTAAAACTATTAAATGCCAAGGTTGGTCAAGATATCGTGAAAAGCAAAAAAATTGTTGATATAACTTAATTTGCGACCGATCGTTACTATGGCAGCTATATGATGTAGTGGTCCGCTCTAAATAAGATTTGGCATATATATGAGGAGCAAAGAAAAACTAATAAATGTCGAGTTTGGTCAAGATATCCCGATAAACAAAAATGTTTTTCATACAACAACTTAGTTTTCGACCGATCGTTCCTATGCCAGCATAGATCGACCGATCGTTCCAATGGCAGCTATAAGAGATAGTGTCTCAATCTTAATAAGGTTTGAAATATATATGAGGAGACTCTAAACACTAAAACATGCTGAGTTTGGTCAGATATCCTGATAAACAAAAATGTTTTCCATACAACAACTTAGTTTTCGACCGATCGTTTCTACGGCAGCTATATGATATAGTGGTCCGGTGTTAATAGGATTTTGAACAGTAGAACCTATTAATGCCGAGATTGGTCATGAAATCTTGATAACCGAAATGTTTTTCATATAACAACTTAGTTTTCGTTTCTATGGCAGCTATATGATATAGTGGTGCGATCTAAATAGGATTTTGCACATTTATAAGGAGCATAGTAGAACTATTAAATGACGAGTTTGGTCAAGATATCGTGAAAAGCAAAAAAATTGTTTATATAACTTAATTTGCGACCGATCGTTCTAATAGCAGCTATATGATTTAGTGGTCCGCTCTTAATATGATTTGGCACAAATATATGGAGTATAGAAAAACTAATAAATGCCAAGTTTGGTCAGGAAATCTTGACAAACAAAATTGTTTTTCATACGACAACTTAGTTTTCGACCGATCGTTCCTATGGCAGCTATATGATATACTGGTGCGATCTTAGTAGGATTGTGCATATATATGAGGAGTATAGTACAACGAATAAATGCCGAGTTTTGTCAAGATATAGTGAAAATCAAAAAAATTGTTTATTCAACTTAATTTGCGACCGATCGTTCTAATGGCAGCTATATGATTTAGTGGTCCGCTCTTAATATGATTTGGCACAAATATATGGAGTATAGAAAAACTAATAAATGCCGAGTTTGGTAAAGATATCCTGATAAACAAAAATGTTTTTCATACATCAACTTAGTTTTCGAGCGATCGTTCCTATGGCAGCTATATGATATAGTGGTCCGCTCTTAATAGGATTTGGCATATATATGAGGAGCATAGAAAAACTAATAAATGCCGAGTTTGGTCAGGATATCTTGATAAACAAAAATGTTTTTCATACAACAACTTAGTTTTCGACCAATCGTTCCTATGGCAGCCATATGATATAGTGATACAATCTTAATAGGGTATGCCATATATATGAGCAGACTATAAATGCTAAAACATGCCGAGTGTGGTCAAGATATCCTGATAAACAAACATGTTTTTCATACAACAACTTAGTTTTCGACCGATTGTTCCTATGGCAGCTATATGATATAGTGGTCCGCTCTTAACAGGATTTGGCATGTATATGAGGAGCATATAAACACAAAAAAATGCCGAGTGTGGACTTAGTTTTCGACCGATCAATATTACGGCAGCTATATGATATAGTGGTACGATCTTAAAAGTATATTGCATATATATGAGAAGCATAGTTGAACTTATAAATGCCGAGTTTGGTCAGGAAATCTGGACAAGCAAAATTGTTTTTCATACTACAACTTAGTTTTCGACCGATCGTTCCTATGGCAGCTATATGATATAGTGGTCCGCTCTTAATAGGATTTGGCATATATATGAGGAGCATAGAAAAACTAATAAATGCCGAGTGTGGTCAAGATATCCTGATAAACAAAAATGTTTTTAATGCATCACCTTAGCTTTCGACCGATCGTTCCTATGGCAGCTACATACAATTTTAATTGGATTTTGCGTATATATCAGGAGCATATAAACACTACAAAATGCCGAGTGTGGACAAGATATCCTTAAACACAAAATGTTTTTCATACAACAACTTAGTTTTCGACCGATCGTTTCTACGGCAGCTATATGATATAGTGGTCCGCTCTTAATAGGATTTGGCATATATATGAGGAGCATAGAAAAACTAATAAATGCCGAGTGTGGTCAAGATATCCTGATAAACAAAAATGTTTTTAATGCATCACCTTAGCTTTCGACCGATCGTTCCTATGGCAGCTACATACAATTTTAATTGGATTTTGCGTATATATCAGGAGCATATAAACACTACAAAATGCCGAGTGTGGACAAGATATCCTTAAACACAAAATGTTTTTCATACAACAACTAAGTTTTCGACCGATCGTTCCTATGGCAGCAATATGATCTAGTGGTACAATCTTAATAGGATTGTGCATATATATGAGGATTATAGTAAAACTAATAAATGCCTAGATTGTTCAAGATATCGTGAAAAGCAAATAAATTGTTCATTCAACTTAATTTTCGACCGATCGTTCCTATGGCAGCTATATGATTTAGTGGTCCGTTCTTAATAGGTTGTGGCACAAATATGAGGAGTATAAAAAAACTATTAAATGCCTAGATTGATCAGGATATCCTGATAGACAAAAATGTTTTTTACACAAAAACAACAACTTAGTTTTCGACCGATCGTTTCTATGTCAGCTATATGATATAGTGGTACGATCTTTAGAGGATTCTGCATATATTTGAGGAGCATAGTAAAACTATTAAATGCCAAGGTTGGTCAAGATATCGTGAAAAGCAAAAAAATTGTTGATATAACTTAATTTGCGACCGATCGTTACTATGGCAGCTATATGATGTAGTGGTCCGCTCTAAATAAGATTTGGCATATATATGAGGAGCAAAGAAAAACTAATAAATGTCGAGTTTGGTCAAGATATCCCGATAAACAAAAATGTTTTTCATACAACAACTTAGTTTTCGACCGATCGTTCCTATGCCAGCATAGATCGACCGATCGTTCCAATGGCAGCTATAAGAGATAGTGTCTCAATCTTAATAAGGTTTGAAATATATATGAGGAGACTCTAAACACTAAAACATGCTGAGTTTGGTCAGATATCCTGATAAACAAAAATGTTTTCCATACAACAACTTAGTTTTCGACCGATCGTTTCTACGGCAGCTATATGATATAGTGGTCCGGTGTTAATAGGATTTTGAACAGTAGAACCTATTAATGCCGAGATTGGTCATGAAATCTTGATAACCGAAATGTTTTTCATATAACAACTTAGTTTTCGTTTCTATGGCAGCTATATGATATAGTGGTGCGATCTTAATAGGATTTTGCACATTTATAAGGAGCATAGTAGAACTATTAAATGACAAGTTTGGTCAAGATATCGTGAAAAGCAAAAAAATTGTTTATTCAACTTAATTTGCGACCGATCGTTCTAATGGCAGCTATATGATTTAGTGGTCCGCTCTTAATATGATTTGGCACAAATATATGGAGTATAGAAAAACTAATAAATGCCGAGTTTGGTAAAGATATCCTGATAAACAAAAATGTTTTTCATACATCAACTTAGTTTTCGAGCGATCGTTCCTATGGCAGCTATATGATATAGTGGTCCGCTCTTAATAGGATTTGGCATATATATGAGGAGCATAGAAAAACTAATAAATGCCGAGTTTGGTCAGGATATCTTGATAAACAAAAATTTTTCATACCAATGGGGGTTAATAGGATTTGGCATATATATGAGGAGCATAGAAAAACTAATAAATGCCGAGTTTGGTCAGGATATCTTGATAAACAAAAATGTTTTTCATACAACAACTTAGTTTTCGACCAATCGTTCCTATGGCAGCTACATACAATTTTAATTGGATTTTGCATATATATCAGGAGCATATAAACTTTACAAAACGCCGAGTGTGGACAAGATATCCTTATAAAAAAAAATGTTTTTTATACAACAACTTAGTTTTCGACCGATCGTTTCTACGGCAGCTATATGATATAGTGGTACGAACTTTATGTGAATGTGAATGTATATAAGGAGCATAGTTGAACTTATAAATGATGAGTTTGGTCAGGAAATCTTGACAAACAAAATTGTTTTTAATACAACAACTAAGTTTTCGACCGATCGTTCCTATGGCAGCAATATGATCTAATGGTACAATCTTAATAGGATTGTGCATATATATGAGGATTATAGTAAAACTAATAAATGCCTAGATTGGTCAAGATATCGTGAGAAGCAAAAAAATTGTTCATTCAACTTAATTTTCGACCGATCGTTCCTATGGCAGCTATATGATATAGTGGTCCAATCTTTATAGGATTCTGCATATATTTGAGGAGCATAGTAAAACTATTAAATGCCAAGGTTGGTGAAGATATCGCGAAAAGCCAAAAAATGTTCATATAACTTAATTTGCGACCGATCGTTACTATGGCAGCTATATGATGTAGTGGTCCGCTCTAAATAAGATTTGACATATATATGAGGAGCAACTAATAAATGTCGAGTTTGGTCAAGATATCCCGATAAACAAAAATGTTTTTCATACAACAACTAAGTTTTCGACCGATCGTTCCTATGCCAGCATAGATCGACCGATCGTTCCAATGGCAGCTATATGAGATAGTGTCTCAATCTTAATAGGGTTTGGAATATATATGAGGAGACTCTAAACACTAAAACATGCTGAGTTTGGTCAGATATCCTGATAAACAAAAATGTTTTCCATACAACAACTTAGTTTTCGACCGATCGTTTCTACGGCAGCTATATGATATAGTGGTCCGGTGTTAATAGGATTTTGAACAGTAGAACCTATAAATGCCGAGCTTGGTCATGAAATCTTGATAACCGAAATGTTTTTCATATAAACTCTAAGTTTTCGAAGGATCGTTTCTATGGCAGCTATATGATATAGTGGTGCGATCTTAATAGGATTTTGCACATTTATAAGGAGCATAGTAGAACTATTTAATGACGAGTTTTGGTCAAGATATCGTGAAAAGCAAAAAAATTGTTCATATAACTTAATTTGCGACCGATCGTTCTAATGGCAGCTATGTATATGATTTAGTGGTCCGCTCTTAATATGATTTGGCACAAATATATGGAGTATAGAAAAACTAATAAATGCCGAGTTTGGTCAAGATATCCTGATAAACATATATGTTTTTCATACAACAACTTAGTTTTCGATCGATCGTTTCTACGGCAGCTATATGACATAGTGGTACGATCTTAATAGTATTGTGCATATATATAAGAAGCGTAGTTGAACTTACAAATGCCGAGTTTGGTCAGGAAATCTTGACAAACAAAATTGTTTTTCACACAACAACTTAGTTTTCGACAGATCGTTCCTATGGCAGCTATATGATATACTGGTGCGTTCTTAATAGGATTGGTTTGGTCAAGATATAGTGAAAAACAAAAAAATTGTTCATTCAACTTAATTTTCGACCGATCGTTCCTATGGCAGCTATATGATTTAGTGGTCCGTTCTTAATAGGATTTGGAACAAATATGAGGAGTATAAAAAAACTAATAAATGCATAGATTGGTCAGGATATCTTGATAAACAAAAATGTTTTTCATACAACAACTTACTTTTTGACCGATCGTTTCTGCGGCAGCTATATGATATAGTGGTAGGATCTTCATAGGATTGTGCATATATATGAGGAGCATAGTTGAACTTATAAATGCCGAGTTTTGTCAGGAATTCTTGATACACAAAAATGTTTTTCATACAACAACTTAGTTTTCGACCGATAGTTCCTATGGCAGCTATATGATATAGTGGTCCGCTCTAAATAGGATTTGGCATATATATGAGGAGCATAGAAAAACTAATAAATGCCGTGTGTGGTCAAAATATCCTGATAAACAAAAATGTTTTTCATACAACAAGTTAGTTTTCGACCGATCGTTTCTACGGCAGCTACATACAATCTTAATTGGATTTTGCATACATATCAGGAGCATATAAACACTAAAAAATGCCGAGTGTGGACAAGATATCCTGATAAGCAAAAATGTTTTTCATACAACAACTTAGTTTTCGACGATCGTTTCTACGGCAGCTATATGATATAGTGGTACGATCTTAATGGGGTTGTCCATGTATATAAGGAGCATAGTTGAACTTATAAATGACAAATTTGGTCAGGAAATCTTGACAAACAAAATAGTTTTTCAGACAACAACTTAGTTTTCGACCGATCGTTCCTATGGCAGCTATATGATATAGTGGTCCGCTCTAAATAGGATTTGGCATATATATGAGGACCATAGAAAAACTAATAAATGCCGTGTGTGGTCAAGATATCCTGATAAACAAAAATCTTTTTCATACAACAAGTTAGTTTTCGACCGATCTTTCCTATGGCAGCTATTTGATATAATGGTGCGATCTTAATATGATTGTACATATATATGAGGAGCATAGTTGAACTTATAAATGCCCAGTTTGGTTAAGATATCGTGAAAAACAAAAAAAATTGTTCATTCAACTTAATTTTCAAACGATCTTTCCTAGAGCAGCTTTATGATTTAGTGGTCCTCTGGTAATAGGATTTGCCATATAAATGGCGAGCATAAAAACTAATAAATGCCGAGTTTGGTCACGATATCCCGATAAACAAAAATGTTTTTCATAAAACAACTTAGTTTTCGACCGATCGTTTCTACGGCAGCTATATGATATAGTGGCCTTATTTTAATAGGTTTTGGCATATATATGAGGATCATAGTATAACTGATAACTGCCGAGTTTGGTCAAGATATCGTGAAAATCAAAAAAATTTTTCATACAACTTCATTTTCGACCGATCGTTCCTATGGCAGCTATATGATATAGTGGTCCGATCTTAAGAGTATTGTCCATACATATGAGGAGCATAGAAAAACTAATAAATGCCAAGTTTGGTGAAGATATCGGTAAATGCATAAAAATTATTCACTCAACTTAATTTTCGACCGATCGTTCCTATAGCAGCTATATGATTTAGTGGTCCTCTCGTAATAGGATTTGTCATATTAATGGCGAGCCGAGTTTGGTTAAGATATTCTGATACACAAAAATGTTTTTCATTCGACAACTTTTTCTTCGACTGATCGTTTCTACGGCAGCTATATGATATAGTGGCCCTCTCTTAATAGGATTTGGCATATATATGAGGATCATAGTATAACTGATAACTGCCGGGTTTGGTCAAGATATCGTGAAAATCAAAAAAAATTTTCATACAACTTCATTTTCGACCGATCGTTCCTATGGCAGCTATATGATATAGTGGTCCGATCTTATTAGGATTTAGCATGTATTTGGGGAGCATAGTAAAAGTAATAAATTCCGAGTTTGGTCATGATATTCTGATAAACAAAAATGTTTTCCATACATCAACTTAGTTTTCCACCGATTGTTTCTACGGCAGCTATATGATATAGTGGCCCTCTCTTAATAGGATTTGGCATATATATGAGGAGCATAGGAGTTTACCGCATAGGAGTACCGAGTTTGGTCAAGACATCCTTATAAACAAAAATGTTTTTTATACAACAACTTAGTTTTCGGCCGATCGTTTCTACGGCAGCTATTTGATATAGTGGTACGATCTTACTAGGATTGTGCATTAATGTAAGGAGCATAGTTGAACTTATAAATGCCGAGTAAGGTCAGGAAATCTTGATAAACCAAAATGTTTTTCTTACAACTACTTAGTTTTCGACCGATCGTTCATATGTCAGCTTTATGATATAATG
Source organism: Drosophila kanekoi (assembly GCA_037075305.1). Classification (NCBI taxonomy): domain Eukaryota; kingdom Metazoa; phylum Arthropoda; class Insecta; order Diptera; family Drosophilidae; genus Drosophila; species Drosophila kanekoi. Next base: position 87,816 of record JBAMCE010000264.1, read on the forward strand.
ATCCGATCTTAAGAGGGTTGTGCATATATATGAGGAGCATAGTAAAACTATTAAATGCCGAGCTTGGTCAAGATAGATCAAAGCAAAAAAATTGTTTCTCCAACTTAATTTTCGACCGATCATTCCTGTGGCAGGTATATGATTTAGGCTCCGCTCTTAATAGGATTTGCCATATATATGAGGAGCATAGAAAACTAATAAATGCCAAGTTTGGTCAAGATATCCTGATAAACAAAAATGTTTTTCATACAACAACTTAGTTTTCGACCCATCGTTTCTACGGCAGCTTTATGAAATAGTGGTACGATCTTATTGGGATTGTGCTTATATAAGTTAACGTCAAAAATATTCATACAGCCCAATAAGAAGCATTGCAACACCTCATAAGAAGTGCAGCAAAATGCTGACTTGGTGTCTGTGCCATTTCCTCCACGCGCCGACTGGCAACCGCCGAATATTCCAAGAAGAATTGCCCAACGGGCCAACAACATCAGCAGCGACGCCGCTGCCAACGCCGCTGCCGCTAAGCCACAGGTTACTAGGGATAGAATTGATTTAAGTTTATGCAGTTGCAAATTAACATCAATAAATGGAAGACTTGCTTCCTAAAAAATTATATTTTTTTCATTGTTGAATAAACCCTGAAATTAACTGGCGCCCGAGCAGGGACCGGCTCGTGTAACAAAAGAACAAAACGCTTCTACGTGCGCGTTAGTCGGTTATACGCGAAAATCAAACCAGTGCAACTCTCGTTTATTAAATTCAACGACTGGTAAAATTCGCGAAAGGCAATTGGAACTTAATTGTGCAATTTGCCCATCGATGGACAACACATCTTGTAAGGCCCGCCCGCAGGATACTCTCGTCGAAGACTGGTCGCAGGATCCCCAGTAGATACCCAAAAGTTTCAAAAAGGATGAAATCCGGACCGGCAGGGGAGGTTGCCACATCAGGAATAGTACTGTAAGTTAGAAATTAAGTAAAAGAAACTAACAAACAAACAAACAAAAAACGAACACAAAAGTGAATTAGAATTATAAGAACAAGAATTACGAAAACATTGTAGAACAATAAGCAAGATAAAAAAGTGTAAAACGATAAACAAACATAAAGACTACAAACGTAGTATAACTAAAATCCAACTTTGTGATTCCCAAGGGACCCTCCAAAGTAGAAGGAAGAAACCAGCCACTGGTTTTAAAAAAATAAAAGAAACGATAAAAATCAATCAACCAATATATAGAATAAGAAAACTAATACTAGATTTAAAAATACTTCAACATTATCCAAAAATATACTATACTAGTAATATCTCTTGTTTATGGCTAATGAAAGCAATTTAGTCAGGCCCCTAATAGTATCAGATCAACCACAGGTAGGCGGACATAACTTGAACAGACAGCAACAACGACATCTCGACAGACAAAACGAACATTTACAAAATAGAGGCATGGCGAATAACGCAGAACAGGTGATAGCAGCCACGGTTAGCCAGATTCTGGCACAACAATTGCCGACGTTAGTGAAGCAATTGGTTAACCCCTCTAGGGAGTTTAGTGACGTAGACGACCAAACGATAACTGCCAACCACAATTTGAACGACTTGGACAGAGTTCCGGACATAGTAAAAAGCCTCAGAGAATTTTCCGGTAATCCAGCGGAATTTAGCTCATGGAAAAAGAGTGTAGATCGTATACTCTCAGCCTATGCAGCTGAAGCAGGTTCGCCGAAATACTTCGGCATATTGCATACAGTGAGAAACAAAATCACTGGCAATGCTGACACGGCCCTAGAGTCGTATAATGTTCCACTAAACTGGAGCGCTATCTCCAAATGTCTCACGCTGCACTACGCAGACAAAAGAGATCTGGGAACATTAGAATATCAGATGACAATGTTAGTGCAGGGTAACAACCAGACAGTAGAAGAATTCTACCAGGTTGTCTACAACCACTTGTCGCTGATACTATAAAGTAGGTTGCATGGAATTAAACAGGGAATCGGAAACCCTTATGACAAAAATATACAGAGACAAAGCATTAGACACCTTCATTAGAGGTTTAAAGGGAGATTTACCACGGATCCTTGGAATAAAGGAGCCAGCAGATCTACCTTCAGCCCTTCATTATTGTTTAAAATTAGAAAATCAAAGCTATCGCACTAACATGGCTTTGAATAGGAATCAACAGACACATGGCAGAAATCAGAATAGAAATGCACCACCACCTATATTGCCACCCAGAACAGCCCAGCCTTCTTTCGCCCAAACCTTTAGGCCACCACCTATTAGCTTCAGGCCCCAACTCCCGATTCATACACCTTGGCCAACTTATACAAACTATGGACCACCGACTTATAACAATAACGGACCGACTCCACAACACCCTAACCAAAGAACTTACCAGACACAACCTCAACAGGCATACGTACCCAATAGACCTTCTGCACCCAAACCCCAACCACGTCCAGAGCCAATGGACGTGGACCAAAGCATCCGCACAAGGATGATAAACTACATGAACAGACCCAACTATGAAGTAGGCAAAAGACCTCCACCACCAACAAACGCCACGGACAAAAAACAAAGAAATTTCAATATACAAACAGGGGAAGAACAGACCGAGACAGAAAACACTGACAACTATGTGACCATGGAGGAATACGTACAATCAATGTTAAATTACGAACAGCAGATCGAATACGAGCAGCCATTAAATGAATATACCCAACAAATTGAAGAAGCAGATGACGGACAAAATAGCCAGTACGAACATTCAGACATTAATTTTTTAGGATAAAGAGCTCCTCTCTTCCTTACATAGAATGTAAGATGAGGAGCGGAAAATTACTCAAAATACTAATAGACACAGGATCAAACAGAAATTATATACAGCCTAAATTCGTGTCCGAACCAATCCCAAATGAAAAGCCCTTCGAAGCCGTCACAGTCGGCGGAAGCATACAAATTACGCACCACAAGTTCGCTAATCTCTTCAATAGAAATGACATAAAAATAAAATTCTTTCTCTTACCCACCTTAAAATCATTTGACGCCATATTAGGTAACGACAGTCTAAAAGAATTAGATGCTGTCATACAAAGCAGCAAGAATTTATTAATAATCAGGAATAATATTTGCATACCCATTAAGCAGAAAAGAATCGAGGCAGTAAACACGGTTATACCACGGACAGACCACATGACACACGAACAAAAAAATAGCTTAAATCAACTTGTTAAAATGCACCCAAGTCTCTTCGCCAATCCGGACGAAAAATTGACTTACACAACTAACGTTAGAGCAGAAATTAGAACCAAAACCGATTCCCCAATATACTCGAAATTCTACCAATTTCCAATGTCTTTAAAAGACGAAGTACACAACCAAATTAAGGAACTTTTAGAGGACGGAATAATCCGACCCTCCCGCTCCCCATATAATTCACCTGTGTGGATTGTCCCCAAAAAACTAGATGCCTCCGGGCAAAAGAAATATCGCATGGTCATAGACTATAGGAAACTAAATAAAGAAACTACCGCAGATAAATATCCTATACCCGAAATTAACGAGGTATTGGCACAGCTAGGTAATAATAAAGTATTCTCTGTCTTAGATTTGAAAAGTGGATTTCACCAAATCCCCCTCAAAGAGTCAGACATAGAAAAAACTGCCTTCTCCGTTAACAACGGAAAATACGAGTTTACACGACTCCCCTTCGGTCTCAAGAATGCGCCCTCAATTTTCCAGAGAGCCCTTGACGACATCCTTCGTGAGCATATTGGAAAAATATGCTTCATTTACATTGACGATATCATTATCTTTAGCAAAGATGATGAATCGCACGCGCGTCACCTTAGCGCCATATTTAGAACTCTACAGGAAGCCAACATGAAATGTCAGTTGGACAAATGCGAGTTCTTTAAAAACAGAGTAGAATTCCTGGGATTCGTCATCTCAGACAAAGGTATTGAAACCAATCCCAACAAGATAGAGACCATAGGAAAGTACCCACCTCCCAAAACCCTCAAAGATTTAAGATCTTTTATTGGCCTTGCCAGCTATTATAGAAGATTCATAAAAGACTTCGCTAAGTTGGCAAAGCCCCTTACCTCTCTTTTAAGAGGGGAAGATGGACGTGTGTCCAAAAACCAATCCGCTAAAAAGCTCATTAATCTCAACGAAGAAGCAACTGAAGCATTTAATAAAATAAAAAACGCCATGGTTTCAAACGAGGTAATACTCCATTACCCGGACTTCAGCAAAGAGTTTCATCTGACAACAGATGCATCCAACTTTGCTATTGGCGCTGTTCTATCTCAGAATAAGCGACCCATTTGTTTTCTCTCTAGAACTCTCTCTAAAACAGAAGAGAACTATGCCACAAACGAAAGAGAAATGTTGGCAATAATTTGGGCCCTAAAAGCCCTCAAAAATTACCTTTACGGTAAGGCAAGAGTAAAAATATACACCGACCATCAGCCCTTAACCCACTCTCTTAGCAGTTGGAACGGCAACGCAAGAATAAAAAGGTGGAAAGCTTACCTGGAAGAGTTCGACTATGAACTCCTCTATAAGCCAGGTAGGGATAATATTGTAGCCGATGCGCTATCACGAATCCCTGTAATCAATAATATCGGATCAGTAGCCTCCACCCAGCACAGTGCAGACAGTTCAAGTCACAATTTAATACCAAGCATAGAAGCCCCAATAAATGTATTTAAAAACCAGATATTTCTCCGCAAAGCGAATGAAACAGATTACAAGTTTCACATCCCATTCCCAACATTCCACAGACATACAATAACTAGACCAGACTTTACAGAACACGACCTTACACAAATACTGAAAACTCATCTAAACCCATCCGTAATTAACGGAATAATAACCTCAGAGGAAATAATGAACCAAATTCAACAGATATATCCCCAACATTTTAGTAACTACAAGATTAGATTCACGCAGTCTCAAGTAAAAGATTTAACAAACGAAACCGAGCAAGATGAGAAGATATTGGTTACACACAACAGAGCTCACCGCAACGCACTAGAAAACAAAATGCAATTGTCCGAAAGTTTTTATTTCCCAAAAATGAAGCAACGAATAACAGATTTAGTCAAACAGTGTCAAGTCTGTAAAGAAGAAAAATACGATAGACATCCAACTAACCCAAAACTCAGAGAAACACCAATCCCCGAATACCCAGGACATACAATCCACATCGACATATACACGACAGAAAAGAACTTAGTACTAACAGCAGTAGATAAATTTTCAAAATTAGCTCAGGGACGAATAATCAAATCTAGGGCAATAGAAGACATTAAAAAACCACTTCATGAAATCCTATTTTATTTTGGCGTACCTAAAGCCGTTGTAATAGATAACGAAAAATCCCTTAATTCAGCCTCAATCACTTTTATGATGCAGGACCAATTAGGTATAGAAGTTTATAAGACACCACCCTACAAAAGCGCAGTGAATGGTCAGGTAGAAAGATTTCATTCAACACTATCAGATATTATGAGATGTAATAAAAGAAAACAAGAACTCAGAACATTTGAAGAACTTCTTAACAAATCAATATACGACTACAACTACACTATACACTCGACAACCAACAAGAGACCATTAGACATATTCTTCGGCAGAAATGTGACTACAGACCCAGATCAATACGAAAAAGCTAGGAAAGAGAACATTGACAGACTCAAACAGAAACAATCGACTGACATGCAGAATCATAACAAAAAACGTAACGACATACGCACCTATACACCAGGTCAAGAAATATTCGTCAAAGTCAATACCAGATTAGGTACCAAACTATCACCCAGATACAAAAAAGAAATAGTTAAAGAAAATAGGAACACAACCGTACTAACAACAACCGACAAGATAATCCATAAAAGTAATATAAAAAACACATAAAAAATATCAGGCTCATAAAAGAAGAAATAATTAACATTAAGTACGCCATACAATGGACGAAATTGAATTTAATTAATACATTCCTACTTGGCGAGAAGGAAATAGAGATAGTAAACGATCATTTTATTAAAAGCAATATGCCAACAACCTTGTTTCATATTATAAAAATTCCAAATTTAGAAGAAATAGAATACAAAAATACCATAATAAAGCCAGTAGTGAAAAATAACAATACTATAAATTTAGAATTTAAAGAACTGTTTCATTGTAATCAAACAATTTATGGCATAAACAACAATTGTAAAAGATATCATAGAATTAAAATTTGTAACAAATCAAAAATTGTAAACTTGAACACTAATAACTGTATACCTAAGTTAGTTAGTGGTGAACAAGCGCTTTGTGGCTTTAGCAATGCAGATCATATTCCCGAGATCGAAGAAATCGACGATGGACTAATACTGGTGAACGACTTCAATGGCACTATTAGATGGCAAGAAGAGAAAAAAGGCGTGAGAGGCACCTATATTATCAACTTCTGGAATGAAACTTTATTCATCAATAATCAAGAATTCAGCAACTTGGAGGTTACAGCCATGACCCCAGGAAACACTATAATTCAAATAACCCCAATAGAAAACGAAAGAATTAAGATTCTTTCTCTGGAAGCATTGCATTGCATTGAAGAATTGCACATCAAAAACAAAAAAAAAAAAAAAACCTGCAAAAACTTCAGACGCACTCTAGCTCCAGAATAGAACCAACACATATCCAAATACAAAATACAGATGTCAACAACCTCAGGTTCAACAACATACCTTTCTTCTGATGATCGCTTGAGGACAAGCTTAAATCAAAGGGGGAAGAGTTAACGTCAAAAATATTCATACAGCCCAATAAGAAGCATTGCAACACCTCATAAGAAGTGCAGCAAAATGCTGACTTGGTGTCTGTGCCATTTCCTCCACGCGCCGACTGGCAACCGCCGAAAATTCCAAGAAGAATTGCCCAACGGGCCAACAACATCAGCAGCGACGCCGCTGCCAACGCCGCTGCCGCTAAGCCACAGGTTACTAGGGATAGAATTGATTTAAGTTTATGCAGTTGCAAATTAACATCAATAAATGGAAGACTTGCTTCCTAAAAAATTATATTTTTTTCATTGTTGAATAAACCCTGAAATTAACTTATATAAGGAACATAGTTGAACTTATAAATACCGAGTTTGGTCAGGAAATCTTGACAAACAAAATTGTTTTTCATACATCAACTTTGTTTTCAACCGATCGTTCCTATGCCAGCATTATGATATAGTGGTCCGATCTTAATAGGATTACATATATATGAGGATCATAGTAAAACTAATAAAAACCGAGTTTGGTCAAGATATCGTGAAAACAAAATAAAAAGTTCATTCAAATTAATTTTCGACCGATCGTTCATATGGCATCTATATGATTTAGTTGTCGGCTCTTAATAGGAATTGGCACAAATTTGAGGAGTATAGAAAAACTAATAAATGCCGAGTTTGGTCAAGATATCCTGATAAACCAAAATGTTTTTCATTCAACAACTTAGTTTTCGACCGATCGTTCCTATGGCAAATATATGATATAGTTGTACAATCTTAATAGGATTTTGCATATATATGAGGAGCATAGTAAAACTATTATGATCATGATCATAAAGAACATAGGAGAACTTTTAAATGCTGAGTTTGGTCATGCAATCTTGATAAACTAAAATGTTTTTCATACAACAACTTAGTTTTCCACCGATCGTTTCTATGGCAGCTATATGATTTAATGGTGCGTTCTTAATATGATTGTAAATACATATGAGGAGCATAGTAAAACTATGTAATGCCGAGCTTGAAAAAGATATTGTGAAAAGCAAATAAATTGTTCATACAACTTAATTTTCGACCGATCGTTCCTATAGCAGCTATATGATTTAGTGGTCCTCTCGTAATAGGATTTGCAATATAAATGGCGAGCATAAAAAACTAATAAATGCCGAGTTTGGTCACGATATCCTGATAAACAAAAATGTTTTTCATAAAACAACTTAGTTTCCACCGATCGTTTCTATGGCAGCTATATGATTTAGTGGTCCTCTCGTAATAGGATTTGCAATATAAATGGCGAGCATAAAAAACTAATAAATGCCGAGTTTGGTCACGATATCCTGATAAACAAAAATGTTTTTCATAAAACAACTTAGTTTTCGACCGATCGTACCTATATGCTATAGTGGTACGATCTTATTAGGATTTTGCATAGTAGAACTTTTAAATGCCGAGTTTGGTCATGAAATCTTGATAAGCAAAAATGTTTTTCATACAACAACTTAGTTTCCACCGATCGTTTCTATGGCAGCTATACGATAAAGTGGTCCGATTTTAATAAGATTTAGCATGTATATGAGGATCATAGTAACTTCTAAATGCCGAGTTTGATCAAGATATCTTGACAAACTAAAATGTTTTTCATACAACAACATATTTTTCCACCGATCGTTCCAATGGCAGCTATATGATATAGTGTTGCAATCGTAATATGATTGTGCATATCTATGAGGAGCATAGTAAAACTATGTAATGCCGAGCTTGAAGAAGATATCGTGAAAAGCAAAAAAAAATTGTTCATACAACTTAATTTTCGACCGATCGTTCCTATAGCAGCTATATGATTTAGCGGTCCTCTCGTAATAGGATTTGCCATAGAAATGGCGAGCATAAAAAACTAATAAATGCCGAGTTTGGTCACGATATCCCGATAAACAAAAATGTTTTTCATAAAACAACTTAGTTTACGACCGATCGTTCCTATATGATGTAGTGGTACGATCTTATCAGGATTTTGCATAGTAGAACTTTTAAATGCCGAGTTTGGTCATGAAATCTTGACAAACAAAATTGTTTTTCATACAACAACTTAGTTTTCGACCGATCGTTCCTATGGCAGCTATATGATATAGTGGTACAATCTTAATAGGGTTTGATATATATATGAGGAGACTATAAACACTAAAACACGCTGAGTTTGGTCACGATATCCCGATAAACAAAAACGTTTTTCATACAACAACTTAGTTTTCCACAGATCGTTTCTATGCCAGCAATATGATATAGTGGTCCGATCTTAATAGGATTGTGCATATATATGAGGAGCATAGTAAAACTAATAAATGCCAAATTTGGTCAAGATATCGTGAAAACAAAAAAAAAAGTTCATTCAAATTCAATTTCGACCGATCGTTCCTATGGCATCTATAAGATTTTGTGGTCGGCTCTTAAAGGATTTGGCACAAATTTGAGGGGTATAGAAAAACTAATAAATGCTGAGCTTGGTCAAGATATCCTGATAAACTAAAATGTTTTTCATACAACAACTTAGTTTTTGACCAATCGTTCCTAAGGCAGCTATATGATATAGTGGTACAATCTTAATAGGAATTTGGTCAAGATATCGTGAGAAGCAAAAAAATTGTTCTTGGAACTTAATTTTCGACCGATCGTTTCTATGGCAGCTATATTATTTAATGGTCCGCTCTTAATAGGATTTGGCAAATATATGAGGAGCATAGAAAACTTATAATTGCCGAGCTTGGGCAGGAAATCTTGATAAACAAAATTGTTTTTTATACAACAGCTTAGTTTTCGACCGATCGTTCCTATGCCAGCAATATGACATATTGTTCCGATCTAATAGGATTGTGCTAAATATATATGAGGAGCATAGTCGAACTTTATATGCCGAGTTTAGTCATGAAATCTTGATAAACAAAAATGTTTTTCATTCAACAACTTAGTTTTCGACCGATCGTTCCTATGCCAGCTATATGATATAGTGGTGCGATCTTAAGAGGATGTGCATATATATGTATGAGGAGCATAGTAAAACTATTAAATGCCGAGTTTGGTCAAGATATCGTGAAAAGCAAAAAAAAATTGCTCATACAACTTAATTTTCGACCGATCGTTTCTACGGCAGCAATATGATATAGTGGTACGATCTTAATAGGATTGTGCATATATATATGGAGCATAGTTGAACTTATAAATGCCGAGTTTGGTCAGGAAATCTTGTCAAGCAAAATTGTTTTACATACATCAACCTTGTTTTCGACCGATTTTTCCTATGGCAGCTATATTATTTAGTAGTCCGATCTTTCTAGGATTGTGCATATATATGAGGAGCATAGTAAAACTAATAATTGCCGAGTTTGGTCAAGATATCGTGAAAAACAAATTAAATTGTTCATACAACGTGATTTTCGACCGATCGTTCCTATGCCAGCTATATTATATAGTGATCCGATCTTAAAAGGATTGTGCATATATATGAGGAGCATAGTAAATCTATTAAATGCCGAGCTTGGTCAAGATAGATCAAAGCAAAAAAATTGTTTATACAACTTAATATTCGACCGATCGTACCTATGCCAGCTATATGATATAGTGGTCCCATCTTATTGTGCATATATATGAGGAGCATAGTAAAACTATTAAATGCCGAATTTGGCCAAGACATCGTGAAAAGCAAAAAAATTGTTCACACAACTTAATTTTCGACCGATCGTTCCTATGGCAGCTCTATGATTTAGTGGTCCGCTCTTAATAGGATTTGGCATATGAATGAGGAGCATAGAAAATCTAATAAATGCCGAGTACAACAACGTAGTTTTCGACCGATCGTTCCTATGGCAGCTCTATGATATAGTGATACAATCTTAATTGGCTTTGCCATATATATGAGGAGACTATAAACGCTAAAACATGCCGAGTGTGGTCAAGATATCCTGATAAACAAAAATGTTTTTCATACAAGTTAGTTTTCGACCGATCGTTCCTATGGCAGCTATATGCTATGTGGTTTGCTCTTAATAGGATTTGCGGCAGCTATGTGGTATAGTGGTACGATCTTAATAGGACTGTACATATATATAAGGAGCATAGTAAAACTATTAAATGCCGAGTTTGATAAAGATATCGTGAAAAGCAAAAAAATTGTTCAGTCAACTTAATTTTCGAACGATCGTACCTATGGCAGCTATATGATTTAGTGGTGCACTCTTAATAGGATTTGGCACATATTTGTGGAGTACAGAAAACCCAATAAATGCCGAGTTTGGTCAAGATATCCTGATAAACCAAAATGTTTTTCATACAGCAACTTAGTTTTCGATCGATCGTTCCTATGGCAGCTATATGATATTGTGATAAAATCTTATTAGAGTTTGCCATAAATGTGAGAGACTATAAACGCTAAAAAATGCCGATTGTGGTCAAGATATCCTGATAAACAAAAATGTTTTTCATACAACAACATGGTTTTCGACCGATCGTTCCTATGCCAGCTATATGATATAGTGATCCGATCTTAAGAGGATTGTGCATATATATGAGGAGCATAGTAAAACTGTTAAATACCGAGCTTGGTCAAGATAGATCAAAGCAAAAAAATTGTTTATACAACTTAATTTTCGACCGATCATTCCTGTGGCAGCTATATGATTTAGTGGTCCGCTCAAATAGGATTTGCCATATATATGAGGAGCATAGAAAACTAATAAATGCCGAGTTTGGTTAAGATATCCCGATAAACAAAAATGTTTTTCATACAACAACTTAGTTTTCGACCGATCGTTTCTACGGCAGCTTTATGATTTAGTGGTACGATCTAAATGGGATTGTGCATATATATAAGGAACATAGTTGAACTTATAAATGCTGAGTTTGGTCAGGAAATCTTATCAAACAAAATTGTTTTTCATACATCAACTTTGTTTTCGACCGATTTTTCCTATGGCAGCTATATGATTTAGTGGTCCACTCTTAATAGGATTTGGCACATATATGAGGAGTATAGTAAAACTAATAAATGCCGAGTTTGGTCAAGATATCCTGATAAACAAAAATCTTTTTCATACAACAACTTAGTTTTCGACCGATCGTTTCTACGGCAGCTATATGATATAGTGGTACGATCTTAACAGGATTGTTCATATATATGATGAACATAGTAAAACTATTAAATGCCTAGTTTGGTCAAGATATCGTGAAAAGCAAAAAAAATTGTTCATATACTTAATTTTCGACCGATCGTACCTATGGCAGCTATATGATTTAGTGGTGCACTCTTAATAGGATTTGGCACATATATGTGGAGTACAGAAAACCCAATAAATGCCGAGTTTGGTCAAGATATCCTGATAAAACAAAATGTTTTTCATACAGCAACTTAGTTTTCGATCGATCGTTCCTATGGCAGCTATATGATATAGTGGTGCGATCTTAAGAGGATTTTGCATATATATGTATGAGGAGTATAGTAAAACTATTAAATGCCGAGTTCGGTCAAGATATCGTGAAAAGCAAAAAAAATTGTTCATACAACTTAATTTTCGACCGATCGTTCCTATGGCAGCTATATGATTTAGTGGTCCGATCTTAACAAGATTGTGCATATATATGAGGAGCATAGAAAAACTAATAAGTGACGAGTTTGGTCAAGATATCCTGATAAACAATAATGTTTTTCATACAACAACTTAGTTTTCGACCGATCGTTTCTACGGCAACTATATGATATAGTGGTACAATCTTAATAGGATTGTGCATATATATGAGGAACATTGTACAACTATTAAATGCCGAGTTTGGGCAAGATATCGTGAAAAGCAAAAAAATTGTTCATTCAACTTAATTTTCGACCGCTCGTACCTATGGCAGCTATATGATTTAGTGGTCCACTCTTAATAGGATTTGGCACATATATGAGGAGTACAGAAAAACCAATAAATGCCAAGTTTGGTCAAGATATCCTGATAAACCAAAATGTTTTTCATACAACAAGTTAGTTTTCGATCGATCGTTCCTATGGCAGCTATATGATATAGTGATAAAATCTTAATAGAGTTTGCCATAAATATGAGGAGACTATAAACGCTAAAACATGCCGATTGTGGTCAAGATATCCTGATAAACAAAAATGTTTTTCATACAACAACATGGTTTTCGACCGATCGTTCCTATGCCAGCTATATGATATAGTGATCCGATCTTAAGAGGATTGTGCATATATATGAGGAGCATAGTAAAACTGTTAAATACCGAGCTTGGTCAAGATAGATCAAAGCAAAAAAATTGTTTATACAACTTAATTTTCGACCGATCAATCCTGTGGCAGCTATATGATTTAGTGGTCCGCTCTAAATAGGATTTGCCATATATATGAGGAGCATAGAAAACTAATAAATGCGGAGTTTGGTTAAGATATCCCGATAAACAAAAATGTTTTTCATACAACAACTTAGTTTTCGACCGATCGTTTCTACGGCAGCTTTATGATTTAGTGGTACGATCTAAATGGGATTGTGCATATATATAAGGAACATAGTTGAACTTATAAATGCTGAGTTTGGTCAGGAAATCTTATCAAACAAAATTGTTTTTCATACATCAACTTTGTTTTCGACCGATTTTTGCTATGCCAGCTATATGATTTAGTAGTCCGACTTTTTTAGGATTGTCGATATATATGAGGAGCATAGTAAAACTAATAATTGCCGAGTTTGGTCAAGACATCGTGACAAACAAAAAAAAATGTTCATACAACTTAATTTTCGACCGATCGTTCCTATGCCAGCTATATGATATATTGGTGCGATCTTAAGAAGATTGTGCATATATATGTATGAGGAGTATAGTAAAACTATTAAATGCCGAGTTCGTTCAAGATATCGTGAAAAGCAAAAAAATTGTTCATACAACTTAATTTTCGACCGATCGTTCCTATGGCAGCTATATGATTTAGTGGTCCACTCTTAATAGTATTTGGCACATATTCGAGGAGCATAGTAAAACTAATATTTGCCGAGTTTGGTCAAGATATCGTGAAAAACAAAAAAAATTGTTCATACAACTTAATTTTCGACCGATCGTTCCTATGCCAGCTATATGATATTGTGATCCGTTTTTAAGAGGATTGTGCATATATAAGAGGAGTATAGTAAAACTATTAAATGCCGAGCTTGGTCAAGATAGATCAAAGCCAAAAAATTGTTTATACAACTCAATTTTCGACCGATCATTCCTGTGGCATCTATTTGATTTAGTAGTCGCCTCTTAATAGGATTTGGCATATATATGAGGAGCATAGAAAAACTAATAAATGCCGAGTTTGGTCAAGATATCCTGATAAACAAAAATGTTTTTCATACAACAACTTAGTTTTCGGCCGATCGTTTCTACGGCAGCTATATGATATAGTGGTACGATCTTAATAGGATAGTTCATATATATGAGGAGCAGAGTAAAACTATTAAATGCCGAGCTTGGTCAAGATAGATCAAAGCAAAAAAATTGTTTATACAACTTAATTTTCGACCGATCATTCCTGTGGCAGCTATATGATTTAGTGGTCCGCTCTAAATAGGATTTGCCATATATATGAGGAGCATAGAAAACTAATAAATGCGGAGTTTGGTTAAGATATCCCGATAAACAAAAATGTTTTTCATACAACAACTTAGTTTTCGACCGATCGTTTCTACGGCAGCTTTATGATTTAGTGGTACGATCTAAATGGGATTGTGCATATATATAAGGAACATAGTTGAACTTATAAATGCTGAGTTTGGTCAGGAAATCTTATCAAACAAAATTGTTTTAAATACATCAACTTTGTTTTCGACCGATTTTTCCTATGGCAGCTATATGATTTAGTAGTCCGACTTTTTTAGGATTGTCGATATATATGAGGAGCATAGTAAAACTAATAATTGCCGAGTTTGGTCAAGACATCGTGAAAAACAAAAAAAAAATGTTCATACAACTTAATTTTCGACCGATCGTTCCTATGCCAGCTATATGATATATTGGTGCGATCTTAAGAAGATTGTGCATATATATGTATGAGGAGTATAGTAAAACTATTAAATGCCGAGTTCGTTCAAGATATCGTGAAAAGCAAAAAAAAATTGTTCATACAACTTAATTTTCGACCGATCGTTCCTATGGCAGCTATATGATTTAGTGGTCCACTCTTAATAGGATTTGGCACATATATGAGGAGCATAGTAAAACTATTAAATGCCGAGTTCGTTCAAGATATCGTGAAAAGCAAAAAAAATTGTTCATACAACTTAATTTTCGACCGATCGTTCCTATGGCAGCTATATGATATAGTGATACAATAGGCTTTGCCATATATATGAGGAGACTATAAACGCTAAGACATGCCGAGTGTGAACAAGATATCCTGATAAACAAAAATGTTTTTCATACAACAAGTTAGTTTTCGACCGATCGTTCCTATGGCAGCTATATGCTATGTGGTTTGCTCTTAATAGGATTTGGCTTATATATGAGGATCATAGAAAAACTAATAAATGCCGAGTTTGGTCAAGATATCCTGATAAACAAAAATGTTTTTCATACAACAACTTAGTTTTCGACCCATCGGTAGTACGGCAGCTAAATGATATAGTGGTACGATCTTAATAGGATTGTGCATAGATATGAGAAGCATAGTTAAACTTATAAATGTCGAGTTTGGTCAAGATATTCTGATAAACAAAAATGTTTTTCATACAACAACTTAGTTTTCCACCGATCGTTCCTATGGCAGCTATATGAAATAGTTGTCCGATCTTAATAGGATTGTGCATATATATGAGGAGCATAGTGTAACTGATAACTGCCGAATGTGGTTAAGATATCATGAACACCAAACAAATTATTCATTCAACTTAATTTTCGACCGATCGTTTCTATGGCAGCTATATGATTTAGTGGTCCACTCTTAATAGGATTTGGCACATATATGAGGAGTACAGAAAAACTAATAAATGCCTAGTTTGGTCAAGATATCCTGATAAACAAAAATTTTTTTCATACAACAACTTAGTTTTCGACCGATCGTTTCTGCGGCAGCTATGTGGTATAGTGGTACGATCTTAATAGGACTGTACATATATATAAGGAGCATAGTAAAACTATTAAATGCCGAGCTTGATAAAGATATCGTGAAAAGCAAAAAAATTGTTCATTCAACTTAATTTGCGACCGATCGTACCTATGGCAGCTATATGATTTAGTGGTCCACTCTTAATAGGATTTGGCACATATATGAGGAGTATAGAAAAACTAATAAATGCCGAGTTTGGTCAAGATATCCTGATAAACAAAAATCTTTTTCATACAACAACTTAGTTTTCGACCGATCGTTTCTACGGCAGCTATATGATATAGTGGTACGATCTTAACAGGATTGTTCATATATATGATCAACATAGTAAAACTATTAAATGCCGAGTTTGGTCAAGATATCGTGAAAAGCAAAAAAATTGTTCATATAACTTAATTTTCGACCGATCGTACCTATGGCAGCTATATGATTTAGTGGTGCACTCTTAATAGGATTTGGCACATATATGTGGAGTACAGAAAACCCAATAAATGCCGAGTTTGGTCAAGATATCCTGATAAACCAAAATGTTTTTCATACAGCAACTTAGTTTTCGATCGATCGCTCCTATGGCAGCTATATGATATAGTGATAAAATCTTATTAGATGTTGCCATAAATGTGAGAGACTATAAGGAACATTGTACAACTATTAAATGCCGAGTTTAGGCAAGATATCGTGAAAAGCAAAAAAATTGTTCATTCAACTTAATTTTCGACCGCTCGTACCTATGGCAGCTATATGATTTAGTGGTCCACTCTTAATAGGATTTGGCACATATATGAGGAGTACAGAAAAACCAATAAATGCCAAGTTTGGTCAAGATATCCTGATAAACCAAAATGTTTTTCATACAACAAGTTAGTTTTCGATCGATCGTTC
>JBAMCE010000265.1:0-176220 GCA_037075305.1 Drosophila kanekoi
GACAAGTTTTGGTAAAGCAGTTTTGGTAGCCAGATGGGGCTGTATGTTTTATGATTAAATTGTCGGGTGAGCCTGTTTGGCTTTGAGCTGCGCCCCTAGGATGCAAATGCTGGATTAACAGGGTTCCTGGTATCTAAGACATGTTTTGGTAAGTCAGTTTTGGCGGCCAGATGGGGCTATATGTTGTAAGATTTAATAATTTGGTGAGCCTGTTTGGCTTTGACTTGCGCTCCTAGGATGCAAATGCTGGATTAACAGGGTTCCTGGTATCTGAGACAAGTTTTGGTAAGGCAATTTTGAGTTCCAGGTGTGGCTGAATGAGTTCAAATTTAATAGTCGGGTGAGGCTTTTTGGCTTTGTTTTGCTCCCCTAGGTTGCAAATGCTAGATTAACAGGGTTCCTGGTATCTGAGACAAGTTTTGGTAAATCAGTCTTGGCGGCCAGATGGGGCTATGTGTCTTAAGATTTAATAGTTTGGTGAGCCTGTTTGGCTTTGACTTGCGCCCCTAGGAAGCAAATGCTGGATTAACAGGGTTCCTGGTATCTGAGACAAGTTTTGGTAAGGCAATTTTGAGTTCCAGGTGTGGCTGAATGAGTTAAAATTCAATAGTCGGGTGAGGCTATTTGGCTTTGTTTTGCTCCCGTAGGCTGCAAATGCTAGATTAACAGGGTTCCTGGTATCTGAGACAAGTTTTGGTAAATCAGTCCTGGCGGCCAGATGGGGCTATATGTTTTAGGATTAAATAGTCGGATGAGCCTGTTTGGCTTTGACTTGCTCCCCTAGGCTGCAAATGCTAGATTAACAGGGCTCCTGGTTTCTAAGGCAAGTTTTGGTAAAGCAGTTTTGGCAGCTACGTAAATCTGTATGTTTTAAGATTAAATTGTCGGGTGAGCCTGTTAAGCTTTGACTTGCTCCCCTAGGCTCCACATGCCAGATAGGCGGGGCTCCTGGAGTCTAAGACAAGTTTTGGTAAAACAGTTTGACAGCTAGGTAAGGCTGTATGCTTTAAGAGTAAATAGTCGGGTGAGCGTGTTTGGCTTTGACTTGCGCCCCTAGGATGCAAATGCTGGAATAACAGGGTTGCTGGTATCTAAGACAAGTTTTGGTAAGGCAATTTTGAGTTCCAGGTGTGGCTGAATGAGTTAAGATTAAATTGTCGGGTGAGGCTATTTGGCTTTGTTTTGCTCCCCTAGGCTGCAAATGCTAGATTAACAGTGTTCCTGGTATCTGAGACAAGTTTTGATAAAACAGTTTTGACAGCTAGGTAAGGCTGTATGCTTTAAGATTAAATACTCGGGTGAGGGTGTTTGGCTTTGACTTGCGCCCCTAGGATGCAAATGCTGGAATAACAGGGTTCCTGGTATCTAAGACATGTTTTGGTAAGGCAATTTTGTGTTCCAGGTGTGGCTGAATGAGTTAAGATTAAATTGTCGGGTGAGGCTATTTGGCTTTGTTTTGCTCCCCTAGGCTGCAAATGCTAGATTAACAGTGTTCCTGGTATCTGAGACAAGTTTTGATAAAACAGTTTTGACAGCTAGGTAAGGCTGTATGCTTTAAGATTAAATACTCGGGTGAGGGTGTTTGGCTTTGACTTGCGCCCCTAGGAAGCAAATGCTGGAATAACAGGGTTCCTGGTATCTAAGACATGTTTTGGTAAGTCAGTTTTGAGTTCCAGGTGTGGCTGAATGAGTTAAAATTTAATAGTCGGGTGGGGCTATTTGGCTTTGTTTTGCTCCCCTAAGCTGCAAATGCTAGATTAACAGGGTTCCTGGTATCTGAGACTAGTTTTGGTAAATCAGTCTTGGCGGCCATATGGGGCTATATGTTTTAAGATTTAATAGTCGGGAGAGCCTGTTTCGCTTTGACTTGCTCTCCTTGGCTGCAAATGCTAGATTAACAGGGCTCCTGGTTTCTAAGGAAAGTTTTGGTAAAGCAGTTTTGGCAGCTACGTAAGTATGTATGTTTTAAGATTAAATTGTCGGGTGAGCCTGTTTGGCTTTGACTTGCTCCCTTAGGCTCCACATGCCAGATTGGCGGGGCTCCTGGAATCTAAGACAAGTTTTGGTAAAACAGTTTTGACAGCTAGGTAAGGTTGTATGCTTTAAGATTAAGTAGTCGGATGAGCATGTTTGGCTTTGACTTGCGCCCTAGGATGCAAATGCTAGAATAACAGGGTTCCTGGTATTTAAGACAAGTTTTGGTAAATCAGTTTTGGCAGCCAGATGGGGCTGTATGTTTTAAGATTAAATTCTCGGGTGAGCCTGTTTGGTTTTGACTTTCTCCCCTAGGCGGCACATGCCAGATTGGCGGGGCTCCTGGAATCTAAAAAAAGTTTTGGTAAAACAGTTTTAACAGCTACGTAAGTCTGTATGTTTTAAGTTTAAATAGTCGGGTGAGTCTGTTTGACTTTGACGTGCTCCCCTAGGATGCAAATGCTGGATAAACAGGGTTCCTGGTATCTGAGACAAGTTTTGGTAAATCAGTTTTGGCAGCTACGTAAGTCTGTATGTTTTAAGATTAAATTGTCGGGTGAGCCTGTTTGGCTTTGACTTGCTCCCCTAGGATGCAAATGCTGGATTAACAGGGTTCCTGGTATCTGAGACAAGTTTTGGTAAAACAGTTTTGACAGCTAGGTAAGGCTGTATGCTTTAAGATTAAATAGTCGGGTGAGCGTGTTTGGCTTTGACTTGCGCCCCTAGGATGCAAATGCTGGAATAACAGGGTTCCTGGTATTTAAGACAAGTTTTGGTAAATCAGTTTTGGCGTCTATGGGGCTATATGTTTTAGGATTTAATAGTCGGGTGAGCCTGTTTGGCTTTGACTTCCGCTCCTACGATGCAAATGCTGGATAAACAGGGTTCTTGGTATCTGAAACAAGTTTTGGTAAGGCAATTTTGAGTTCCAGGTGAGGCTGAATGTGTTAAGATTTAATAGTCGGGTGAGGCTATTTGGCTTTGCCTTGCTCCCCTAGGCTGCAAATGCTAGATTAACAGGGTTTCTGGTATCTGAGACAAGTTTTGGTAAATCAGTTTTGGCGGCCAGATGGGGCTATATGTTTTAGGATTAAATAGTCGGATGAGCCTGGTTGGCTTTGACTTGCTCCCCTAGGCTGTACATGCCAGATTGGCGGGGCTCCTGGAATCTAAGACAAGTTTTGGTAAAACAGTTTTGACAGCTAGGTAAGGTTGTATGCTTTAAGATTAAGTAGTCGGATGAGCGTGTTTGGCTTTGACTTGCGCCCCTAGGGTGCAAATGCTGGAATAACAGGGTTCCTGGTATCTAAGACAAGTTTTGTTAAATCAGTTTTGGTAGCCAGATGGGGCTGTATGTTTCAAGATTAAATTCTCGGGTGAGCCTGTTTGGTTTTGACTTTCTCCCCTAGGCGGCACATGCCAGATTGGCGGGGCTCATGGAATCTAATGGTCTATATGTTGTAATATTTAATAGTTTGGTGAGCCTGGTTGGCTTTGACTTGCTCCCCTAGGCTGTACATGCCAGATTGGCGGGGCTCCTGGAATCTAAGACAAGTTTTGGTAAAACAGTTTTGACAGGTAGGTAAGGTTGTATGCTTTAAGATTAAGTAGTCGGATGAGCATGTTTGGCTTTGACTTGCGCCCTAGGATGCAAATGCTGGAATAACAGGGTTCCTGGTATTTAAGACAAGTTTTGGTAAATCAGTTTTGGCAGCCAGATGGGGCTGTATGTTTTAAGATTAAATTCTCGGGTGAGCCTGTTTGGTTTTGACTTTCTCCCCTAGACGGCACATGCCAGATTGGCGGGGCTCCTGGAATCTAAAAAAAGTTTTGGTAAAACAGTTTTAACAGCTACGTAAGTCTGTATGTTTTAAGTTTAAATAGTCGGGTGAGTCTGTTTGACTTTGACTTGCTCCCCTAGGATGCAAATGCTGGATTAACAGGGTTCCTGGTATCTGAGACAAGTTGTGGTAAATCAGTTTTGGCGGCCAGATGGGGCTATATGTTTTAAAATGTAATAGTCGGGTGAGACTATTTGGCTTTGTCTTGCTCCCCTAGGCTGCAAATGCTAGATTAACAGGGTTCCTGGTAACTGAGATAAGTTTTGGTAAATCAGTTTTGGCGGCAAGATGGGGCTATATGTTTTAGGATTAAATAGTCGGATGAGCCTGTTTGGCTTTGACTTGCTCCACTAGGCTGCACATGCCGGATTGGCGGTTCTCCTGGAATCTAAGACAAGTTTTGGTAAAACAGTTTTGACAGCTAGGTAAGGCTGTATGCTTTAAGATTGAGCGTGTTTAGCTTTGACTTGCGCCCCTAGGATGCAAATGCTGGAATAACAGGGTTCCTGGTATCTAAGACAAGTTTTGGTAAATCATTTTTGGCGGCAAGATGGGGCTATATGTTTTAAGATTTAATAGTCGGGAGAGCCTGTTTGGCTTTGATTTGCGCCCCTATCATGCAAATAATGCATTAACAGGGTTCCTGGTATCTTGGTAAGTCAGTTTTTTGGTAAGTCAGTTTTTTGGTAAGTCAGTTTTGGCGGCCAGATGGGGCTATATGTTGTAAGATTTAATAGTTTGCTGAGCCTGTTTGGCTTTGATTTGCGCCCCTAGGATGCAAATGCTGAATTAACAGGGTTCCTGGTATCTGAGACAAGTTTTGGTAAGGCAATTTTGAGTTCCAGGTGAGACTGAATGTATTCAGACTTAATAGTCGTTTGGGACTATTTGGCTTTGACTTTCTCCCCTAGGCGGCACATGCCAGATTGGCGGGGCACCTGGAATCTAAAAAGAGTTTTAGTAAAACAGTTTTGACAGCCAAATGGGGCTGTTTGTTTTAAGATTAAATTTTAGGGTGAGCCTGTTTGTCTTTGACTTGCTCCCCTAGGCTCCACATGCCAGATTGGCGGGGCTCCTGGAATCTAAGACAAGTTTTGGTAAAACAGTTTTGACAGCTAGGTAAGGCTGTATGCTTTAAGATTTAATAGTCGGGTGAGCGTGTTTGGCTTTGACTTGCGCCCCTAGGATGCAAATGCTGGAATAACAGGGTTCCTGGTATCTAAGACAAGTTTTGGTAAATCAGTTTTGGCATCTATGGGGCTATATGTTTTAGGATTAAATAGTCGGATGAGCCTGTTTGGCTTTGACTTGCTCCCCGAGGCTGCACATGCCAGATTGGCGGGGCTCCTGGAATCTAAGACAAGTTTTGGTAAAACACTTTTGACAGCTAGGTAAGGCTGTATGCTTTCAGATTAAATAGTCTTGTGAGCGTGTTTGGCTTTGACTTGCGCCCCTAGGATGCAAATGCTCTAATAACAGGGTTCCTGGTATTTAAGACAAGTTTTGGTAAATCAGTTTTGGCAGCCAGATGGGTCTGTATGTTTTAAGATTAAATTCTCGGGTGAGCCTGTTAGGTTTTGACTTTCTCCCCTAGGCGGCACATGCCAGATTGGCGGGGCTCCTGGAATCTAAAAAAAGTTTTGGTAAAACAGTTTTAACAGCTACGTAAGTCTGTATGTTTTAAGTTTAAATAGTCGGGTGAGTCTGTTTGACTTTGACGTGCTCCCCTAGGATGCAAATGCTGGATAAACAGGGTTCCTGGTATCTGAGACAAGTTTTGGTAAATCAGTTTTGGCAGCTACGTAAGTCTGTATGTTTTAAGATTAAATTGTCGGGTGAGCCTGTTTGGCTTTGACTTGCTCCCCTAGGATGCAAATGCTGGATTAACAGGGTTCCTGGTATCTGAGACAAGTTTTGGTAAAACAGTTTTGACAGCTAGGTAAGGCTGTATGCTTTAAGATTAAATAGTCGGGTGAGCGTGTTTGGCTTTGACTTGCGCCCCTAGGATGCAAATGCTGGAATAACAGGGTTCCTGGTATTTAAGACAAGTTTTGGTAAATCAGTTTTGGCGTCTATGGGGCTATATGTTTTAGGATTAAATAGTCGGATGAGCCTGTTTGGCTTTGACTTGCTCCCCTAGGCTGCACATGCCAGATTGGCGGGGCTCCTGGAATGTAAGACAAGTGTTGGTAAAACAGTTTTGACAGCTAGGTAAGGCTGTATGCTTTAAGATTAAATAGTCGGGTGAGCGTGTTTGGCTTTGACTTGCGCCCCTAGGATGCAAATGCTGGAATAACAGGGTTCCTGGTATCTAAGACAAGTTTTCGTAAATCAGTGTTGGCGGCCAGATGGGGCCATATGTTTTAAGATTTAATAGTCGGATGAGCCTGTTTGGCTTTGACTTGCTCCCCTAGGATGCAAATGCTGGATTAACAGGGTTCCTGGTATCTGAATCAAGTTTTGGAAAGGCAATTTTGGATTCCAGGTGATGCTGAATGTTTTCAGATTTAATAGTCGGATGAGTCTGTTTGGCTTTGACTTGCTCCCCTAGGCTGCACATGCCAGATTGGCGGGGCTCCTGGAATCTAAGACAAGTTTTGGTAAAACAGTTTTGACAGCTAGGTAAGGCTGTATGCTTTAAGATTTAATAGTCGGGTGAGCGTGTTTGGCTTTGACTTGCGCCCCTAGGATGCAAATGCTGGAATAACAGGGTTCCTGGTATCTAAGACAAGTTTTGGTAAATCAGTTTTGGCATCTATGGGGCTATATGTTTTAGGATTAAATAGTCGGATGAGCCTGTTTGGCTTTGACTTGCTCCCCTAGGCTGCACATGCCAGATTGGCGGGGCTCCTGGAATCTAAGACAAGTTTTGGTAAAACACTTTTGACAGCTAGGTAAGGCTGTATGCTTTCAGATTAAATAGTCTTGTGAGCGTGTTTGGCTTTGACTTGCGCCCCTAGGATGCAAATGCTGGAATAACAGGGTTCCTGGTATCTAAGACAAGTTTTGGTAAATCAGTTCTGGCGTCTATGGGGCTATATATTTTAGGATTAAATAGTCGGATGAGCCTGTTTGGCTTTGACTTGCTCCCCTAGGCTGCACATGCCAGATTGGCGGGGCTCCTGGAATGTAAGACAAGTGTTGGTAAAACAGTTTTGACAGCTAGGTAAGGCTGTATGCTTTAAGATTAAATAGTCGGGTGAGCGTGTTTGGCTTTGACTTGCGCCCCTAGGATGCAAATGCTGGAATAACAGGGTTCCTGGTATCTAAGACAAGTTTTCGTAAATCAGTGTTGGCGGCCAGATGGGGCTATATGTTTTAAGATTTAATAGTCGGATGAGCCTGTTTGGCTTTGACTTGCTCCCCTAGGATGCAAATGCTGGATTAACAGGGTTCCTGGTATCTGAATCAAGTTTTGGAAAGGCAATTTTGGGTTCTAGGTGATGCTGAATGTTTTCAGATTTAATAGTCGGGTGAGTCTGTTTGACTTTGACTTGCTCCCCTAGGATGCAAATGCTGTATTAACAGGGTTCCTGGTATCTGAGACATGTTTTGCTAAATCAGTTTTGGCGGCCAGGTGGGGCAATATGATTTAAAATTAAATAGTCGGGTGAGACTATTTGGCTTTGTCTTGCTCTTCTAGGCTACAAATGCTAGATTAACAGGGTTCCTGGTAACTGAGATAGGTTTAGGTAATTCAGTTTTGGCAGCTACGTAAGTCTGTATGTTTTAACAAACAAGTTTTGGTAAGGCAATTTTGAGTTCAAGGTGAGGCTGAATGTGTTAAGACTTAATAGTCGTTTGAGACTATTTGGCTTTGACTTTCTCCCCTAGGCGGCACATGCCAGATTGGCGGGGCACCTGGAATCTAAAAAAAGTTTTGGTAAAACAGTTTTGACAGCTACGTAAGTCTGTATGTTTTAAGATTAAACTGTCGAGAGAGCCTGTTTGGCTTTGACTTGCTCCCCTAGGCTCCACATGCCAGATTGGCTTGGCTCCTGGAATCTAAGGCAAGGTTTGGTAAAACAGTTTTGACAGCTGGGCAAGACTGTATGTTTTAAGATTAAATAGTCGGTTGAGCCTGTTTGGCTTTGAGTTTCGCCCCTAGGATGCAAATGCTGGATAAACAGGGTTCCTGGTATTGGTAAGGCAATTTTGAGTTCCAGGTGAGGCGGAATGTGTTAAGACTTAATAGTCGGGTGAGACTATTTTGCTTTGACTTGCTCCCCTAGGCTGCAAATGCTAGATTAACAAGGCTCCTGGTTTTTAAGCCAAGTTTTGGTAAAGCAGTTTTGGCAGCTACGTAAGTCTGTATGTTTTAAGATTAAATTGTCGGGTGAGCCTGTTTGGCTTTGACTTGCTCCCCTAGGCTCCACATGCCAGATTGGCGGGACTCCTGGAATCTAAGACAAGTTTTGGTAAAACACTTTTGACAGCTAGGTAAGGCTGTATGCTTTAAGATTAAATAGTCGGGTGAGCGTGTTTGGCTTTGACTTGCGCCCCTAGGATGCAAATGCTGGAATAACAGGGTTCCTGGTATCTAAGACATGATTTGGTTAGTCAGTTTTGGCGGCCAGATGGGGCTATATGTTGTAAGATTTAATAGTTTGGTGAGCCAGTTTGGCTTTGACTTGCGCCCCTAGGATGCAAATGCAGGGTTCCTGGTATCTGAGACAAGTTTTGGTAAGGCAATTTTGAGTTCCAGGTGAGACTGAATGTATTCAGACTTAATAGTCGTTTGAGACTATTTGGCTTTGACTTTCTCCCTTAGGCGGCACATGCCAGATTGGCGAGGCACCTGGAATCTAAAAAGAGTTTTAGTAAAACAGTTTTGACAGCCAAATGGGGCTGTTTGTTTTAAGATTAAATTTTAGGGTGAGCCTTTTTGGCTTTGACTTGCTCCCCTAGGCTCCACATGCCAGATTAGCGGGGCTCCTGGAATCTAAGACAAGTTTTGGTAAAACACTTTTGACAGCTAGGTAAGGCTGTATGCTTTCAGATTAAATAGTCTTGTGAGCGTGTTTGGCTTTGACTTGCGCCCCTAGGATGCAAATGCTGGAATAACAGGGTTCCTGGTATCTAAGACAAGTTTTGGTATATCAGTTTTGGCGTCAATGGGGCTATAAATTTTAGGATTAAATAGTCGGATGA
Organism: Drosophila kanekoi; assembly: GCA_037075305.1. Taxonomy (NCBI): domain Eukaryota; kingdom Metazoa; phylum Arthropoda; class Insecta; order Diptera; family Drosophilidae; genus Drosophila; species Drosophila kanekoi. The sequence goes on from JBAMCE010000265.1 coordinate 8,967, forward strand.
GCCTGTTTGGCTTTGACTTGCTCTCCTAGGCTGCACATGCCAGATTGGCGGGGCTCCTGGAATGTAAGACAAGTGTTGGTAAAACAGTTTTGACAGCTAGGTAAGGCTGTATGCTTTAAGATTAAATAGTCGGGTGAGCGTGTTTGGCTTTGACTTGCGCCCCTAGGATGCAAATGCTGGAATAACAGGGTTCCTGGTATCTAAGACAAGTTTTCGTAAATCAGTGTTGGCGGCCAGATGGGGCTATATGTTTTAAGATTTAATAGTCGGATGAGCCTGTTTGGCTTTGACTTGCTCCCCTAGGATGCAAATGCTGTATTAACAGGGTTCCTGGTATCTGAATCAAGTTTTGGAAAGGCAATTTTGGGTTCCAGGTGATGCTGAATGTTTTCAGATTTAATATTCGCATGAGTCTGTTTGGCTTTGACTTGTTCCCCTAGGCTCCACATGCCAGATTGGCTTGGCTCCTGGAATCTAAGACAAGGTTTGGTAAAACAGTTTTGACAGCTGGGCAAGACTGTATGTTTTAAGATTAAATAGTCGGTTGAGCCTGTTTGGCTTTGAGTTTCGCCCCTAGGATGCAAATGCTGGATAAACAGGGTTTCTGGTATTGGTAAGGCAATTTTGAGTTCCAGGTGAGGCTGAATGTGTTAAGACTTAATAGTCGGGTGAGACTATTTTGCTTTGACTTGCTCCCCGAGGCTGCAAATGCTAGATTAACAAGGCTCCTGGTTTTTAAGCCAAGTTTTGGTAAAGCAGTTTTGGCAGCTACGTAAGTCTGTATGTTTTAAGATTAAATTGTCGGGTGAGCCTGTTTGGCTTTGACTTGCTCCCCTAGGCTCCACATGCCAGATTGGCGGGGCTCCTGGAATCTAAGACAAGTTTTGGTAAAACACTTTTGACAGCTAGGTAAGGCTGTATGCTTTCAGATTAAATAGTCGGGTGAGCGTGTTTGGCTTTGACTTGCAAATGCTGGAATAACAGGGTTCCTGGTATCTAAGACATGATTTGGTAAGTCGGTTTTGGCGGCCAGATGGGGCTATATGTTGTAAGATTTAATAGTTTGGTGAGCCTGTTTGGCTTTGACTTGCGCCCCTAGGATGCAAATGCAGGGTTCCTGGTATCTGAGACAAGTTTTGGTAAGGCAATTTTAAGTTCCAGGTGAGACTGAATGTATTCAGACTTAATAGTCGTTTGAGACTATTTGGCTTTGACTTTCTCCCCTAGGCGGCACATGCCAGATTGGCGAGGCACCTGGAATCTAAAAAGAGTTTTAGTAAAACAGTTTTGACAGCCAAATGGGGCTGTTTGTTTTAAGATTAAATTTTAGGGTGAGCCTTTTTGGCTTTGACTTGCTCCCCTAGGCTCCACATGCCAGATTGGCGGGGCTCCTGGAATCTAAGACAAGTTTTGGTAAAACACTTTTGACAGCTAGGTAAGGCTGTATGCTTTCAGATTAAATAGTCTTGTGAGCGTGTTTGGCTTTGACTTGCGCCCCTAGGATGCAAATGCTGGAATAACAGGGTTCCTGGTATCTAAGACAAGTTTTGGTATATCAGTTTTGGCGTCAATGGGGCTATAAATTTTTGGATTAAATAGTCCGATGAGCCTGTTTGGCTTTGACTTGCTCCCCTAGGCTCCACATGCCAGATTGGCGGGACTCTTGGAATCTAAGACAAGTTTTGGTAAAACAGTTTTGACAGCTAGGTAAGGCTGTATGCTTTATGAGTAAATAGTCGGGTGAGCGTGTTTGGCTTTGACTTGCAAATGCTGGAATAACAGGGTTCCTGGTATCTAAGACATGATTTGGTAAGTCGGTTTTGGCGGCCAGATGGGGCTATATGTTTTAAGATTTAATAGTTTGGTGAACCTGTTTGGCTTTGACTTGCGCCCCTAGGATGCAAATGCTGGACCAACAGGGTTCCCGGTATCTGAGACAAGTTTTGGTAAATCAGTTTTGGCAGCTACGTAAGTCTGTATGTTTTAAGATTAAATTGTCGGGTGAGCCTGTTTGGCTTTGACTTGGTCCCCTAGGCTCCACATGCCAGATTGGCGGGACTCTTGGAATCTAAGACAAGTTTTGGTAAAACAGTTTTGACAGCTAGGTAAGGCTGTATGCTTTATGAGTAAATAGTCGGGTGAGCGTGTTTGGCTTTGACTTGTAAATGCTGGAATAACAGGGTTCCTGGTATCTAAGACATGATTTGGTAAGTCGGTTTTGGCGGCCAGATGGGGCTATATGTTTTAAGATTTAATAGTTTGGTGAACCTGTTTGGCTTTGACTTGCGCCCCTAGGATGCAAATGCTGGACTAACAGGGTTCCCGGTATCTGAGACAAGTTTTGGTAAATCAGTTTTGGCGGCCAGATGGGGCTATATGTTTTAGGATTAAATAGTCGGATGAGCCTGTTTGGCTTTGACTTGCTCCCCTAGGCTGCTCATGCCAGATTGGCGGGGCTCCTGGAATCTAAGACAAGTTTTGGTAAAACAGTTTTGACAGCTAGGTAAGGCTGTATGCTTTAAGATTAAATAGTCGGGTGAGCGTGTTTGGCTTTGACTTGCGCCCCTAGGATGCAAATGCTGGAATAACAGGGTTCCTGGTATCTAAGACAAGTTTTGGTAAATCAGTTTTGGCGTCTATGGGGCTATATATTTTAGGATTAAATAGTCGGATGAGCCTGTTTGGCTTTGACTTGCTCCCCTAGGCTGCACATACCAGATTGGCGGGGCTCCTGGAATGTAAGACAAGTGTTGGTAAAACAGTTTTGACAGCTAGGTAAGGCTGTATGCTTTAAGATTAAATAGTCGGGTGAGCGTGTTTGGCTTTGACTTGCGCCCCTAGGATGCAAATGCTGGAATAACAGGGTTCCTGGTATCTAAGACAAGTTTTCGTAAATCAGTGTTGGCGGCCAGATGGGGCTATATGTTTTAAGATTTAATAGTCGGATGAGCCTGTTTGGCTTTGACTTGCTCCCCTAGGATGCAAATGCTGGATTAACAGGGTTCCTGGTATCTGAATCAAGTTTTGGAAAGGCAATTTTGGGTTCCAGGTGATGCTGAATGTTTTCAGATTTAATAGTCGGGTGAGTCTGTTTGACTTTGACTTGCTCCCCTAGGATGCAAATGCTGTATTAACAGGGTTCCTGGTATCTGAGACATGTTTTGCTAAATCAGTTTTGGCGGCCAGGTGGGGCAATATGATTTAAAATTTAATAGTCGGGTGAGACTATTTGGCTTTGTCTTGCTCTTCTAGGCTACAAATGCTAGATTAACAGGGTTCCTGGTAACTGAGATAGGTTTAGGTAATTCAGTTTTGGCAGCTACGTAAGTCTGTATGTTTTAACAAACAAGTTTTGGTAAGGCAATTTTGAGTTCAAGGTGAGGCTGAATGTGTTAAGACTTAATAGTCGTTTGAGACTATTTGGCTTTGACTTTCTCCCCTAGGCGGCACATGCCAGATTGGCGGGGCACCTGGAATCTAAAAAAAGTTTTGGTAAAACAGTTTTGACAGCTACGTTAGTCTGTATGTTTTAAGATTAAACTGTCGAGAGAGCCTGTTTGGCTTTGACTTGCTCCCCTAGGCTCCACATGCCAGATTGGCTTGGCTCCTGGAATCTAAGACAAGGTTTGGTAAAACAGTTTTGACAGCTGGGCAAGACTCTATGTTTTAAGATTAAATAGTCGGTTGAGCCTGTTTGGCTTTGAGTTTCGCCCCTAGGATGCAAATTCTGGATAAACAGGGTTCCTGGTATTGGTAAAGCAATTTTGAGTTCCAGGTGAGGCTGAATGTGTTAAGACTTAATAGTCGGGTGAGACTATTTTGCTTTGACTTGCTCCCCTAGGCTGCAAATGCTAGATTAACAAGGCTCCTGGTTTTTAAGCCAAGTTTTGGTAAAGCAGTTTTGGCAGCTACGTAAGTCTGTATGTTTTAAGATTAAATTGTCGGGTGAGCCTGTTTGGCTTTGACTTGCTCCCCTAGGCTCCACATGCCAGATTGGCGGGACTCCTGGAATCTAAGACAAGTTTTGGTAAAACACTTTTGACAGCTAGGTAAGGCTGTATGCTTTAAGATTAAATAGTCGGGTGAGCGTGTTTGGCTTTGACTTGCGCCCCTAGGATGCAAATGCTGGAATAACCGGGTTCCTGGTATCAAAGACATGATTTGGTAAGTCAGTTTTGGCGGCCAGATGGGGCTATATGTTGTAAGATTTAATAGTTTGGTGAGCCTGTTTGGCTTTGACTTGCGCCCCTAGGATGCAAATGCTGAATTAACAGGGTTCCTGGTATCTGAGACAAGTTTTGGTAAGGCAATTTTGAGTTCCAGGTGAGACTGAATGTATTCAGACCTAATAGTCGTTTGAGACTATTTGGCTTTGACTTTCTCCCCTAGGCGGCACATGCCAGATTGGCGGGGCACCTGAAATCTAAAAAGAGTTTTAGTAAAACAGTTTTGACATCCAAATGGGGCTGTTTGTTTTAAGATTAAATTTTAGGGTGAGCCTTTTTGGCATTGACTTGCTCCCCTAGGCTCCACATGCCAGATTGGCGGGGCTCCTGGAATCTAAGACAAGTTTTGGTAAAACACTTTTGACAGCTAGGTAAGGCTGTATGCTTTCAGATTAAATAGTCGGGTGAGCGTGTTTGGCTTTGACTTGCGCCCCTAGGATGCAAATGCTGGAATAACATGGTTCCTGGTATCTAAGACAAGTTTTGGTATATCAGTTTTGGCGTCAATGGGGCTATATATTTTAGGATTAAATAGTCGGATGAGCCTGTTTGGCTTTGACTTGCTCTCCTAGGCTGCACATGCCAGATTGGCGGGGCTCCTGGAATGTAAGACAAGTGTTGGTAAAACAGTTTTGACAGCTAGGTAAGGCTGTATGCTTTAAGATTAAATAGTCGGGTGAGCGTGTTTGGCTTCGACTTGCGCCCCTAGGATGCAAATGCTGGAATAACAGGGTTCCTGGTATCTAAGACAAGTTTTCGTAAATCAGTGTTGGCGGCCAGATGGGGCTATATGTTTTAAGATTTAATAGTCGGATGAGCCCGTTTGGCTTTGACTTGCTCCCCTAGGATGCAAATGCTGTATTAACAGGGTTCCTGGTATCTGAATCAAGTTTTGGAAAGGCAATTTTGGGTTCCAGGTGATGCTGAATGTTTTCAGATTTAATAGTCGCATGAGTTTGTTTGGCTTTGACTTGCTCCCCTAGGCTGCACATGCCAGATTGGCGGGGCTCCTGTAATCTAAGACAAGTTTTGGTAAAACAGTTTTGACAGCTAGGAAAGGCTGTATGCTTTAAGATTAAATAGTCGGGTGAGCGTGTTTGGCTTTGACTTGCAAATGCTGGAATAACAGGGTTCCTGGTATCTAAGACAAGTTTTATTAAATCAGTTTTGGCGGCCAGATGGGGCTATATGTTTTAAAGTTTAATAGTCGGGTGAGCCTGTTTGGCTTTGACTTGCGCCCCTAGGATGCAAATGCTACATTAACAGTGTTCCTGGTATCTGAGACAAGTTTTGGTAAAACAGTTTTGACAGCTAGGTAAGGCTGTATGCTTTAAGATTAAATAGTCGGGTGAGCGTGTTTGGCTTTGACTTGCGCCCCTAGGATGCAAATGTTGGAATAACAGGGTTCCTTGTATCTAAGACATGATTTGGTAAGTCGGTTTTGGCAGCCAGATGGGGCTATATGTTTTAAGATTTAATAGTTTGGTGACCCTGTTTGGCTTTGACTTGCGCCCCTAGGATGCAAATGCTGGAATAACAGGGTTCCCGGTATCTGAGACAAATTTTGGTAAATCAGTTTTGGCGGCCAGATGGGGCTATATGCTTTAGGATTAAATAGTCGGATGAGCCTGTTTGGCTTTGACTTGCTCCCCTAGGCTGCTCATGCCAGATTGGCGGGGCTCCTGGAATCTAAGACAAGTTTTGGTAAAACAGTTTTGACAGCTAGGTAAGGCTGTATGCTTTAAGATTAAATAGTCGGGTGAGTCTGTTTGACTTTGACTTGCTCCCCTAGGATGCAAATGCTGGATTAACAGGGTTCCTGGTATCTGAGACAAGTTTTGGTAAGGCAATTTTGAGTTCCAGTTGAGGCTGAATGTATTCAGACTTAATAGTCGTTTGAGACTATTTGGCTTTGAGCGTGTGAGCGTGTTTGGCTTTGACTTGCGCCCCTAGGATGCAAATGCTGGAATAACAGGGTTCCTGGTATCTAAGAAAAGTTTTGGTAAATCAGTTTTGGCAGCTACGTAAGTCTGTATATTTTAAGATTAAATTGTCGGGTGAGCCTGTTTGGCTTTGACTTCCTCCCCTAGGCTGCACATGCCAGATTGGCGGGGCTCCTGGAATCTAAGACAAGTTTTGGTAAAACAGTTTTGACAGCTAGGTAAGGCTGTATGTTTTAAGGTTAAATAGTCGGGTGAGTCTGTTTGACTTTGACTTGCTCCCCTAGGATGCAAATGCTGGATTAACAGGGTTCCTGGTATCTGAGACAAGTTTTGGTAAGGCAATTTTGAGTTCCAGTTGAGGCTGAATGTATTCAGACTTAATAGTCGTTTGAGACTATTTGGCTTTGAGCGTGTGAGCGTGTTTGGCTTTGACTTGCGCCCCTAGGATGCAAATGCTGGAATAACAGGGTTCCTGGTATCTAAGACAAGTTTTCGTATATCAGTTTTGGCGGCCAGATGGGGCTATATGTTTTAAGATTTAATAGTTTGGTGAGCCTGTTTGGCTTTGACTTGCGCACCTAGGATGCAAATGCTGCATTAACAGGGTTCCTGGTATCTGAGACAAGTTTTGGTAAAGCAGCTTTGGCAACTACGTAAGTCTGTATGTTTTAAGATTAAATTGTCGGGTGAGCCTATTGGCTTTGACTTGCTCCCTTAGGCTCCACATGCCAGATTGGCTTGGCTCCTGGAATCTAAGACAAGGTTTGGTAAAACAGTTTTGACAGCTGGGCAAGACTGTATGTTTAAAGATTAAATAGTCGTTTGGCTTTGACTTGCTCCTCTAGGATGCAAATGCTGGATTAACAGGGTTCCTGGTATCTGAATCAAGTTTTGGAAAGGCAATTTTGGGTTCCAGGTGATGCTGAATGTTTTCAGATTTAATAGTCGGGTGAGTCTGTTTGACTTTGACTTGCTCCCCTAGGATGCAAATGCTGTATTAACAGGGTTCCTGGTATCTGAGACATGTTTTGCTAAATCAGTTTTGGCGGCCAGGTGGGGCAATATGATTTAAAATTTAATAGTCGGGTGAGACTATTTGGCTTTGTCTTGCTCTTCTAGGCTACAAATGCTAGATTAACAGGGTTCCTGGTAACTGAGATAGGTTTAGGTAATTCAGTTTTGGCAGCTACGTAAGTCTGTATGTTTTAACAAACAAGTTTTGGTAAGGCAATTTTGAGTTCAAGGTGAGGCTGAATGTGTTAAGACTTAATAGTCGTTTGAGACTATTTGGCTTTGACTTTCTCCCCTAGGCGGCACATGCCAGATTGGCGGGGCACCTGGAATCTAAAAAAAGTTTTGGTAAAACAGTTTTGACAGCTACGTAAGTCTGTATGTTTTAAGATTAAACTGTCGAGAGAGCCTGTTTGGCTTTGACTTGCTCCCCTAGGCTCCACATGCCAGATTGGCTTGGCTCCTGGAATCTAAGACAAGGTTTGGTAAAACAGTTTTGACAGCTGGGCAAGACTCTATGTTTTAAGATTAAATAGTCGGTTGAGCCTGTTTGGCTTTGAGTTTCGCCCCTAGGATGCAAATGCTGGATAAACAGGGTTCCTGGTATTGGTAAGGCAATTTTGAGTTCCAGGTGAGGCTGAATGTGTTAAGACTTAATAGTCGGGTGAGACTATTTTGCGTTGACTTGCTCCCCTAGGCTGCAAATGCTAGATTAACAAGGCTCCTGGTTTTTAAGCCAAGTTTTGGTAAAGCAGTTTTGGCAGCTACGTAAGTCTGTATGTTTTAAGATTAAATTGTGGGGTGAGCCTGTTTGGCTTTGACTTGCTCCCCTAGGCTCCACATGCCAGATTGGCGGGACTCCTGGAATCTAAGACAAGTTTTGGTAAAACACTTTTGACAGCTAGGTAAGGCTGTATGCTTTAAGATTAAATAGTCGGGTGAGCGTGTTTGGCTTTGACTTGCGCCCCTAGGATGCAAATGCTGGAATAACAGGGTTCCTGGTATCTAAGACATGATTTGGTAAGTCAGTTTTGGCGGCCAGATGGGGCTATATGTTGTAAGATTTAATAGTTTGGTGAGCCTGTTTGGCTTTGACTTGCGCCCCTAGGATGCAAATGCTGAATTAACAGGGTTCCTGGTATCTGAGACAAGTTTTGGTAAGGCAATTTTGAGTTCCAGGTGAGACTGAATGTATTCAGACTTAATAGTCGTTCGAGACTATTTGGCTTTGACTTTCTCCCCTAGGCGGCACATGCCAGATTGGCGGGGCTCCTGGAATCTAAGACAAGTTTTAGTAAAACAGTTTTGACAGCCAAATGGGGCTGTTTGTTTTAAGATTAAACTTTAGGGTGAGCCTTTTTGGCTTTGACTTGCTCCCCTAGGCTCCACATGCCAGATTGGCGGGGCTCCTGGAATCGAAGACAAGTTTTGGTAAAACACTTTTGACAGCTAGGTAAGGCTGTATGCTTTCAGATTAAATAGTCTTGTAAGCGTGTTTGGCTTTGACTTGCGCCCCTAGGATGCAAATGCTGGAATAACAGGGTTCCTGGTATCTAAGACAAGTTTTGGTATATCAGTTTTGGCGTCAATGGAGCTATAAATTTTAGGATTAAATAGTCGGATGAGCCTGTTTGGCTTTGACTTGCTCTCCTAGGCTGCACATGCCAGATTGGCGGGGCTCCTGGAATGTAAGACAAGTGTTGGTAAAACAGTTTTGACAGCTAGGTAAGGCTGTATGCTTTAAGATTAAATAGTCGGGTGAGCGTGTTTGGCTTTGACTTGCGCCCCTAGGATGCAAATGCTGGAACAACAGGGTTCCTGGTATCTAAGACAAGTTTTCGTAAATCAGTGTTGGCGGCCAGATGGGGCTATATGTTTTAAGATTTAATAGTCGGATGAGCCTGTTTGGCTTTGACTTGCTCCCCTAAGATGCAAATGCTGTATTAACAGGGTTCCTGGTATCTGAATCAAGTTTTGGAAAGGCAATTTTGGGTTCCAGGTGATGCTGAATGTTCTCAGATTTAATAGTCGCATGAGTCTGTTTGGCTTTGACTTGTTCCCCTAGGCTCCACATGCCAGATTGGCTTGGCTCCTGGAATCTAAGACAAGGTTTGGTAAAACAGTTTTGACAGCTGGGCAAGACTGTATGTTTTAAGATTAAATAGTCGGTTTAGCCTGTTTGGCTTTGAGTTTCGCCCCTAGGATGCAAATGCTGGATAAACAGGGTTCCTGGTATTGGTAAAGCAATTTTGAGTTCCAGGTGAGGCTGAATGTGTTAAGACTTAATAGTCGGGTGAGACTATTTTCCTTTGACTTGCTCCCCTAGGCTGCAAATGCTAGATTAACAAGGCTCCTGGTTTTTAAGGCAAGTTTTGGTAAAGCAGTTTTGGCAGCTACGTAAGTCTGTATGTTTTAAGATTAAATTGTCGGGTGAGCCTGTTTGGCTTTGACTTGCTCCCCTAGGCTCCACATGCCAGATTGGCGGGACTCTTGGAATCTAAGACAAGTTTTGGTAAAACAGTTTTGACAGCTAGGTAAGGCTGTATGCTTTAAGAGTTAATAGTCGGGTGAGCGTGTTTGGCTTTGACTTGCAAATGCTGGAATAACAGGGTTCCTGGTATCTAAGACAAGTTTTATTAAATCAGTTTTGGCGGCCAGATGGGGCTATATGTTTTAAGATTTAATAGTCGGGTGAGCCTGTTTGGCTTTGACTTGCGCCCCTAGGATGCAAATGCTACATTAACAGTGTTCCTGGTATCTGATACAAGTTTTGGTAAAAAAGTTTTGACAGCTAGGTAAGGCTGTATGCTTTAAGATTAAATAGTCGGGTGAGCGTGTTTGGCTTTGACTTGCGCCCCTAGGATGCAAATGTTGGAATAACAGGGTTCCTAGTATCTAAGACATGTTTTGGTAAGTCGGTTTTGGCGGCCAGATGGGGCTATATGTTTTAAGATTTATTAGTTTGGTGAACCTGTTTGGCTTTGACTGGCGCCCCTAGGATGCAAATGCTGGATTAACAGGGTTCCTGGTATCTGAGACAAGTTTTGGTAAATCAGTTTTGGCGGCCAGATGGGGCTATATGTTTTAGGATTAAATAGTCGGATGAGCCTGTTTGGCTTAGACTTGCTCCCCTAGGCTGCACATGCCAGATTGGCGGGGCTCCTGGAATCTAAGACAAGTTTTGGTAAAACAGTTTTGACTGCTAGGTAAGGCTGTATGCTTTAAGATTAAATAGTCGGGTGAGTCTGTTTGACTTTGACTTGCTCCCCTAGGATGCAAATTTTGGAATAACAGGGCTCCTGGTTTCTAAGGCAAGTTTTGGTAAAGCAGTTTTGGCGGCCAGATGGAGCTAAATGTTTTAGGATTAAATGGTCGGATGACCCTGTTTGGCATTGACTTGCTCCCCTAGGCTCCACAGGCCAGATTGGCGGGGCTCCTGGAATCTAAAAAAAGTTTTGGTAAAGCAATTTTGACAGATACGTAAGTCTGTATGTTTTAAGGTTAAATAGTCGGGTGAGTCTGTTTGACTTTGACTTGCTCCCCTAGGATGCAAATGCTGGATTAACAGGGTTCCTGGTATCTGAGACAAGTTTTGGTAAGGCAATTTTGAGTTCCAGGTGAGGCTGAATGTATTCAGACTTAATAGTCGTTTGAGACTATTTGGCTTTGACTTTCTCCCCTAGGCGGCACATGCCAGATTGGCGGGGCACCTGGAATCTAAAATACGTTTTGGTAAAACAGTTTTGACAGCTACGTAAGTCTGTATGTTTTAAGATTAAACTGTCGGGAGAGCCTGTTTGGCTTTGACTTGCTCCCCTAGGCTCCACATGCCAGATTGGCTTGGCTCCTGGAATCTAAGACAAGGTTTGATAAAACAGTTTTGGCAGCTGGGCAAGACTGTATGTTTTAAGATTAAATAGTCTGTTGAGCCTGTTTGGCTTTGAGTTGCGCCCCTAGGATGCAAATGCTAGATAAACAGGGTTCCTGGTATTGGTAAGGCAATTTTGAGTTCCAGGTGAGGCTGAATGTGTTAAGACTTAATAGTCGGGTGAGACTATTTTGCTTTGACTTGCTCCCCTAGGCTGCAAATGCTAGATTATCAAGGCTCCTGGTTTTTAAGGCAAGTTTTGGTTAAGCAGTTTTGGCAGCTACGTAAGTCTGTATGTTTTAAGATTAAATTGTCGGGTGAGCCTGTTTGGCTTTGACTTGCTCCCCTAGGCTCCACATGCCAGATTGGCGGGACTCCTGGAATCTAAGACAAGTTTTGGTAAAACAGTTTTGACAGCTAGGTAAGGCTGTATGCTTTAAGAGTAAATGGTCGGGTGAGCGTGTTTGGCTTGAATTGCAAATGCTGGAATAACAGGGTTCCTGGTATCTAAGACAAGTTTTGGTAAATCCGTTTTGGCGGCCAGATGGGGCTATATGTTTTAAGATTTAATAGTCGGGTGAGCCTGTTTGGCTTTGACTTGCGCCCTTAGGATGCGAATGCTGCATTAACAGTGTTCCTGGTATCTGATACAAGTTTTGGTAAAAAAGTTTTGACAGCTAGGTAAGGCTGTATGCTTTAAGATTAAATAGTCGGGTGAGCGTGTTTGGCTTTGACTTGCGCCCCTAGGATGCAAATGTTGGAATAACAGGGTTCCTAGTATCTAAGACATGTTTTGGTAAGTAGGTTTTGGCGGCCAGATGGGGCTATATGTTTTAAGATTTATTAGTTTGGTGAACCTGTTTGGCTTTGACTGGCGCCCCTAGGATGCAAATGCTGGATTAACAGGGTTCCTGGTATCTGAGACAAGTTTTGGTAAATAAGTTTTGGCGGCCAGATGGGGCTATATGTTTTAGGATTAAATAGTCGGATGAGCCTGTTTGGCTTTGACTTGCTCCCCTAGGCTGCACATGCCAGATTGGCGGGGCTCCTGGAATCTAAGGCAAGTTTTGGTAAAACAGTTTTGACTGCTAGGTAAGGCTGTATGCTTTAAGATTAAATAGTCGGGTGAGCGTGTTTGGCTTTGACTTGCGCCCCTAGGATGCAAATGCTGGAATAACAGGGTTCCTGGTATCTAAGACAAGTTTTGGTAAATCAGTTTTGGCAGCTACGTAAGTCTGTATGTTTTAAGATTAAATTGTCGGGTGAGCCTGTTTGGCTTTGACTTGCTCCCCTAGGCTGCACATGCCAGATTTGCGGGGCTCCTGGAATCTAAGACAAGTTTTGGTAAAACAGTTTTGACAGCTAGGTAAGGCTGTATGTTTTAAGATTAAATAGTCGGGTGAGCGTGTTTGGCTTTGACTTGCGCCCCTAGGATGCAAATGCTGGAATAACAGGGTTCCTGGTATCTAAGACAAGTTTTCGTAAATCAGTTTTGGCGGCCAGATGGGGCTATATGTTTTAAGATTTAATAGTTTGGTGAGCCTGTTTGGCTTTGACTTGCGCACCTAGGATGCAAATGCTGAATTAACAGAGTTCCTGGTATCTGAGACAAGTTTTGGTAAAGCAGCTTTGCAACTACGTAAGTCTGTATGTTTTAAGATTAAATTGTCGGGTGAGCCTGTTTGGCTTAGACTTGCTCCCTTAGGCTCCACATGCCAGATTGGCTTGGCTCCTGGAATCTAAGACAAGGTTTGGTAAAACAGTTTTGACAGCTGGGCAAGACTGTATGTTTTAAGATTAAATAGTCGGTTGAGCCTGTTTGGCTTTGAGTTGCGCCCCTAGGATGCCAATGCTGGATTAGCAGGGTTCCTGGTATCTGAAACAAGTTTTGGTAAGGCAATTTTGAGTTCCAGGTGAGGCTGAATGTGTTAAGACTTAATAGTCGGGTGAGACTATTTTGCTTTGCCTTGCTCCCCTAGGCTGCAAATGCTAGATTAACAGGGCTCCTGGTTTTTAAGGCAAGTTTTGGTAAATCAGTTTTGGCAGCTACGTAAGTCTGTATGTTTTAAGATTAAATTGTCGGGTGAGCCTGTTTGGCTTTGACTTGCTCCCCTAGGCTGCACATGCCAGATTGGCGGGGCTCCTGGAATCTAAGACAAGTTTTGGTAAAACAGTTTTGACAGCTAGGTAAGGCTGTATGCTTTAAGATTAAATAGTCGGGTGAGCGTGTTTGGCTTTGACTTGCGCCCCTAGGATGCAAATGCTGGAATAACAGGGTTCCTGGTATCTAAGATAAGGTTTGGTAAATCAGTTTTGGCAGCTACGTAAGTCTGTATGTTTTAAGATTAAATTGTCGGGTGAGCCTGTTTGGCTTTGACTTGCTCCCCCAGGCTGCACATGCCAGATTGGCGGGGCTCTTGGAATCTAAGACAAATTTTGGTAAAACAGTTTTGACAGCTAGGTAAGGCTGTATGCTTTAAGATTAAATAGTCGGGTGAGCGTGTTTGGATTTGACTTGCGCCCCTAGGATGCAAATGCTGGAATAACAAGGTTCCTGGTATCTAAGACAAGTTTTTGTAAATCAGTTTTGGCATCTATAGGGCTATATGTTTTAGGATTAAATAGTCGGATGAGCCTGTTTGGCTTTGACTTGCTCCCCTAGGCTGCACATGCCAGATTGGCGGGGCTCCTGGAATCTAAGACAAGTTTTGGTAAAACACTTTTGACAGCTAGGTAAGGCTGTATGCTTTAAGATTAAATTGTCGGGTGAGCGTGTTTGGCTTTGACTTGCGCCCCTAGGATGCAAATGCTGGAATAACAGGGTTCCTGGTATCTAAGACAAGTTTTGGTAAATCAGTTTTGGCATCTATAGGGCTATATGTTTTAGGATTAAATAGTCGGATGAGCCTGTTTGGCTTTGACTTGCTCCCCTAGGATGCAAATGCTGGAATAACAGGTTTCCTGGTATCTAAGACAAGTTTTGGTAAATCAGTTTTGGCAGCTACGTAAGTCTGTATGTTTTAAGATTAAATTGTCGGGTGAGCCTGTTTGGCTTTGACTTGCTTCCCTAGGCTCCACATGCCAGATTGGCGGGGCTCCTCGAATCTAAGACAAGTTTTGGTAAAACAGTTCGACTGCTAGGTAAGGCTGTATGCTTTAAGATTAAATAGTCGGGTGAGCGTGTTTGGTTTTGACTTGCGCCCCTAGGATGCAAATGCTGGAATAACAGGTTTCCTGGTATCTAAGACAAGTTTTGGTAAATCAGTTTTGGCAGCTACGTAAGTCTGTATGTTTTAAGATTAAATTGTCGGGTGAGCCTGTTTGGCTTTGACTTGCTTCCCTAGGCTCCACATGCCAGATTGGCGGGGCTCCTCGAATCTAAGACAAGTTTTGGTAAAACAGTTTTGACAGCTAGGTAAGGCTGTATGTTTTAAGATTAAATAGTCGGGTGAGCGTGTTTGGCTTTGACTTGCGCCCCTAGGATGCAAATGCTGGAATAACAGGGTTCCTGGTATCTAAGACATGTTTTGGTAAGTCAGTTTTGGCGGACAGATGGGGCTATATGTTTTAAGATTTAATAGTCGGATGAGCCTGTTTGGCTTTGTCTTGCTCCCCTAGGATGCAAATGCTGGATTAACAGGGTTCCTGGTATCTGAAACAAGTTTTGGTAAGGCAATTTTGGGTTCCAGGTGATGCTGAATGTTTTCAGATTTAATAATCGGATGAGCCTGTTTGGCTTTGACTGCACATGCCAGATTGGCGGGGCTCCTGGAATCTAAGACAAGTTTTAGTAAAACAGTTTTGACAGCTACGTAAGTCTGTATTTTGTAAGGTTAAATAGTCGGGTGAGTCTGTTTGACTTTGACTTGCGCCCCTAGGATGCAAATGCTGGAATAACAGGGTTCCTGGTATCTAAGACATGTTTTGGTAAGTCAGTTTTGGCGGCCAGATGGGGCTATATGTTTTAAGATTTAATAGTTTGGTGAGCCTGTTTGGCTTTGACTTGCGCCCCTAGGATGCAAATGCTGAATTAACAGGGTTCCTGGTATCTGAGAAAAGTTTTGGTAAGGCAATTTTGAGTTCCAGGTGTGGTTGAAAGGTTTAAAATTTAATAGTCGGGTGAGGCTATTTGGCTTTGTTTTGCGCCCGTAGGCTGCACATGGCAGATTGGCGGGGCTCCTGGAATCTAAGACAAGTTTTGGTAAAACAGTTTTGACAACTAGGTAAGGCTGTATGCTTTAAGATTAAATAGTCGGGTGAGCGTGTTTGGCTATGACTTGCGCCCCTAGGATGCAAATGCTGGAATAACAGGGTTCCTGGTATCTAAGACAAGTTTTGGTAAATCAGTTTTGGCATCTATAGGGCTATATGTTTTAGGATTAAATAGTCGGATGAGCCTGTTTGGCTTTGACTTGCTCCCCTAGGCTGCACATGCCAGATTGGCTGGGCTCCTGGAATGTAAGACAAGTTTTGGTAAAACAGTTTTGACAGCTAGGTAATGCTGTATGCTTTAAGATTAAAAAGTCGGGTGAGCGTGTTTGGCTTTGACTTGCGCCCCTAGGATGCAAATGCTGGAATAACAGGGTTCCTGGTATCTAAGACAAAATTTCGTAAATCAGTGTTGGCGGCCAGATGGGGCTATATGTTTTAAGATTTAATAGTCGGATGAGCCTGTTTGGCTTTGACTTGCTCCCCTAGGATGCAAATGCTGGATTAACATGGTTCCTGGAATCTGAAAGAAGTTTTGGTAAGGCAATTTTGGGTTCCAGGTGATGCTAAATGTTTTCAGATTTAATAATCGGATGAGCCTGTTTGGCTTTGACTTCACATGCCAGATTGGCGGGGCTCCTGGAATCTAAGACAAGTTTTAGTAAAACAGTTTTGACAGCTACGTAAGTCTGTATTTTTTAAGGTTAAATAGTCGGGTGAGTCTGTTTGACTTTGACTTGCGCCCCTAGGCTGCAAATGCTGGATTAACAGGGTTCCTGGTATCTGAGACATGTTTTGGTAAATCAGTTTTGGCGGCCAGGTGGGGCAATATGATTTAAAATTTAATAGTCGGGTGAGACTAATTGGCTTTGTCTTGCTCCCCTAGGCTACAAATGCTAGATTAACAGGGTACCTGGTAACTGAGATAGGTTAAGGTAAATCAGTTTTGGCAGCTACGTAAGTCTGTATGTTTTAACAAACAAGTTTTGGTAAGGCAATTTTGAGATCAAGGTGAGGCTGAATGTGTTAAGACTTAATAGTCGGGTGAGACTATTTTGCTTTGACTTGCTCCCCTAGGCTGCAAATGCTAGATTAACAGGGCTCCTGGTTTCTAAGGCAAGTTTTGGTAAATCAGTTTTGGCGGCCAGATGGGGCTTAATGTTTTAGGATTAAGTGGTCGGATGAGCCTGTTTGGCATTGACTTGCTCCCCTAGGCTCCACAGGCCAGATTGGCGGGGCTCCTGGAATCTAAAAAGAGTTTTGGTAAAGCAATTTTGACAGCTACGTAAGTCTGTATGTTTTAAGGTTAAATAGTCGGGTGAGTCTGTTTGACTTTGACTTGCTCCCCTAGGATGCAAATGCTGGATTAACAGGGTTCCTGGTATCTGAGACAAGTTTTGGTAAGGAAATTTTGAGTTCCAGGTGAAGCTGAATGTGTTAAGACTTAATAGTCGTTTGAGACTATTTTGCTTTGACTTGCTCCCCTAGGCTGCAAATGCTAGATTAACAAGGCTCCTGGTTTTTAAGGCAAGTTTTGGTAAAGCAGTTTTGGCAACTACGTAAGTTAGTATGTTTTAAGATTAAATTGTCGGGTGAGCCTGTTTGGCTTTGACTTGCTCCCCTAGGCTCCACATGCCAGATCCGCGGGACTCCTGGAATCTAAGACAAGTTTTGGTAAAACAGTTTTGACAGCTAGGTAAGGCTGTATGCTTTAAGAGTAAATAGTCGGGTGAGCGTGTTTGGCTTTGACTTGCGCCTCTAGGATGCAAATGCTGGAATAACAGGGTTCCTGGTATCTAAGACAAGTTTTGGTAAATCAGTTTTGGCGGCCAGATGGGGCTATATGTTTTAAGATTTAATAGTCGGGTGAGCCTGTTTGGCTTTGACTTGCGCCCCTAGGATGCAAATGCTGCATTAACAGTGTTCCTGGTATCTGAGACAAGTTTTGGTAAAACAGTTTTGACAGCTAGGTAAGGCTGTATGCTTTAAGATTAAATAGTCGGGTGACCGTGTTTGGCTTTGACTTGCGCCCCTAGGATGAAACTGCTGGAATAACAGGGTTCCTGGTATCTAAGACATGTTTTGGTAAATCAGTTTTGGCGGCCAGATGGGGCTATATGTTTTAAGATTTAATAGTCGGGTGAGCCTGTTTGGCTTTGACTTGCGCCCCTAGGATGCAAATGCTGGATTAACAGGGTTCCTGGTATCTGAGACAAGTTTTGGTAAATCAGTGTTGGCGGCCAGATGGGGCTATATGTTTTAGGATTAAATAGTCGGATGAGCCTGTTTGGCTTTGACTTGCTCCCCTAGGCTCCACATGCCAGATTGGCTTGGCTCCTGGAATCTAAGACAAGGTTTGGTAAAACAGTTTTGACAGCTGGGCAAGACTCTATGTTTTAAGATTAAATAGTCGGTTGAGCCTGTTTGGCTTTGAGTTTCGCCCCTAGGATGCAAATGCTGGATAAACAGGGTTCCTGGTATTGGTAAGGCAATTTTGAGTTCCAGGTGAGGCTGAATGTGTTAAGACTTAATAGTCGGGTGAGACTATTTTGCTTTGACTTGCTCCCCTAGGCTGCAAATGCTAGATTAACAAGGCTCCTGGTTTTTAAGCCAAGTTTTGGTAAAGCAGTTTTGGCAGCTACGTAAGTCTGTATGTTTTAAGATTAAATTGTCGGGTGAGCCTGTTTGGCTTTGACTTGCTCCCCTAGGCTCCACATGCCAGATTGGCGGGACTCCTGGAATCTAAGACAAGTTTTGGTAAAACACTTTTGAAGGAAGGATGAAGATAAATAGGGGGAGGGTGGGGGGGGGGTGGTAGGCTCCACATGCCAGATTGGCGGGGCTCCTGGAATCTAAGACAAGTTTTGGTAAAACACTTTTGACAGCTAGGTAAGGCTGTATGCTTTCAGATTAAATAGTCTTGTGAGCGTGTTTGGCTTTGACTTGCGCCCCTAGGATGCAAATGCTGGAATAACAGGGTTCCTGGTATCTAAGACAAGTTTTGGTATATCAGTTTTGGCGTCAATGGGGCTATAAATTTTAGGATTAAATAGTCGGATGAGCCTGTTTGGCTTTGACTTGCTCTCCTAGGCTGCACATGCCAGATTGGCGGGGCTCCTGGAATGTAAGACAAGTGTTGGTAAAACAGTTTTGACAGCTAGGTAAGGCTGTATGCTTTAAGATTAAATAGTCGGGTGAGCGTGTTTGGCTTTGACTTGCGCCCCTAGGATGCAAATGCTGGAATAACAGGGTTCCTGGTATCTAAGACAAGTTTTCGTAAATCAGTGTTGGCGGCCAGATGGGGCTATATGTTTTAAGATTTAATAGTCGGATGAGCCTGTTTGGCTTTGACTTGCTCCCCTAGGATGCAAATGCTGTATTAACAGGGTTCCTGGTATCTGAGTCAAGTTTTGGAAAGGCAATTTCGGGTTCCAGGTGATGCTGAATGTTTTCAGATTTAATAGTCGCATGAGTCTGTTTGGCTTTGACTTGTTCCCCTAGGCTCCACATGCCAGATTGGCTTGGCTCCTGGAATCTAAGACAAGGTTTGGTAAAACAGTTTTGACAGCTGGGCAAGACTGTATGTTTTAAGATTAAATAGTCGGTTTAGCCTGTTTGGCTTTGAGTTTCGCCCCTAGGATGCAAATGCTGGATAAACAGGGTTCCTGGTATTGGTAAGGCAATTTTGAGTTCCAGGTGAGGCTGAATGTGTTAAGACTTAATAGTCGGGTGAGACTATTTTCCTTTGACTTGCTCCCCTAGGCTGCAAATGCTAGATTAACAAGGCTCCTGGTTTTTAAGGCAAGTTTTGGTAAAGCAGTTTTGGCAGCTACGTAAGTCTGTATGTTTTAAGATTAAATTGTCGGGTGAGCCTGTTTGGCTTTGACTTGCTCCCCTAGGCTCCACATACCAGATAGGCGGGACTCTTGGAATCTAAGACAAGTTTTGGTAAAACAGTTTTGACAGCTAGGTAAGGCTGTATGCTTTAAGAGTAAATAGTCGGGTGAGCGTGTTTGGCTTTGACTTGCAAATGCTGGAATAACAGGGTTCCTGGTATCTAAGACAAGTTTTATTAAATCAGTTTTGGCGGCCAGATGGGGCTATATGTTTTAAGATTTAATAGTCGGGTGAGCCTGTTTGGCTTTGACTTGCGCCCCTAGGATGCAAATGCTACATTAACAGTGTTCCTGGTATCTGAGACAAGTTTTGGTAAAACAGTTTTGACAGCTAGGTAAGGCTGTATGCTTTAAGATTAAATAGTCGGGTGAGCGTGTTTGGCTTTGACTTGCGCCCCTAGGATGCAAATGTTGGAATAACAGGGTTCCTTCTATCTAAGACATAATTTGGAAAGTCGGTTTTGGCGGCCAGATTTGGCTATATGTTTTAAGATTTAATAGTTTGGTGAACCTGTTTGGCTTTGACTTGCGCCCCTAGGATGCAAATGCTGGACTAACAGGGTTCCCGGTATCTGAGACAAGTTTTGGTAAATCAGTTTTGGCGGCCAGATGGGGCTATATGTTTTAGGATTAAATAGTCGGATGAGCCTGTTTGGCTTTGACTTGCTCCCCTAGGCTGCTCATGCCAGATTGGCGGGGCTCCTGGAATCTAAGACAAGTTTTGGTAAAACAGTTTTGACAGCTAGGTAAGGCTGTATGCTTTAAGATTAAATAGTCGGATGAGCGTGTTTGGCTTTGACTTGCGCCCCTAGGATGCAAATGCTGGAATAACAGGGTTCCTGGTATCTAAGACAAGTTTTGGTAAATCAGTTTTGGCGTCTATGGGGCTATATATTTTAGGATTAAATAGTCGGATGAGCCTGTTTGGCTTTGACTTGCTCCCCTAGGCTGCACATGCCAGATTGGCGGGGCTCCTGGAATGTAAGACAAGTGTTGGTAAAACAGTTTTGACAGCTAGGTAAGGCTGTATGCTTTAAGATTAAATAGTCGGGTAAGCGTGTTTGGCTTTGACTTGCGCCCCTAGGATGCAAATGCTGGAATAACAGGGTTCCTGGTATCTAAGACAAGTTTTCGTAAATCAGTGTTGGCGGCCAGATGGGGCTATATGTTTTAAGATTTAATAGTCGGATGAGCCTGTTTGGCTTTGACTTGCTCCCCTAGGATGCAAATGCTGGATTAACAGGGTTCCTGGTATCTGAATCAAGTTTTGGAAAGGCAATTTTGGGTTCCAGGTGATGCTGAATGTTTTCAGATTTAATAGTCGGGTGAGTCTGTTTGACTTTGACTTGCTCCCCTAGGATGCAAATGCTGTATTAACAGGGTTCCTGGTATCTGAGACATGTTTTGCTAAATCAGTTTTGGCGGCCAGGTGGGGCAATATGATTTAAAATTTAATAGTCGGGTGAGACTATTTGGCTTTGTCTTGCTCTTCTAGGCTACAAATGCTTGATTAACAGGGTTCCTGGTAACTGAGATAGGTTTAGGTAATTCAGTTTTGGCAGCTACTTAAGTCTGTATGTTTTAACAAACAAGTTTTGGTAAGGCAATTTTGAGTTCAAGGTGAGGCTGAATGTGTTAAGACTTAATAGTCGTTTGAGACTATTTGGCTTTGACTTTCTCCCCTAGGCGGCACATGCCAGATTGGCGGGGCACCTGGAATCTAAAAAAAGTTTTGGTAAAACAGTTTTGACAGCTACGTAAGTCTGTATGTTTTAAGATTAAACTGTCGAGAGAGCCTGTTTGGCTTTGACTTGCTCCCCTAGGCTCCACATGCCAGATTGGCTTGGCTCCTGGAATCTAAGACAAGGTTTGGTAAAACGGTTTTGACAGCTGGGCAAGACTCTATGTTTTAAGATTAAATAGTCGGTTGAGCCTGTTTGGCTTTGAGTTTCGCCCCTAGGATGCAAATGCTGGATAAACAGGGTTCCTGGTATTGGTAAGGCAATTTTGAGTTCCAGGTGAGGCTGAATGTGTTAAGACTTAATAGTCGGGTGAGACTATTTTGCTTTGACTTGCTCCCCTAGGCTGCAAATGATAGATTAACAAGGCTCCTGGTTTTTAAGCCAAGTTTTGGTAAAGCAGTTTTGGCAGCTACGTAAGTCTGTATGTTTTAAGATTAAATTGTCGGGTGAGCCAGTTTGGCTTTGACTTGCTCCCCTAGGCTCCACATGCCAGATTGGCGGGACTCCTGGAATCTAAGACAAGTTTTGGTAAAACACTTTTGACAGCTAGGTAAGGCTGTATGCTTTAAGATTAAATAGTCGGGTGAGCGTGTTTGGCTTTGACTTGCGCCCCTAGGATGCAAATGCTGGAATAACAGGGTTCCTGGTATCTAAGACATGATTTGGTAAGTCAGTTTTGGCGGCCAGATGGGGCTATATGTTGTAAGATTTAATAGTTTGGTGAGCCTGTTTGGCTTTGACTTGCGCCCCTAGGATGCAAATGCAGGGTTCCTGGTATCTGAGACAAGTTTTGGTAAGGCAATTTTGAGTTCCAGGTGAGACTGAATGTATTCAGACTTAATAGTCGTTTGAGACTATTTGGCTTTGACTTTCTCCCCTAGGCGGCACATGCCAGATTGGCGGGCACCTGGAATCTAAAAAGAGTTTTAGTAAAACAGTTTTGACAGCCAAATGGGGCTGTTTGTTTTAAGATTAAATTTTAGGGTGAGCCTTTTTGGCTTTGACTTGCTCCCCTAGGCTCCACATGCCAGATTGGCGGGGCTCCTGGAATCTAAGACAAGTTTTGGTAAAACACTTTTGACAGCTAGGTAAGGCTGTATGCTTTCAGATTAAATAGTCTTGTGAGCGTGTTTGGCTTTGACTTGCGCCCCTAGGATGCAAATGCTGGAATAACAGGGTTCCTGGTATCTAAGACAAGTTTTGGTATATCAGTTTTGGCGTCAATGGGGCTATAAATTTTAGGATTAAATAGTCGGATGAGCCTGTTTGGCTTAGACTTTCTCTCCTAGGCTGCACATGCCAGATTGGCGGGGCTCCTGGAATGTAAGACAAGTGTTGGTAAAACAGTTTTGACAGCTAGGTAAGGCTGTATGCTTTAAGATTAAATAGTCGGGTGAGCGTGTTTGGCTTTGACTTGCGCCCCTAGGATGCAAATGCTGGAATAACAGGGTTCCTGGTATCTAAGACAAGTTTTCGTAAATCAGTGTTGGCGGCCAGATGGGGCTATATGTTTTAAGATTTAATAGTCGGATGAGCCTGTTTGGCTTTGACTTGCTCCCCTAGGATGCAAATGCTGTATTATCAGGGTTCCTGGTATCTGAATCAAGTTTTGGAAAGGCAATTTTGGGTTCCAGGTGATGCTGAATGTTTTCAGATTTAATAGTCGCATGAGTCTGTTTGGCTTTGACTTGTTCCCCTAGGCTCCACATGCCAGATTGGCTTGGCTCCTGGAATCTAAGACAAGGTTTGGTAAAACAGTTTTGACAGCTGGGCAAGACTGTATGTTTTAAGATTAAATAGTCGGTTTAGCCTGTTTGGCTTTGAGTTTCGCCCCTAGGATGCAAATGCTGGATAAACAGGGTTCCTGGTATTGGTAAGGCAATTTTGAGTTCCAGGTGAGGCTGAATGTGTTAAGACTTAATAGTCGGGTGAGACTATTTTCCTTTGACTTGCTCCCCTAGGCTGCAAATGCTAGATTAACAAGGCTCCTGGTTTTTAAGGCAAGTTTTGGTAAAGCAGTTTTGGCAGCTACGTAAGTCTGTATGTTTTAAGATTAAATTGTCGGGTGAGCCTGTTTGGCTTTGACTTGCTCCCCTAGGCTCCACATGCCAGATTGGCGGGACTCTTGGAATCTAAGACAAGTTTTGGTAAAACAGTTTTGACAGCTAGGTAAGGCTGTATGCTTTAAGAGTAAATAGTCGGGTGAGCCTATTTGGCTTTGACTTGCTCCCTTAGGCTC
Organism: Drosophila kanekoi; assembly: GCA_037075305.1. NCBI lineage: Eukaryota > Metazoa > Arthropoda > Insecta > Diptera > Drosophilidae > Drosophila > Drosophila kanekoi. The sequence goes on from JBAMCE010000265.1 coordinate 32,101, forward strand.
CACATGCCAGATTGGCTTTGGCTTTGACTTGCAAATGCTGGAATAACAGGGTTCCTGGTATCTAAGACAAGTTTTATTAAATCAGTTTTGGCGGCCAGATGGGGCTATATGTTTTAAGATTTAATAGTCGGGTGAGCCTGTTTGGCTTTGACTTGCGCCCCTAGGATGCAAATGCTACATCAACAGTGTTCCTGGTATCTGAGACAAGTTTTGGTAAAACAGTTTTGACAGCTAGGTAAGGCTGTATGCTTTAAGATTAAATAGTCGGGTGAGCGTGTTTGGCTTTGACTTGCGCCCCTAGGATGCAAATGTTGGAATAACAGGGTTCCTTGTATCTAAAACATGATTTGGTAAGTCGGCTTTGGCGGCCAGATGGGGCTATATGTTTTAAGATTTAATAGTTTGGTGAACCTGTTTGGCTTTGACTTGCGCCCCTAGGATGCAAATGCTGGACTAACAGGGTTCCCGGTATCTGAGACAAGTTTTGGTAAATCAGTTTTGGCGGCCAGATGGGGCTATATGTTTTAGGATTAAATAGTCGGATGAGCCTGTTTGGCTTTGACTTGCTCCCCTAGGCTGATCATGCCAGATTGGCGGGGCTCGTGGAATCTAAGACAAGTTTTGGTAAAACAGTTTTGACAGCTAGGTAAGGCTGTATGCTTTAAGATTAAATAGTCGGGTGAGCGTGTTTGGCTTTGACTTGCGCCCCTAGGATGCAAATGCTGGAATAACAGGGTTCCTGGTATCTAAGACAAGTTTTGGTAAATCAGTTTTGGCAGCTACGTAAGTCTGTATATTTTAAGATTAAATTGTCGGGTGAGCCTGTTTGGCTTTGACTTGCTCCCCTAGGCTGCACATGCCAGATTGGCGGGGCTCCTGGAATCTAAGACAAGTTTTGGTAAAACAGTTTTGACAGCTAGGTAAGGCTGTATATTTTAAGGTTAAATAGTCGGGTGAGTCTGTTTGACTTTGACTTGCTCCCCTAGGATGCAAATGCTGGATTAACAGGGTTCCTGGTATCTGAGACAAGTTTTGGTAAGGCAATTTTGAGTTCCAGGTGAGGCTGAATGTATTCAGACTTAATAGTCGTTTGAGACTATTTGGCTTTGAGCGTGTGAGCGTGTTTGGCTTTGACTTGCGCCCCTAGGATGCAAATGCTGGAATAACAGGGTTCCTGGTATCTAAGACAAGTTTTCGTAAATCAGTTTTGGCGGCCAGATGGGGCTATATGTTTTAAGATTTAATAGTTTGGTGAGCCTGTTTGGCTTTGACTTGCGCACCTAGGATGCAAATGCTGAATTAACAGGGTTCCTGGTATCTGAGACAAGTTTTGGTAAAGCAGATTTGGCAACTACGTAAGTCTGTATGTTTTAAGATTAAATTGTCGGGTGAGCCTATTTGGCTTTGACTTGCTCCCTTAGGCTCCACATGCCAGATTGGCTTGGCTCCTGGAATCTAAGACAAGGTTTGGTAAAACAGTTTTGACAGCTGGGCAAGACTGTATGTTTAAAGATTAAATAGTCGTTTGGCTTTGACTTGCTCCCCTAGGATGCAAATGCTGGATTAACAGGGTTCCTGGTGTCTGAATCACGTTTTGGTAAGGCAATTTTGGGTTCCAGGTGATGCTGAATGTTTTCAGATTTAATAGTCGGATGAGTCTGTTTGGCTTTGACTTGCTCCCCTAGGCTGCACATGCCAGATTGGCGGGGCTCCTGGAATCTAAGACAAGTTTTGGTAAAACAGTTTTGACAGCTACGTAAGTCTGTATTTTTTAAGGTTAAATAGTCGGGTGAGTCTGTTTGACTTTGACTTGCTCCCCTAGGATGCAAATGCTGGATTAACAGGGTTCCTGGTATTTGAGACAAGTTTTGGTAACTTAGTTTTGGCGGCCAGGTGGGGCTATATGATTTAAAATTTAATAGTCGGGTGAGACTATTTGGCTTTGACTTTCTCCCCTAGGCGGCACATGCCAGATTGGCGGGGCACCTGGAATCTAAAATACGTTTTGGTAAAACAGTTTTGGCAGCTACGTAAGTCTGTATGTTTTAAGATTAAACTGTCGGGAGAGCCTGTTTGGCTTTGACTTGCTCCCCTAGGCTCCACATGCCAGATTGGCTTGGCTCCTGGAATCTAAGACAAGGTTTGATAAAACAGTTTTGACAGCTGGGCAAGACTGTATGTTTTAAGATTAAATAGTCTGTTGAGCCTGTTTGGCTTTGAGTTGCGCCCCTAGGATGCAAATGCTAGATAAACAGGGTTCCTGGTATTGGTAAGGCAATTTTGAGTTCCAGGTGAGGCTGAATGTGTTAAGACTTAATAGTCGGGTGAGACTATTTTGCTTTGACTTGCTCCCCTAGGCTGCAAATGCTAGATTAACAAGGCTCCTGGTTTTTAAGGCAAGTTTTGGTTAAGCAGTTTTGGCAGCTACGTAAGTCTGTATGTTTTAAGATTAAATTGTCGGGTGAGCCTGTTTGGCTTTGACTTGCTCCCCTAGGCTCCACATGCCAGATTGGCGGGACTCCTGGAATCTAAGACAAGTTTTGGTAAAACAGTTTTGACAGCTAGGTAAGGCTGTATGCTTTAAGAGTAAATAGTCGGGTGAGCGTGTTTGGCTTGAATTGCAAATGCTGGAATAACAGGGTTCCTGGTATCTAAGACAAGTTTTGGTAAATCAGTTTTGGCGGCCAGATGGGGCTATATGTTTTAAGATTTAATAGTCGGGTGAGCCTGTTTGGCTTTGACTTGCGCCCCTTGGATGCGAATGCTGCATTAACAGTGTTCCTGGTATCTGATACAAGTTTTGGTAAAAAAGTTTTGACAGCTAGGTAAGGCTGTATGCTTTAAGATTAAATAGTCGGGTGAGCGTGTTTGGCTTTGACTTGCGCCCCTAGGATGCAAATGTTGGAATAACAGGGTTCCTAGTATCTAAGACATGTTTTGGTAAGTCGGTTTTGGCGGCCAGATGGGGCTATATGTTTTAAGATTTATTAGTTTGGTGAACCTGTTTGGCTTTGACTGGCGCCCCTAGGATGCAAATGCTGGATTAACAGGGTTCCTGGTATCTGAGACAAGTTTTGGTAAATCAGTTTTGGCGGCCAGATGGGGCTATATGTTTTAGGATTAAATAGTCGGATGAGCCTGTTTGGCTTTGACTTGCGCCCCTAGGATGCGAATGCTGCATTAACAGTGTTCCTGGTATCTGATACAAGTTTTGGTAAAAAAGTTTTGACAGCTAGGTAAGGCTGTATGCTTTAAGATTAAATAGTCGGGTGAGCGTGTTTGGCTTTGACTTGCGCCCCTAGGATGCAAATGTTGGAATAACAGGGTTCCTAGTATCTAAGACATGTTTTGGTAAGTCGGTTTTGGCGGCCAGATGGGGCTATATGTTTTAAGATTTATTAGTTTGGTGAACCTGTTTGGCTTTGACTGGCGCCCCTAGGATGCAAATGCTGGATTAACAGTGTTCCTGGTATCTGAGACAAGTTTTGGTAAATCAGTTTTGGCGGCCAGATGGGGCTATATGTTTTAGGATTAAATAGTCGGATGAGCCTGTTTGGCTTTGACTCGCTCCCCTAGGCTGCACATGCCAGATTGGCGGGGCTCCTGGAATCTAAGACAAGTTTTGGTAAAATAGTTTTGACTGCTAGGTAAGGCTGTATGCTTTAAGGTTAAATAGTCGGGTGAGCGTGTTTGGCTTTGACTTGCGCCCCTAGGATGCAAATGCTGGAATAACAGGGTTCCTGGTATCTAAGACAAGTTTTGGTAAATCAGTTTTGGCAGCTACGTAAGTCTGTATGTTTTAAGATTAAATTGTCGGGTGAGCCTGTTTGGCTTTGACTTGCTCCCCTAGGCTGCACATGCCAGATTTGCGGGGCTCCTGGAATCTAAGACAAGTTTTGGTAAAACAGTTTTGACAGCTAGGTAAGGCTGTATGTTTTAAGATTAAATAGTCGGGTGAGCGTGTTTGGCTTTGACTTGCGCCCCTAGGATGCAAATGCTGGAATAACAGGGTTCCTGGTATCTAAGACAAGTTTTCGTAAATCAGTTTTGGCGGCCAGATGGGGCTATATGTTTTAAGATTTAATAGTTTGGTGAGCCTGTTTGGCTTTGACTTGCGCACCTAGGATGCAAATGCTGAATTAACAGGGTTCCTGGTATCTGAGACAAGTTTTGGTAAAGCAGCTTTGGCAACTACGTAAGTCTGTATGTTTTAAGATTAAATTGTCGGGTGAGCCTGTTTGGCTTTGACTTGCTCCCCTAGGCTCCACATGCCAGATTGGCGGGACTCCTGGAATCTAAGACAAGTTTTGGTAAAACAGTTTTGACAGCTAGGTAAGGCTGTATGCTTTAAGAGTAAATAGTCGGGTGAGCGTGTTTGGCTTGAATTGCAAATGCTGGAATAACAGGGTTCCTGGTATCTAAGACAAGTTTTGGTAAATCAGTTTTGGCGGCCAGATGGGGCTATATGTTTTAAGATTTAATAGTCGGGTGAGCCTGTTTGGCTTTGACTTGCGCCCCTAGGATGCGAATGCTGCATTAACAGTGTTCCTGGTATCTGATACAAGTTTTGGTAAAAAAGTTTTGACAGCTAGGTAAGGCTGTATGCTTTAAGATTAAATAGTCGGGTGAGCGTGTTTGGCTTTGACTTGCGCCCCTAGGATGCAAATGTTGGAATAACAGGGTTCCTAGTATCTAAGACATGTTTTGGTAAGTCGGTTTTGGCGGTCAGATGGGGCTATATGTTTTAAGATTTATTAGTTTGGTGAACCTGTTTGGCTTTGACTGGCGCCCCTAGGATGCAAATGCTGGATGAACAGGGTTCCTGGTATCTGAGACAAGTTTTGGTAAATCAGTTTTGGCGGCCAGATGGGGCTATATGTTTTAGGATTAAATAGTCGGATGAGCCTGTTTGGCTTTGACTTGCGCCCCTAGGATGCGAATGCTGCATTAACAGTGTTCCTGGTATCTGATACAAGTTTTGGTAAAAAAGTTTTGACAGCTAGGTAAGGCTGTATGCTTTAAGATTAAATAGTCGGGTGAGCGTGTTTGGCTTTGACTTGCGCCCCTAGGATGCAAATGTTGGAATAACAGGGTTCCTAGTATCTAAGACATGTTTTGGTAAGTCGGTTTTGGCGGCCAGATGGGGCTATATGTTTTAAGATTTATTAGTTTGGTGAACCTGTTTGGCTTTGACTGGCGCCCCTAGGATGCAAATGCTGGATTAACAGTGTTCCTGGTATCTGAGACAAGTTTTGGTAAATCAGTTTTGGCGGCCAGATGGGGCTATATGTTTTAGGATTAAATAGTCGGATGAGCCTGTTTGGCTTTGACTCGCTCCCCTAGGCTGCACATGCCAGATTGGCGGGGCTCCTGGAATCTAAGACAAGTTTTGGTAAAACAGTTTTGACTGCTAGGTAAGGCTGTATGCTTTAAGATTAAATAGTCGGGTGAGCGTGTTTGGCTTTGACTTGCGCCCCTAGGATGCAAATGCTGGAATAACAGGGTTCCTGGTATCTAAGACAAGTTTTGGTAAATCAGTTTTGGCAGCTACGTAAGTCTGTATGTTTTAAGATTAAATTGTCGGGTGAGCCTGTTTGGCTTTGACTTGCTCCCCTAGGCTGCACATGCCAGATTTGCGGGGCTCCTGGAATCTAAGACAAGTTTTGGTAAAACAGTTTTGACAGCTAGGTAAGGCTGTTTGTTTTAAGGTTAAATAGTCGGGTGAGCGTGTTTGGCTTTGACTTGCGCCCCTAGGATGCAAATGCTGGAATAACAGGGTTCCTGGTATCTAAGACAAGTTTTCGTAAATCAGTTTTGGCGGCCAGATGGGGCTATATGTTTTAAGATTTAATAGTTTGGTGAGCCTGTTTGGCTTTGACTTGCGCACCTAGGATGCAAATGCTGAATTAACAGGGTTCCTGGTATCTGAGACAAGTTTTGGTAAAGCAGCTTTGGCAACTACGTAAGTCTGTATGTTTTAAGATTAAATTGTCGGGTGAGCCTGTTTGGCTTTGACTTGCTCCCTTAGGCTCCACATGCCAGATTGGCTTGGCTCCTGGAATCTAAGACAAGGTTTGGTAAAACAGTTTTGACAGCTGGGCAAGACTGTATGTTTTAAGATTAAATAGTCGGTTGAGCCTGTTTGGCTTTGAGTTGCGCCCCTAGGATGCCAATGCTGGATTAGCAGGGTTCCTGGTATCTGAAACAAGTTTTGGTAAGGCAATTTTGAGTTCCAGGTGAGGCTGAATGTGTTAAGACTTAATAGTCGGGTGAGACTATTTTGCTTTGCCTTGCTCCCCTAGGCTGCAAATGCTAGATTAACAGGGCTCCTGGTTTTTAAGGCAAGTTTTGGTAAATCAGTTTTGGCAGCTACGTAAGTCTGTATGTTTTAAGATTAAATTGTCGGGTGAGCCTGTTTGGCTTTGACTTGCTCCCCTAGGCTGCACATGCCAGATTGGCGGGGCTCCTGGAATCTAAGACAAGTTTTGGTAAAACAGTTTTGACAGCTTGGTAAGGCTGTATGCTTTAAGATTAAATAGTCGGGTGAGCGTGTTTGGCTTTGACTTGCGCCTCTAGGATGCAAATGCTGGAATAACAGGGTTGCTGGTATCTAAGACAAGTTTTGGTAAATCAGTTTTGGCAGCTACGTAAGTCTGTATGTTTTAAGATTAAATTGTCGGGTGAGCCTGTTTGGCTTTGACTTGCTCCCCCAGGCTGCACATGCCAGATTGGCGGGGCTCCTGGAATCTAAGACAAATTTTGGTAAAACAGTTTTGACAGCTAGGCAAGGCTGTATGCTTTAAGATTAAATAGTCGGGTGAGCGTGTTTGGATTTGACTTGCGCCCCTAGGATGCAAATGCTGGAATGACAAGGTTCCTGGTATCTAAGACAAGTTTTGGTAAATCAGTTTTGGCATCTATAGGGCTATATGTTTTAGGATTAAATAGTCGGATGAGCCTATTTGGCTTTGACTTGCTCCCCTAGGCTGCACATGCCAGATTTGCGGGGCTCCTGGAATCTAAGACAAGTTTTTGAAAAACACTTTTGACAGCTAGGTAAGGCTGTATGCTTTAAGATTAAATTGTCGGGTGAGCGTGTTTGGCTTTGACTTGCGCCCCTAGGATGCAAATGCTGGAATAACAGGGTTCCTGGTATCTAAGACAAGTTTTGGTAAATCAGTTTTGGCATCTATAGGGCTATATGTTTTAGGATTAAATAGTCGGATGAGCCTGTTTGGCTTTGACTTGCTCCCCTAGGCTGCACATGCCAGATTCGCGGGGCTCCTGGAATCTAAGACAAGTTTTGGTAAAACAGTTCGACTGCTAGGTAAGGCTGTATGTTTTAAGATTTAATAGTCGGGTGAGCCTGTTTGGCTTTGACTTGCGCCCCTAGGATGCAAATGCTACATTAACAGTGTTCCTGGTATCTGAGACAAGTTTTGGTAAAACAGTTTTGACAGCTAGGTAAGGCTGTATGCTTTAAGATTAAATAGTCGGGTGAGCGTGTTTGGCTTTGACTTGCGCCCCTAGGATGCAAATGTTGGAATAACAGGGTTCCTTGTATCTAAAACATGATTTGGTAAGTCGGCTTTGGCGGCCAGATGGGGCTATATGTTTTAAGATTTAATAGTTTGGTGAACCTGTTTGGCTTTGACTTGCGCCCCTAGGATGCAAATGCTGGACTAACAGGGTTCCCGGTATCTGAGACAAGTTTTGGTAAATCAGTTTTGGCGGCCAGATGGGGCTATATGTTTTAGGATTAAATAGTCGGATGAGCCTGTTTGGCTTTGACTTGCTCCCCTAGGCTGATCATGCCAGATTGGCGGGGCTCGTGGAATCTAAGACAAGTTTTGGTAAAACAGTTTTGACAGCTAGGTAAGGCTGTATGCTTTAAGATTAAATAGTCGGGTGAGCGTGTTTGGCTTTGACTTGCGCCCCTAGGATGCAAATGCTGGAATAACAGGGTTCCTGGTATCTAAGACAAGTTTTGGTAAATCAGTTTTGGCAGCTACGTAAGTCTGTATATTTTAAGATTAAATTGTCGGGTGAGCCTGTTTGGCTTTGACTTGCTCCCCTAGGCTGCACATGCCAGATTGGCGGGGCTCCTGGAATCTAAGACAAGTTTTGGTAAAACAGTTTTGACAGCTAGGTAAGGCTGTATATTTTAAGGTTAAATAGTCGGGTGAGTCTGTTTGACTTTGACTTGCTCCCCTAGGATGCAAATGCTGGATTAACAGGGTTCCTGGTATCTGAGACAAGTTTTGGTAAGGCAATTTTGAGTTCCAGGTGAGGCTGAATGTATTCAGACTTAATAGTCGTTTGAGACTATTTGGCTTTGAGCGTGTGAGCGTGTTTGGCTTTGACTTGCGCCCCTAGGATGCAAATGCTGGAATAACAGGGTTCCTGGTATCTAAGACAAGTTTTCGTAAATCAGTTTTGGCGGCCAGATGGGGCTATATGTTTTAAGATTTAATAGTTTGGTGAGCCTGTTTGGCTTTGACTTGCGCACCTAGGATGCAAATGCTGAATTAACAGGGTTCCTGGTATCTGAGACAAGTTTTGGTAAAGCAGATTTGGCAACTACGTAAGTCTGTATGTTTTAAGATTAAATTGTCGGGTGAGCCTATTTGGCTTTGACTTGCTCCCTTAGGCTCCACATGCCAGATTGGCTTGGCTCCTGGAATCTAAGACAAGGTTTGGTAAAACAGTTTTGACAGCTGGGCAAGACTGTATGTTTAAAGATTAAATAGTCGTTTGGCTTTGACTTGCTCCCCTAGGATGCAAATGCTGGATTAACAGGGTTCCTGGTGTCTGAATCACGTTTTGGTAAGGCAATTTTGGGTTCCAGGTGATGCTGAATGTTTTCAGATTTAATAGTCGGATGAGTCTGTTTGGCTTTGACTTGCTCCCCTAGGCTGCACATGCCAGATTGGCGGGGCTCCTGGAATCTAAGACAAGTTTTGGTAAAACAGTTTTGACAGCTACGTAAGTCTGTATTTTTTAAGGTTAAATAGTCGGGTGAGTCTGTTTGACTTTGACTTGCTCCCCTAGGATGCAAATTTTGGAATAACAGGGCTCCTGGTTTCTAAGGCAAGTTTTGGTAAAGCAGTTTTGGCGGCCAGATGGAGCTAAATGTTTTAGGACTAAATGGTTGGATGACCCTGTTTGGCATTGACTTGCTCCCCTAGGCTCCACAGGCCAGATTGGCGGGGCTCCTGGAATCTAAAAAAAAGTTTTGGTAAAGCAATTTTGACAGATACGTAAGTCTGTATGTTTTAAGGTTAAATAGTCGGTTGAGTCTGTTTGACTTTGACTTGCTCCCCTAGGATGCAAATGCTGGATTAACAGGGTTCCTGGTATTTGAGACAAGTTTTGGTAACTTAGTTTTGGCGGCCAGGTGGGGCTATATGATTTAAAATTTAATAGTCGGGTGAGACTATTTGGCTTTGACTTTCTCCCCTAGGCGGCACATGCCAGATTGGCGGGGCACCTGGAATCTAAAATACGTTTTGGTAAAACAGTTTTGGCAGCTACGTAAGTCTGTATGTTTTAAGATTAAACTGTCGGGAGAGCCTGTTTGGCTTTGACTTGCTCCCCTAGGCTCCACATGCCAGATTGGCTTGGCTCCTGGAATCTAAGACAAGGTTTGATAAAACAGTTTTGACAGCTGGGCAAGACTGTATGTTTTAAGATTAAATAGTCTGTTGAGCCTGTTTGGCTTTGAGTTGCGCCCCTAGGATGCAAATGCTAGATAAACAGGGTTCCTGGTATTGGTAAGGCAATTTTGAGTTCCAGGTGAGGCTGAATGTGTTAAGACTTAATAGTCGGGTGAGACTATTTTGCTTTGACTTGCTCCCCTAGGCTGCAAATGCTAGATTAACAAGGCTCCTGGTTTTTAAGGCAAGTTTTGGTTAAGCAGTTTTGGCAGCTACGTAAGTCTGTATGTTTTAAGATTAAATTGTCGGGTGAGCCTGTTTGGCTTTGACTTGCTCCCCTAGGCTCCACATGCCAGATTGGCGGGACTCCTGGAATCTAAGACAAGTTTTGGTAAAACAGTTTTGACAGCTAGGTAAGGCTGTATGCTTTAAGAGTAAATAGTCGGGTGAGCGTGTTTGGCTTGAATTGCAAATGCTGGAATAACAGGGTTCCTGGTATCTAAGACAAGTTTTGGTAAATCAGTTTTGGCGGCCAGATGGGGCTATATGTTTTAAGATTTAATAGTCGGGTGAGCCTGTTTGGCTTTGACTTGCGCCCCTTGGATGCGAATGCTGCATTAACAGTGTTCCTGGTATCTGATACAAGTTTTGGTAAAAAAGTTTTGACAGCTAGGTAAGGCTGTATGCTTTAAGATTAAATAGTCGGGTGAGCGTGTTTGGCTTTGACTTGCGCCCCTAGGATGCAAATGTTGGAATAACAGGGTTCCTAGTATCTAAGACATGTTTTGGTAAGTCGGTTTTGGCGGCCAGATGGGGCTATATGTTTTAAGATTTATTAGTTTGGTGAACCTGTTTGGCTTTGACTGGCGCCCCTAGGATGCAAATGCTGGATTAACAGGGTTCCTGGTATCTGAGACAAGTTTTGGTAAATCAGTTTTGGCGGCCAGATGGGGCTATATGTTTTAGGATTAAATAGTCGGATGAGCCTGTTTGGCTTTGACTTGCGCCCCTAGGATGCGAATGCTGCATTAACAGTGTTCCTGGTATCTGATACAAGTTTTGGTAAAAAAGTTTTGACAGCTAGGTAAGGCTGTATGCTTTAAGATTAAATAGTCGGGTGAGCGTGTTTGGCTTTGACTTGCGCCCCTAGGATGCAAATGTTGGAATAACAGGGTTCCTAGTATCTAAGACATGTTTTGGTAAGTCGGTTTTGGCGGCCAGATGGGGCTATATGTTTTAAGATTTATTAGTTTGGTGAACCTGTTTGGCTTTGACTGGCGCCCCTAGGATGCAAATGCTGGATTAACAGTGTTCCTGGTATCTGAGACAAGTTTTGGTAAATCAGTTTTGGCGGCCAGATGGGGCTATATGTTTTAGGATTAAATAGTCGGATGAGCCTGTTTGGCTTTGACTCGCTCCCCTAGGCTGCACATGCCAGATTGGCGGGGCTCCTGGAATCTAAGACAAGTTTTGGTAAAACAGTTTTGACTGCTAGGTAAGGCTGTATGCTTTAAGATTAAATAGTCGGGTGAGCGTGTTTGGCTTTGACTTGCGCCCCTAGGATGCAAATGCTGGAATAACAGGGTTCCTGGTATCTAAGACAAGTTTTGGTAAATCAGTTTTGGCAGCTACGTAAGTCTGTATGTTTTAAGATTAAATTGTCGGGTGAGCCTGTTTGGCTTTGACTTGCTCCCCTAGGCTGCACATGCCAGATTTGCGGGGCTCCTGGAATCTAAGACAAGTTTTGGTAAAACAGTTTTGACAGCTAGGTAAGGCTGTATGTTTTAAGGTTAAATAGTCGGGTGAGCGTGTTTGGCTTTGACTTGCGCCCCTAGGATGCAAATGCTGGAATAACAGGGTTCCTGGTATCTAAGACAAGTTTTCGTAAATCAGTTTTGGCGGCCAGATGGGGCTATATGTTTTAAGATTTAATAGTTTGGTGAGCCTGTTTGGCTTTGACTTGCGCACCTAGGATGCAAATGCTGAATTAACAGGGTTCCTGGTATCTGAGACAAGTTTTGGTAAATCAGTTTTGGCGGCCAGATGGGGCTATATGTTTTAGGATTAAATAGTCGGATGAGCCTGTTTGGCTTTGACTTGCGCCCCTAGGATGCGAATGCTGCATTAACAGTGTTCCTGGTATCTGATACAAGTTTTGGTAAAAAAGTTTTGACAGCTAGGTAAGGCTGTATGCTTTAAGATTAAATAGTCGGGTGAGCGTGTTTGGCTTTGACTTGCGCCCCTAGGATGCAAATGTTGGAATAACAGGGTTCCTAGTATCTAAGACATGTTTTGGTAAGTCGGTTTTGGCGGCCAGATGGGGCTATATGTTTTAAGATTTATTAGTTTGGTGAACCTGTTTGGCTTTGACTGGCGCCCCTAGGATGCAAATGCTGGATTAACAGTGTTCCTGGTATCTGAGACAAGTTTTGGTAAATCAGTTTTGGCGGCCAGATGGGGCTATATGTTTTAGGATTAAATAGTCGGATGAGCCTGTTTGGCTTTGACTCGCTCCCCTAGGCTGCACATGCCAGATTGGCGGGGCTCCTGGAATCTAAGACAAGTTTTGGTAAAACAGTTTTGACTGCTAGGTAAGGCTGTATGCTTTAAGATTAAATAGTCGGGTGAGCGTGTTTGGCTTTGACTTGCGCCCCTAGGATGCAAATGCTGGAATAACAGGGTTCCTGGTATCTAAGACAAGTTTTGGTAAATCAGTTTTGGCAGCTACGTAAGTCTGTATGTTTTAAGATTAAATTGTCGGGTGAGCCTGTTTGGCTTTGACTTGCTCCCCTAGGCTGCACATGCCAGATTTGCGGGGCTCCTGGAATCTAAGACAAGTTTTGGTAAAACAGTTTTGACAGCTAGGTAAGGCTGTTTGTTTTAAGGTTAAATAGTCGGGTGAGCGTGTTTGGCTTTGACTTGCGCCCCTAGGATGCAAATGCTGGAATAACAGGGTTCCTGGTATCTAAGACAAGTTTTCGTAAATCAGTTTTGGCGGCCAGATGGGGCTATATGTTTTAAGATTTAATAGTTTGGTGAGCCTGTTTGGCTTTGACTTGCGCACCTAGGATGCAAATGCTGAATTAACAGGGTTCCTGGTATCTGAGACAAGTTTTGGTAAAGCAGCTTTGGCAACTACGTAAGTCTGTATGTTTTAAGATTAAATTGTCGGGTGAGCCTGTTTGGCTTTGACTTGCTCCCTTAGGCTCCACATGCCAGATTGGCTTGGCTCCTGGAATCTAAGACAAGGTTTGGTAAAACAGTTTTGACAGCTGGGCAAGACTGTATGTTTTAAGATTAAATAGTCGGTTGAGCCTGTTTGGCTTTGAGTTGCGCCCCTAGGATGCCAATGCTGGATTAGCAGGGTTCCTGGTATCTGAAACAAGTTTTGGTAAGGCAATTTTGAGTTCCAGGTGAGGCTGAATGTGTTAAGACTTAATAGTCGGGTGAGACTATTTTGCTTTGCCTTGCTCCCCTAGGCTGCAAATGCTAGATTAACAGGGCTCCTGGTTTTTAAGGCAAGTTTTGGTAAATCAGTTTTGGCAGCTACGTAAGTCTGTATGTTTTAAGATTAAATTGTCGGGTGAGCCTGTTTGGCTTTGACTTGCTCCCCTAGGCTGCACATGCCAGATTGGCGGGGCTCCTGGAATCTAAGACAAGTTTTGGTAAAACAGTTTTGACAGCTTGGTAAGGCTGTATGCTTTAAGATTAAATAGTCGGGTGAGCGTGTTTGGCTTTGACTTGCGCCTCTAGGATGCAAATGCTGGAATAACAGGGTTGCTGGTATCTAAGACAAGTTTTGGTAAATCAGTTTTGGCAGCTACGTAAGTCTGTATGTTTTAAGATTAAATTGTCGGGTGAGCCTGTTTGGCTTTGACTTGCTCCCCCAGGCTGCACATGCCAGATTGGCGGGGCTCCTGGAATCTAAGACAAATTTTGGTAAAACAGTTTTGACAGCTAGGCAAGGCTGTATGCTTTAAGATTAAATAGTCGGGTGAGCGTGTTTGGATTTGACTTGCGCCCCTAGGATGCAAATGCTGGAATGACAAGGTTCCTGGTATCTAAGACAAGTTTTGGTAAATCAGTTTTGGCATCTATAGGGCTATATGTTTTAGGATTAAATAGTCGGATGAGCCTATTTGGCTTTGACTTGCTCCCCTAGGCTGCACATGCCAGATTGGCGGGGCTCCTGGAATCTAAGACAAGTTTTTGAAAAACACTTTTGACAGCTAGGTAAGGCTGTATGCTTTAAGATTAAATTGTCGGGTGAGCGTGTTTGGCTTTGACTTGCGCCCCTAGGATGCAAATGCTGGAATAACAGGGTTCCTGGTATCTAAGACAAGTTTTGGTAAATCAGTTTTGGCATCTATAGGGCTATATGTTTTAGGATTAAATAGTCGGATGAGCCTGTTTGGCTTTGACTTGCTCCCCTAGGCTGCACATGCCAGATTCGCGGGGCTCCTGGAATCTAAGACAAGTTTTGGTAAAACAGTTCGACTGCTAGGTAAGGCTGTATGCTTTAAGATTAAATAGCCGGGTGAGCGTGTTTGGTTTTGACTTGCGCCCCTAGGATGCAAATGCTGGAATAACAGGTTTCCTGGTATCTAAGACAAGTTTTGGTAAATCAGTTTTGGCATCTATAGGGCTATATGTTTTAGGATTAAATAGTCGGATGAGCCTGTTTGGCTTTGACTTGCTCCCCTAGGCTGCACATGCCAGATTTGCGGGGCTCCTGGAATGTAAGACAAGTTTTGGTAAGTCAGTTTTGGCGGCCAGATGGGGCTATATGTTTTAAGATTTAATAGTTTGGTGAGCCTGTTTGGCTTTGACTTGCGCCCCTAGGATGCAAATGCTGAATTAACAGGGTTCCTGGTATCTGAGAAAAGTTTTGGTAAGGCAATTTTGAGTTCCTGGTGTGGTTGAAAGGTTTAAAATTTAACAGTCGGGTGAGGCTATTTGGCTTTGTTTTGCGCCCGTAGGCTGCACATGCCAGATTGGCTGGGCTCCTGGAATCTAAGACAAGTTTTGGTAAAACAGTTTTGACAACTAGGTAAGGCTGTATGCTTTAAGATTAAATAGTCGGGTGAGCGTGTTTGGCTATGACTTGCGCCCCTAGGATGCAAATGCTGGAATAACAGGATTCCTGGTATCTAAGACAAGTTTTGGTAAATCAGTTTTGGCATCTATAGGGCTATATGTTTTAGGATTAAATAGTCGGATGAGCCTGTTTGGCTTTGACTTGCTCCCCTAGGCTGCACATGCCAGATTTGCGGGGCTCCTGGAATGTAAGACAAGTTTTGGTAAAACAGTTTTGACAGCTAGGTAATGCTGTATGCTTTAAGATTAAAAAGTCGGGTGAGCGTGTTTGGCTTTGACTTGCGACCCTAGGATGCAAATGCTGGAATAACAGGGTTCCTGGTATCTAAGACAAGTTTTCGTAAATCAGTGTTGGCGGCCAGATGGGGCTATATGTTTTAAGATTTAATAGTCGGATGAGCCTGTTTGGCTTTGACTTGCTCCCCTAGGATGCAAATGCTGGATTAACAGGGTTCCTGGTATCTGAAACAAGTTTTGGTAAGGCAATTTTGGGTTCCAGGTGATGCTGAATGTTTTCAGATTTAATAATCGGATGAGCCTGTTTGGCTTTGACTGCACATGCCAGATTGGCGGGGCTCCTGGAATCTAAGACAAGTTTTAGTAAAACAGTTTTGACAGCTACGTAAGTCTGTATTTTTTAAGGTTAAATAGTCGGGTGAGTCTGTTTGACTTTGACTTGCGCCCCTAGGATGCAAATGCTGGAATAACAGGGTTCCTGGTATCTAAGACATGTTTTGGTAAGTCAGTTTTGGCGGCCAGATGGGGCTATATGTTTTAAGATTTAATAGTTTGGTGAGCCTGTTTGGCTTTGACTTGCGCCCCTAGGATGCAAATGCTGAATTAACAGGGTTCCTGGTATCTGAGAAAAGTTTTGGTAAGGCAATTTTGAGTTCCAGGTGTGGTTGAAAGGTTTAAAATTTAATAGTCGGGTGAGGCTATTTGGCTTTGTTTTGCGCCCGTAGGCTGCACATGCCATATTGGCGGGGCTCCTGGAATCTAAGACAAGTTTTGGTAAAACAGTTTTGACAACTAGGTAAGGCTGTATGCTTTAAGATTAAATAGTCGGGTGAGCGTGTTTGGCTATGACTTGCGCCCCTAGGATGCAAATGCTGGAATAACAGGGTTCCTGGTATCTAAGACAAGTTTTGGTAAATCAGTTTTGGCATCTATAGGGCTATATGTTTTAGGATTAAATAGTCGGATGAGCCTGTTTGGCTTTGACTTGCTCCCCTAGGCTGCACATGCCAGATTGGCGCGGCTCCTGGAATGTAAGACAAGTTTTGGTAAAACAGTTTTGACAGCTAGGTAATGCTGTATGCTTTAAGATTAAAAAGTCGGGTGAGCGTGTTTGGCTTTGACTTGCGCCCCTAGGATGCAAATGCTGGAATAACAGGGTTCCTGGTATCTAAGACAAGTTTTCGTAAATCAGTGTTGGCGGCCAGATGGGGCTATATGTTTTAAGATTTAATAGTCGGATGAGCCTGTTTGGCTTTGACTTGCTCCCCTAGGATGCAAATTCTGGATTAACATGGTTCCTGGTATCCGAAACAAGTTTTGGTAAGGCAATTTTGGGTTCCAGGTGATGCTGAATGTTTTCAGATTTAATAATCGGATGAGCCTGTTTGGCTTTGACTGCACATGCCAGATTGGCGGGGCTCCTGGAATCTAAGACAAGTTTTAGTAAAACAGTTTTGACAGCTACGTAAGTCTGTATTTTTTAAGGTTAAATAGTCGGGTGAGTCTGTTTGACTTTGACTTGCGCCCCTAGGCTGCAAATGCTGGATTAACAGGGTTCCTGGTATCTGAGACATGTTTTGGTAAATCAGTTTTGGCGGCCAGGTGGGGCAATATGATTTAAAATTTAATAGTCGGGTGAGACTAATTGGCTTTGTCTTGCTCCCCTAGGCTACAAATGCTAGATTAACAGGGTACCTGGTAACTGAGATAGGTTAAGGTAAATCAGTTTTGGCAGCTACGTAAGTCTGTATGTTTTAACAAACAAGTTTTGGTAAGGCAATTGTGAGATCAAGGTGAGGCTGAATGTGTTAAGACTTAATAGTCGGGTGAGACTATTTTGCTTTGACTTGCTCCCCTAGGCTGCAAATGCTAGATTAACAGGGCTCCTGGTTTCTAAGGCAAGTTTTGGTAAATCAGTTTTGGCGGCCAGATGGGGCTTAATGTTTTAGGATTAAGTGGTCGGATGAGCCTGTTTGGCATTGACTTGCTCCCCTAGGCTCCACAGGCCAGATTGGCGGGGCTCCTGGAATCTAAAAAAGTTTTGGTAAAGCAATTTTGACAGCTACGTAAGTCTGTATGTTTTAAGGTTAAATAGTCGGGTGAGTCTGTTTGACTTTGACTTGCTCCCCTAGGATGCAAATGCTGGATTAACAGGGTTCCTGGTATCTGAGACAAGTTTTGGCAAGGCAATTTTGAGTTCCAGGTGAGACTGAATGTATTCAGACTTAATAGTCGTTTGAGACTATTTGGCTTTGACTTTCTCCCCTAGGCGGCACATGCCAGATTGGCGGGGCACCTGGAATCTAAAGAGAGTTTTAGTAAAACAGTTTTGACAGCCAAATGGGGCTGTTTGTTTTAAGATTAAATTTTAGGGTGAGCCTTTTTGGCTTTGACTTGCTCCCCTAGGCTCCACATGCCAGATTGGCGGGGCTCCTGGAATCTAAGACAAGTTTTGGTAAAACACTTTTGACAGCTAGGTAAGGCTGTATGCTTTCAGATTAAATAGTCTTGTGAGCGTGTTTGGCTTTGACTTGCGCCCCTAGGATGCAAATGCTGGAATAACAGGGTTCCTGGTATCTAAGACAAGTTTTGGTATATCAGTTTTGGCGTCAATGGGGCTATAAATTTTAGGATTAAATAGTCGGATGAGCCTGTTTGGCTTTGACCTGCTCTCCTAGGCTGCACATGCCAGATTGGCGGGGCTCCTGGAATGTAAGACAAGTGTTGGTAAAACAGTTTTGACAGCTAGGTAAGGCTGTATGCTTTAAGATTAAATAGTCGGGTGAGCGTGTTTGGCTTTGACTTGCGCCCCTAGGATGCAAATGCTGGAATAACAGGGTTCCTGGTATCTAAGACAAGTTTTCGTAAATCAGTGTTGGCGGCCAGATGGGGCTATATGTTTTAAGATTTAATAGTCGGATGAGCCTGTTTGGCTTTGACTTGCTCCCCTAGGATGCAAATGCTGGATTAACATGGTTCCTGGTATCCGAAACAAGTTTTGGTAAGGCAATTTTGGGTTCCAGGTGATGCTGAATGTTTTCAGATTTAATAATCGGATGAGCCTGTTTGGCTTTGACTGCACATGCCAGATTGGCGGGGCTCCTTGAATCTAAGACAAGTTTTAGTAAAACAGTTTTGACAGCTACGTAAGTCTGTATTTTTTAAGGTTAAATAGTCGGGTGAGTCTGTTTGACTTTGACTTGCGCCCCTAGGCTGCAAATGCTGGATTAACAGGGTTCCTGGTATCTGAGACATGTTTTGGTAAATCAGTTTTGGTGGCCAGGTGGGGCAATATGATTTAAAATTTAATAGTCGGGTGAGACTAATTGGCTTTGTCTTGCTCCCCTAGGCTACAAATGCTAGATTAACAGGGTACCTGGTAACTGAGATAGGTTAAGGTAAATCAGTTTTGGCAGCTACGTAAGTCTGTATGTTTTAACAAACAAGTTTTGGTAAGGCAATTTTGAGATCAAGGTGAGGCTGAATGTGTTAAGACTTAATAGTCGGGTGAGACTATTTTGCTTTGACTTGCTCCCCTAGGCTGCAAATGCTAGATTAACAGGGCTCCTGGTTTTTAAGGCAAGTTTTGGTAAATCAGTTTTGGCGGCCAGATGGGGCTTAATGTTTTAGGATTAAGTGGTCGGATGAGCCTGTTTGGCATTGACTTGCTCCCCTAGGCTCCACAGGCCAGATTGGCGGGGCTCCTGGAATCTAAAAAAGTTTTGGTAAAGCAATTTTGACAGCTACGTAAGTCTGTATGTTTTAAGGTTAAATAGTCGGGTGAGTCTGTTTGACTTTGACTTGCTCCCCTAGGATGCAAATGCTGGATTAACAGGGTTCCTGGTATCTGAGACAAGTTTTGGCAAGGCAATTTTGAGTTCCAGGTGAGACTGAATGTATTCAGAGTTAATAGTCGTTTGAGACTATTTGGCTTTGACTTTCTCCCCTAGGCGGCACATGCCAGATTGGCGGGGCACCTGGAATCTAAAGAGAGTTTTAGTAAAACAGTTTTGACAGCCAAATGGGGCTGTTTGTTTTAAGATTAAATTTTAGGGTGAGCCTTTTTGGCTTTGACTTGCTCCCCTAGGCTCCACATGCCAGATTGGCGGGGCTCCTGGAATCTAAGACAAGTTTTGGTCAAACACTTTTGACAGCTAGGTAAGGCTGTATGCTTTCAGATTAAATAGTCTTGTGAGCGTGTTTGGCTTTGACTTGCGCCCCTAGGATGCAAATGCTGGAATAACAGGGTTCCTGGTATCTAAGACAAGTTTTCGTAAATCAGTGTTGGCGGCCAGATGGGGCTATATGTTTTAAGATTTAATAGTCGGATGAGCCTGTTTGGCTTTGACTTGCTCCCCTAGGATGCAAATGCTGTATTAACAGGGTAACTGGTATCTGAATCAAGTTTTGGAAAGGCAATTTTGGGTTCCAGGTGATGCTGAATGTTTTCAGATTTAATAGTCGCATGAGTCTGTTTGGCTTTGACTTGTTCCCCTAGGCTCCACATGCCAGATTGGCTTGGCTCCTGGAATCTAAGACAAGGTTTGGTAAAACAGTTTTGACAGCTGGGCAAGACTGTATGTTTTAAGATTAAATAGTCGGTTTAGCCTGTTTGGCTTTGAGTTTCGCCCCTAGGATGCAAATGCTGGATAAACAGGGTTCCTGGTATTGGTAAGGCAATTTTGAGTTCCAGGTGAGGCTGAATGTGTTAAGACTTAATAGTCGGGTGAGACTATTTTCCTTTGACTTGCTCCCCTAGGCTGCAAATGCTAGATTAACAAGGCTCCTGGTTTTTAAGGCAAGTTTTGGTAAAGCAGTTTTGGCAGCTACGTAAGTCTGTATGTTTTAAGATTAAATTGTCGGGTGAGCCTGTTTGGCTTTGACTTGCTCCCCTAGGATGCAAATGCTGTATTAACAGGGTAACTGGTATCTGAATCAAGTTTTGGAAAGGCAATTTTGGGTTCCAGGTGATGCTGAATGTTTTCAGATTTAATAGTCGCATGAGTCTGTTTGGCTTTGACTTGCTCCCCTAGGCTCCACATGCCAGATTGGCGGGACTCTTGGAATCTAAGACAAGTTTTGGTAAAACAGTTTTGACAGCTAGGTAAGGCTGTATGCTTGAAGAGTAAATAGTCGGGTGAGCGTGTTTGGCTTTGACTTGCAAATGCTGGAATAACAGGGTTCCTGGTATCTAAGACAAGTTTTATTAAATCAGTTTTGGCGGCCAGATGGGGCTATATGTTATAAGATTTAATAGTCGGGTGAGCCCGTTTGGCTTTGACTTGCGCCCCTAGGATGCAAATGCTGGATAAACAGGGTTCCTGGTATTGGTAAGGCAATTTTGAGTTCCAGGTGAGGCTGAATGTGTTAAGACTTAATAGTCGGGTGAGACTATTTTCCTTTGACTTGCTCCCCTAGGCTGCAAATGCTAGATTAACAAGGCTCCTGGTTTTTAAGGCAAGTTTTGGTAAAGCAGTTTTGGCAGCTACGTAAGTCTGTATGTTTTAAGATTAAATTGTCGGGTGAGCCTGTTTGGCTTTGACTTGCTCCCCTAGGCTCCACATGCCAGATTGGCGGGACTTTTGGAATCTAAGACAAGTTTTGGTAAAACAGTTTTGACAGCTAGGTAAGGCTGTATGCTTTAAGAGTAAATAGTCGGGTGAGCGTGTTTGGCTTTGACTTGCAAATGCTGGAATAACAGGGTTCCTGGTATCTAAGACAAGTTTTATTAAATCAGTTTTGGCGGCCAGATGGGGCTATATGTTATAAGATTTAATAGTCGGGTGAGCCTGTTTGGCTTTGACTTGCGCCCCTAGGATGCAAATGCTACATTAACAGTGTTCCTGGTATCTGAGACAAGTTTTGGTAAAACAGTTTTGACAGCTAGGCAAGGCTGTATGCTTTAAGATTAAATAGTCGGGTGAGCGTGTTTGGCTTAACTGGGTTCCTTGTATCTAAGACATGATTTGGTAAGTCGGTTTTGGCGGCCAGATGGGGCTATATGTTTTAAGATTTAATAGTTTGGTGAACCTGTTTGGCTTTGACTTGCGCCCCTAGGATGCAAATGCTGGACTAACAGGGTTCCCGGTATCTGAGACAAGTTTTGGTAAATCAGTTTTGGCGGCCAGATGGGGCTATATGTTTTAGGATTAAATAGTCGGATGAGCCTGTTTGGCTTTGACTTGCTCCCCTAGGCTGCTCATGCCAGATTGGCGGGGCTCCTGGAATCTAAGACAAGTTTTGGTAAAACAGTTTTGACAGCTAGGTAAGGCTGTATGCTTTAAGATTAAATAGTCGGGTGAGCGTGTTTGGCTTTGACTTGCGCCCCTAGGATGCAAATGCTGGAATAACAGGGTTCCTGGTATCTAAGACAAGTTTTCGTAAATCAGTGTTGGCGGCCAGATGGGGCTATATGTTTTAAGATTTAATAGTCGGATGAGCCTGTTTGGCTTTGACTTGCTCCCCTAGGATGAAAATGCTGGATTAACAGGGTTCCTGGTATCTGAATAAAGTTTTGGAAAGGCAATTTTGGGTTCCAGGTGATGCTGAATGTTTTCAGATTTAATAGTCGGGTGAGTCTGTTTGACTTTGACTTGCTCCCCTAGGATGCAAATGCTGTATTAACAGGGTTCCTGGTATCTGAGACATGTTTTGCTAAATCAGTTTTGGCGGCCAGGTGGGGCAATATGATTTAAAATTTAATAGTCGGGTGAGACTATTTGGCTTTGTCTTGCTCTTCTAGGCTACAAATGCTAGATTAACAGGGTTCCTGGTAACTGAGATAGGTTTAGGTAATTCAGTTTTGGCAGCTACGTAAGTCTGTATGTTTTAACAAACAAGTTTTGGTAAGGCAATTTTGAGTTCAAGGTGAGGCTGAATGTGTTAAGACTTAATAGTCGTTTGAGACTATTTGGCTTTGACTTTCTCCCCTAGGCGGCGCATGCCAGATTGGCGGGGCACCTGGAATCTAAAAAAAGTTTTGGTAAAACAGTTTTGACAGCTACGTAAGTCTGTATGTTTTAAGATTAAACTGTCGAGAGAGCCTGTTTGGCTTTGACTTGCTCCCCTAGGCTCCACATGCCAGATTGGCTTGGCTCCTGGAATTTAAGACAAGGTTTGGTAAAACAGTTTTGACAGCTGGGCAAGACTCTATGTTTTAAGATTAAATAGTCGGTTGAGCCTGTTTTGCTTTGAGTTTCGCCCCTAGGATGCAAATGCTGGATAAACAGGGTTCCTGGTATTGGTAAGGCAATTTTGAGTTCCAGGTGAGGCTGAATGTGTTAAGACTTAATAGTCGGGTGAGACTATTTTGCTTTGACTTGCTCCCCTAGGCTGCAAATGCTAGATTAACAAGGCTCCTGGTTTTTAAGCCAAGTTTTGGTAAAGCAGTTTTGGCAGCTACGTAAGTCTGTATGTTTTAAGATTAAATTGTCGGGTGAGCCTGTTTGGCTTTGACTTGCTCCCCTAGGCTCCACATGCCAGATTGGCGGGACTCCTGGAATCTAAGACAAGTTTTGGTAAAACACTTTTGACAGCTAGGTAAGGCTGTATGCTTTAAGATTAAATAGTCGGGTGAGCGTGTTTGGCTTTGACTTGCGCCCCTAGGATGCAAATGCTGGAATAACAGGGTTCCTGGTATCTAAGACATGATTTGGTAAGTCAGGTTTGGCGGCCAGATGGGGCTATATGTTGTAAGATTTAATAGTTTGGTGAGCCTGTTTGGCTTTGACTTGCGCCCCTAGGATGCAAATGCTGAATTAACAGGGTTCCTGGTATCTGAGACAAGTTTTGGTAAGGCAATTTTGAGTTCCAGGTGAGACTGAATGTATTCAGACTTAATAGTCGTTTGAGACTATTTGGCTTTGACTTTCTCCCCTAGGCGGCACATGCCAGATTGGCGGGGCACCTGGAATCTAAAAAGAGTTTTAGTAAAACAGTTCTGACAGCCAAATAGGGCTGTTTGTTTTAAGATTAAATTTTAGGGTGAGCCTTTTTGGCTTTGACTTGCTCCCCTAGGCTCCACATGCCAGATTGGCGGGGCTCCTGGAATCTAAGACAAGTTTTGGCAAAACACTTTTGACAGCTAGGTAAGGCTGTATGCTTTCAGATTAAATAGTCTTGTGAGCGTGTTTGGCTTTGACTTGCGCCCCTAGGATGCAAATGCTGGAATAACAGGGTTCCTGGTATCTAAGACAAGTTTTGGTATATCAGTTTTGGCGTCAATGGGGCTATAAATTTTAGGATTAAATAGTCGGATGAGCCTGTTTGGCTTTGACTTGCTCTCCTAGGCTGCACATGCCAGATTGGCGGGGCTCCTGGAATGTAAGACAAGGTTTGGTAAAACAGTTTTGACAGCCGGGCAAGACTGTATGTTTTAAGATTAAATAGTCGGGTGAGCGTGTTTGGCTTTGACTTGCGCCCCTAGGATGCAAATGCTGGAATAACAGGGTTCCTGGTATCTAAGACAAGTTTTCGTAAATCAGTGTTGGCGGCCAGATGGGGCTATATGTTTTAAGATTTAATAGTTGGACGAGCCTGTTTGGCTTTGACTTGCTCCCCTAGGATGCAAATGCTGTATTAACAGGGTTCCTGGTATCTGAATCAAGTTTTGGAAAGGCAATTTTGGGTTCCAGGTGATGCTGAATGTTTTCAGATTTAATAGTCGCATGAATGTGTTTGGCTTTGACTTGTTCCCCTAGGCTCCACATGCCAGATTGGCTTGGCTCCTGGAATCTAAGACAAGGTTTGGTAAAACAGTTTTGACAGCTGGGCAAGACTGTATGTTTTAAGATTAAATAGTCGGCTTAGCCTGTTTGGCTTTGAGTTTCGCCCCTAGGATGCAAATGCTGGATAAACAGGGTTCCTGGTATTGGTAAGGCAATTTTGAGTTCCAGGTGAGGCTGAATGTGTTAAGACTTAATAGTCGGGTGAGACTATTTTCCTTTGACTTGCTCCCCTAGGCTGCAAATGCTAGATTAACAAGGCTTCTGGTTTTTAAGGCAAGTTTTGGTAAAGCAGTTTTGGCAGCTACGTAAGTCTGTATGTTTTAAGATTAAATTGTCGGGTGAGCCTGTTTGGCTTTGACTTGCTCCCCTAGGCTCCACATGCCAGATTGGCGGGACTCTTGGAATCTAAGACAAGTTTTGGTAAAACAGTTTTGACAGCTAGGTAAGGCTGTATGCTTTAAGAGTAAATAGTCGGGTGAGCGTGTTTGGCTTTGACTTGCAAATGCTGGAATAACAGGGTTCCTGGTATCTAAGACAAGTTTTATTAAATCAGTTTTGGCGGCCAGATGGGGCTATATGTTTTAAGATTTAATAGTCGGGTGAGCCTGTTTGGCTTTGACTTGCGCCCCTAGGATGCAAATGCTACATTAACAGTGTTCCTGGTATCTGAGACAAGTTTTGGTAAAACAGTTTTGACAGCTAGGTAAGGCTGTATGCTTTAAGATTAAATAGTCGGGTGAGCGTGTTTGGCTTTGACTTACGCCCCTAGGATGCAAATGTTGGAATAACAGGGTTCCTTGTATCTAAGACATGATTTGGTAAGTCGGTTTTGGCGGCCAGATGGGGCTATATGTTTTAAGATTTAATAGTTTGGTGAACCTGTTTGGCTTTGACTTGCGCCCCTAGGATGCAAATGCTGGACTAACAGGGTTCCCGGTATCTGAGACAAGTTTTGGTAAATCAGTTTTGGCGGCCAGATGGGGCTATATGTTTTAGGATTAAATAGTCGGATGAGCCTGTTTGGCTTTGACTTGCTCCCCTAGGCTGCTCATCCCAGATTGGCGGGGCTCCTGGAATCTAAGACAAGTTTTGGTAAAACAGTTTTGACAGCTAGGTAAGGCTGTATGCTTTAAGATTAAATAGTCGGGTGAGCGTGTTTGGCTTTGACTTGCGCCCCTAGGATGCAAATGCTGTATTAACAGGGTTCCTGGTATCTGAGACATGTTTTGGTAAGTCGGTTTTGGCGGCCAGATGGGGCTATATGTTTTAAGATTAAATAGTCGGGTGAGCGTGTTTGGCTTTGACTTGCGCCCCTAGGATGCAAATGCTGGAATAACAGGGTTCCTGGTATCTAAGACAAGTTTTCGTAAATCAGTGTTGGCGGCCAGATGGGGCTATATGTTTTAAGATTTAATAGTCGGATGAGCCTGTTTGGCTTTGACTTGCTCCCCTAGGATGCAAATGCTGTATTAACAGGGTTCCTGGTATCTGAATCAAGTTTTGGAAAGTTAATTTTGGGTTCCAGGTGATGCTGAATGTTTTCAGATTTAATAGTCGCATGAATCTGTTTGGCTTTGACTTGTTCCCCTAGGCTCCACATGCCAGATTGGCTTGGCTCCTGGAATCTAAGACAAGGTTTGGTAAAACAGTTTTGACAGCTGGGCAAGACTGTATGTTTTAAGATTAAATAGTCGGTTTAGCCTGTTTGGCTTTGAGTTTCGCCCCTAGGATGCAAATGCTGGATAAACAGGGTTCCTGGTATTGGTAAGGCAATTTTGGGTTCCAGGTGAGGCTGAATGTGTTAAGACTTAATAGTCGGGTGAGACTATTTTCCTTTGACTTGCTCCCCTAGGCTGCAAATGCTAGATTAACAAGGCTCCTGGTTTTTAAGGCAAGTTTTGGTAAAGCAGTTTTGGCAGCTACGTAAGTCTGTATGTTTTAAGATTAAATTGTCGGGTGAGCCTGTTTGGCTTTGACTTGCTCCCCTAGGCTCCACATGCCAGATTGGCGGGACTCTTGGAATCTAAGACAAGTTTTGGTAAAACAGTTTTGACAGCTAGGTAAGGCTGTACGCTTTAAGAGTAAATAGTCGGGTGAGCGTGTTTGGCTTTGACTTGCAAATGCTGGAATAACAGGGTTCCTGGTATCTAAGACAAGTTTTATTAAATCAGTTTTGGCGGCCAGATGGGGCTATATGTTTTAAGATTTAATAGTCGGGTGAGCCTGTTTGGCTTTGACTTGCGCCCCTAGGATGCAACTGCTACATTAACAGTGTTCCTGGTATCTGAGACAAGTTTTGGTAAAACAGTTTTGACAGCTAGGTAAGGCTGTATGCTTTAGGATTAAATAGTCGGGTGAGCGTGTTTGGCTTTGACTTACGCCCCTAGGATGCAAATGTTGGAATAACAGGGTTCCTTGTATCTAAGACATGATTTGGTAAGTCGGTTTTGGCGGCCAGATGGGGCTATATGTTTTAAGATTTAATAGTTTGGTGAACCTGTTTGGCTTTGACTTGCGCCCCTAGGATGCAAATGCTGGACTAACAGGGTTCCCGGTATCTGAGTCAAGTTTTGGTAAATCAGTTTTGGCGGCCAGATGGGGCTATATGTTTTAGGATTAAATAGTCGGATGAGCCTGTTTGGCTTTGACTTGCTCCCCTAGGCTGCTCATCCCAGATTGGCGGGGCTCCTGGAATCTAAGACAAGTTTTGGTAAAACAGTTTTGACAGCTAGGTAAGGCTGTATGCTTTAAGATTAAATAGTCGGGTGAGCGTGTTTGGCTTTGACTTGCGCCCCTAGGATGCAAATGCTGGAATAACAGGGTTCCTGGTATCTAAGACAAGTTTTGGTAAATCAGTTTTGGCAGCTACGTAAGTCTGTATGTTTTAAGATTAAATTGTCGGGTGAGCCTGTTTGGCTTTGACTTGCTCCCCTAGGCTGCACATGTTAGATTGGCGGGGCTCCTGGAATCTAAGACAAGTTTTGGTAAAACAGTTTTGACAGCTAGGTAAGGCTGTATGCTTTAAGATTAAATAGTCGGGTGAGCGTGTTTGGATTTGACTTGCGCCCCTAGGATGCAAATGCTGGAATAACAGGGTTCCTGGTATCTAAGACAAGTTTTGGTAAATCAGTTTTGGTAGCTACGTAAGTCTGTATGTTTTAAGATTAAATAGTCGGTTGAGCCTGTTTGGCTTTGAGTTGCGCCCCTAGGATGCCAATGCTGGATTAGCAGGGTTCCTGGTATCTGAAACAAGTTTTGGTAAGGCAATTTTGAGTTCCAGGTGAGGCTGAATGTGTTAAGACTTAATAGTCGGGTGAGACTATTTTGCTTTGCCTTGCTCCCCTAGGCTGCAAATGCTAGATTAACAGGGCTCCTGGTTTTTAAGGCAAGTTTTGGTAAATCAGTTTTGGCAGCTACGTAAGTCTGTATGTTTTAAGATTAAATTGTCGGGTGAGCCTGTTTGGCTTTGACTTGCTCCCCTAGGCTGCACATGCCAGATTGGCGGGGCTCCTGGAATCTAAGACAAGTTTTGGTAAAACAGTTTTGACAGCTAGGTAAGGCTGTATGCTTTAAGATTAAATAGTCGGGTGAGCGTGTTTGGCTTTGACTTGCGCCCCTAGGATGCAAATGCTGGAATAACAGGGTTCCTGGTATCTAAGACAAGTTTTGGTAAATCAGTTTTGGCAGCTACGTAAGTCTGTATGTTTTAAGATTAAATTGTCGGGTGAGCCTGTTTGGCTTTGACTTGCTCCCCCAGGCTGCACATGCCAGATTGGCGGGGCTCCTGGAATCTAAGACAAATTTTGGTAAAACAGTTTTGACAGCTAGGTAAGGCTGTATGCTTTAAGATTAAATAGTCGGGTGAGCGTGTTTGGATTTGACTTGCGCCCCTAGGATGCAAATGCTGGAATAACAAGGTTCCTGGTATCTAAGACAAGTTTTGGTAAATCAGTTTTGGCATCTATAGGGCTATATGTTTTAGGATTAAATAGTCGGATGAGCGTGTTTGGCTTTGACTTGCTCCCCTAGGCTGCACATGCCAGATTGGCGGGGCTCCTGGAATCTAAGACAAGTTTTGGTAAAACACTTTTGACAGCTAGGTAAGGCTGTATGCTTTAAGATTAAATTGTCGGGTGAGCGTGTTTGGCTTTGACTTGCGCCCCTAGGATGCAAATGCTGGAATAACAGGGTTCCTGGTATCTAAGACAAGTTTTGGTAAATCAGTTTTGGCATCTATAGGGCTATATGTTTTAGGATTAAATAGTCGGATGAGCCTGTTTGGCTTTGACTTGCTCCCCTAGGCTGCACATGCCAGATTCGCGGGGCTCCTGGAATCTAAGACAAGTTTTGGTAAAACAGTTCGACTGCTAGGTAAGGCTGTAACCTTTAAGATTAAATAGTCGGGTGAGCGTGTTTGGTTTTGACTTGCGCCCCTAGGATACAAATGCTGGAATAACAGGTTTCCTGGTATCTAAGACAAGTTTTGGTAAATCAGTTTTGGCAGCTACGTAAGTCTGTATGTTTTAAGATTAAATTGTCGGGTGAGCCTGTTTGGCTTTGACTTGCTCCCCTAGGCGGCACATGCCAGATTGGCGGGGCTCCTGGAATCTAAGACAAGTTTTGGTAAAACAGTTTTGACAGCTAGGTAAGGCTGTATGTTTTAAGATTAAATAGTCGGGTGAGCGTGTTTGGCTTTGACTTGTGCCCCTAGGATGCAAATGCTGGAATAACAGGGTTCCTGGTATCTAAGACATGTTTTGGTAAGTCAGTTTTGGCGGTCAGATGGGGCTATATGTTTTAAGATTTAATAGTTTGGTGAGCCTGTTTGGCTTTGACTTGCGCCCCTAGGATGCAAATGCTGAATTAACAGGGTTCCTGGTATCTGAGAAAAGTTTTGGTAAGGCAATTTTGAGTTCCAGGTGTGGTTGAAAGGTTTAAAATTTAATAGTCGGGTGAGGCTATTTGGCTTTGTTTTGCGCCCGTGGGCTGCACATGCCAGATTGGCGGGGCTCCTGGAATCTAAGACAAGTTTTGATAAAACAGTTTTGACAACTAGGTAAGGCTGTATGCTTTAAGATTAAATAGTCGGGTGAGCGTGTTTGGCTATGACTTGCGCCCCTAGGATGCAAATGCTGGAATAACAGGGTTCCTGGTATCTAAGACAAGTTTTGGTAAATCAGTTTTGGCATCTATAGGGCTATTTGTTTTAGGATTAAATAGTCGGATGAGCCTGTTTGGCTTTGACTTGCTCCCCTAGGCTGCACATGCCAGATTGGCGGGGCTCCTGGAATGTAAGACAAGTTTTGGTAAAACAGTTTTGACAGCTAGGTAATGCTGTATGCTTTAAGATTAAAAAGTCGGGTGAGTCTGTTTGACTTTGACTTGCGCCCCTAGGATACAAATGCTGGAATAACAGGGTTCCTGGTATCTAAGACAAGTTTTCGTAAATCAGTGTTGGCGGCCAGATGGGGCTATATGTTTTAAGATTTAATAGTCGGATGAGCCTGTCTGGCTTTGACTTGCTCCCCTAGGATGCAAATGCTGGATGAACAGGGTTCCTGGTATCTGAAACAAGTTTTGGTAAGGCAATTTTGGGTTCCAGGTGATTCTGAATGTTTTCAGATTTAATAATCGGATGAGCCTGTTTGGCTTTGACTGCACATGCCAGATTGGCGGGGCTCCTGGAATCTAAGACAAGTTTAAGTAAAACAGTTTTGACAGCTACGTAAGTCTGTATTTTTTAAGGTTAAATAGTCGGGTGAGTCTGTTTGACTTTGACTTGCTCCCCTAGGATGCAAATGCTGGAATAACAGGGTTCCTGGTATCTAAGACATGTTTTGGTAAGTCAGTTTTGGCGGCCAAATGGGGCTATATGTTTTAAGATTTAATAGTTTGGTGAGCCTGTTTGGCTTTGACTTGCGCCCCTAGGATGCAAATGCTGAATTAACAGGGTTCCTGGTATCTGAGAAAAGTTTTGGTAAGGCAATTTTGAGTTCCAGGTGTGGTTGAAAGGTTTAAAATTTAATAGTCGGGTGAGGCTATTTGGCTTTGTTTTGCGCCCGTAGGCTGCACATGCCAGATTGGCGGGGCTCCTGGAATCTAAGACAAGTTTTGGTAAAACAGTATTGACAACTAGGTAAGGCTGTATGCTTTAAGATTAAATAGTCGGGTGAGCGTGTTTGGCTATGACTTGCGCCCCTAGGATGCAAATGCTGGAATAACAGGGTTCCTGGTATCTAAGACAAGTTTTCGTAAATCAGTTTTGGCATCTATAGGGCTTTATGTTTTAGGATTAAATAGTCGGATGAGCCTGTTTGGCTTTGACTTGCTCCCCTAGGCTGCACATGCCAGATTGGCGGGGCTCCTGGAATGTAAGACAAGTTTTGGTAAAACAGTTTTGACAGCTAGGTAATGCTGTATGCTTTAAGATTAAAAAGTCGGGTGAGCGTGTTTGGCTTTGACTTGCGCCCCTAGGATGCAAATGCTGGAATAACAGGGTTCCTGGTATCTAAGACAAGTTTTCGTAAATCAGTGTTGGCGGCCAGATGGGGCTATATGTTTTAAGATTTAATAGTCGGATGAGCCTGTTTGGCTTTGACTTGCTCCCCTAGGATGCATATGCTGGATTAACATGGTTCCTGGTATCTGAAACAAGTTTTGGTAAGGCAATTTTGGGTTCCAGGTGATGCTGAATGTTTTCAGATTTAATAATCGGATGAGCCTGTTTGACTTTGACTGCACATGCCAGATTGGCGGGGCTCCTGGAATCTAAGACAAGTTTTAGTAAAACAGTTTTGACAGCTATGTAAGTCTGTATTTTTTAAGGTTAAATAGTCGGGTGAGTCTGTTTGACTTTGACTTGCGCCCCTAGGCTGCAAATGCTGGATTAACAGGGTTCCTGGTATCTGAGACATGTTTTGGTAACTTAGTTTTGGCGGCCAGGTGGGGCTATATGATTTAAAAATTAATAGTCGGGTGAGACTAATTGGCTTTGTCTTGCTCCCCTAGGCTACAAATGCTAGATTAACAGGGTACCTGGTAACTGAGATAGGTTAAGGTAAATCAGTTTTGGCAGCTACGTAAGTCTGTATGTTTTAACAAACAAGTTTTGGTAAGGCAATTTTGAGATCAAGGTGAGGCTGAATGTGTTAAGACTTAATAGTCGGGTGAGACTATTTTGCTTTGACTTGCTCCCCTAGGCTGCAAATGCTAGATTAACAGGGCTCCTGGTTTCTAAGGCAAGTTTTGGTAAATCAGTTTTGGCGGCCAGATGGGGCTTAATGTTTTAGGATTAAGTGGTCGGATGAGCCTGTTTGGCATTGACTTGCTCCCCTAGGCTCCACAGGCCAGATTGGCGGGGCTCCTGGAATCTAAAAAAGTTTTGGTAAAGCAATTTTGACAGCTACGTAAGTCTGTATGTTTTAAGGTTAAATAGTCGGATGAGCCTGTTTGGCTTTGACTTGCTCCCCCAGGCTGCACATGCCAGATTGGCGGGGCTCCTGGAATCTAAGACAAATTTTGGTAAAACAGTTTTGACAGCCAGGTAAGGCTGTATGCTTTAAGAGTAAATAGTCGGGTGAGCGTGTTTGGCTTTGACTTGCTCCCCTAGGATGCAAATGCTGGATTAACAGGGTTCCTGGTATCTGAGACAAGTTTTGGTAAGGAAATTTTGAGTTCCAGGTGAAGCTGAATGTGTTAAGACTTAATAGTCGTTTGAGACTATTTTGCTTTGACTTGCTCCCCTAGGCTGCAAATGCTAGATTAACAAGGCTCCTGGTTTTAAAGGCAAGTTTTGGTAAAGCAGTTTTGGCAGCTACGTAAGTTAGTATGTTTTAAGATTAAATTGTCGGGTGAGCCTGTTTGGCTTTGACTTGCTCCCCTAGGCTGCACATGCCAGATTGGCGGGGCTCCTGGAATGTAAGACAAGTTTTGGTAAAACAGTTTTGACAGCTAGGTAATGCTGTATGCTTTAAGATTAAAAAGTCGGGTGAGCGTGTTTGGCTTTGACTTGCGACCCTAGGATGCAAATGCTGGAATAACAGGGTTCCTGGTATCTAAGACAAGTTTTCGTAAATCAGTGTTGGCGGCCAGATGGGGCTATATGTTTTAAGATTTAATAGTCGGATGAGCCTGTCTGGCTTTGACTTGCTCCCCTAGGATGCAAATGCTGGATGAACAGGGTTCCTGGTATCTGAAACAAGTTTTGGTAAGGCAATTTTGGGTTCCAGGTGATTCTGAATGTTTTCAGATTTAATAATCGGATGAGCCTGTTTGGCTTTGACTGCACATGCCAGATTGGCGGGGCTCCTGGAATCTAAGACAAGTTTAAGTAAAACAGTTTTGACAGCTACGTAAGTCTGTATTTTTTAAGGTTAAATAGTCGGGTGAGTCTGTTTGACTTTGACTTGCTCCCCTAGGATGCAAATGCTGGAATAACAGGGTTCCTGGTATCTAAGACATGTTTTGGTAAGTCAGTTTTGGCGGCCAAATGGGGCTATATGTTTTAAGATTTAATAGTTTGGTGAGCCTGTTTGGCTTTGACTTGCGCCCCTAGGATGCAAATGCTGAATTAACAGGGTTCCTGGTATCTGAGAAAAGTTTTGGTAAGGCAATTTTGAGTTCCAGGTGTGGTTGAAAGGTTTAAAATTTAATAGTCGGGTGAGGCTATTTGGCTTTGTTTTGCGCCCGTAGGCTGCACATGCCAGATTGGCGGGGCTCCTGGAATCTAAGACAAGTTTTGGTAAAACAGTATTGACAACTAGGTAAGGCTGTATGCTTTAAGATTAAATAGTCGGGTGAGCGTGTTTGGCTATGACTTGCGCCCCTAGGATGCAAATGCTGGAATAACAGGGTTCCTGGTATCTAAGACAAGTTTTCGTAAATCAGTTTTGGCATCTATAGGGCTTTATGTTTTAGGATTAAATAGTCGGATGAGCCTGTTTGGCTTTGACTTGCTCCCCTAGGCTGCACATGCCAGATTGGCGGGGCTCCTGGAATGTAAGACAAGTTTTGGTAAAACAGTTTTGACAGCTAGGTAATGCTGTATGCTTTAAGATTAAAAAGTCGGGTGAGCGTGTTTGGCTTTGACTTGCGCCCCTAGGATGCAAATGCTGGAATAACAGGGTTCCTGGTATCTAAGACAAGTTTTCGTAAATCAGTGTTGGCGGCCAGATGGGGCTATATGTTTTAAGATTTAATAGTCGGATGAGCCTGTTTGGCTTTGACTTGCTCCCCTAGGATGCATATGCTGGATTAACATGGTTCCTGGTATCTGAAACAAGTTTTGGTAAGGCAATTTTGGGTTCCAGGTGATGCTGAATGTTTTCAGATTTAATAATCGGATGAGCCTGTTTGACTTTGACTGCACATGCCAGATTGGCGGGGCTCCTGGAATCTAAGACAAGTTTTAGTAAAACAGTTTTGACAGCTATGTAAGTCTGTATTTTTTAAGGTTAAATAGTCGGGTGAGTCTGTTTGACTTTGACTTGCGCCCCTAGGCTGCAAATGCTGGATTAACAGGGTTCCTGGTATCTGAGACATGTTTTGGTAACTTAGTTTTGGCGGCCAGGTGGGGCTATATGATTTAAAAATTAATAGTCGGGTGAGACTAATTGGCTTTGTCTTGCTCCCCTAGGCTACAAATGCTAGATTAACAGGGTACCTGGTAACTGAGATAGGTTAAGGTAAATCAGTTTTGGCAGCTACGTAAGTCTGTATGTTTTAACAAACAAGTTTTGGTAAGGCAATTTTGAGATCAAGGTGAGGCTGAATGTGTTAAGACTTAATAGTCGGGTGAGACTATTTTGCTTTGACTTGCTCCCCTAGGCTGCAAATGCTAGATTAACAGGGCTCCTGGTTTCTAAGGCAAGTTTTGGTAAATCAGTTTTGGCGGCCAGATGGGGCTTAATGTTTTAGGATTAAGTGGTCGGATGAGCCTGTTTGGCATTGACTTGCTCCCCTAGGCTCCACAGGCCAGATTGGCGGGGCTCCTGGAATCTAAAAAAGTTTTGGTAAAGCAATTTTGACAGCTACGTAAGTCTGTATGTTTTAAGGTTAAATAGTCGGATGAGCCTGTTTGGCTTTGACTTGCTCCCCCAGGCTGCACATGCCAGATTGGCGGGGCTCCTGGAATCTAAGACAAATTTTGGTAAAACAGTTTTGACAGCCAGGTAAGGCTGTATGCTTTAAGAGTAAATAGTCGGGTGAGCGTGTTTGGCTTTGACTTGCTCCCCTAGGATGCAAATGCTGGATTAACAGGGTTCCTGGTATCTGAGACAAGTTTTGGTAAGGAAATTTTGAGTTCCAGGTGAAGCTGAATGTGTTAAGACTTAATAGTCGTTTGAGACTATTTTGCTTTGACTTGCTCCCCTAGGCTGCAAATGCTAGATTAACAAGGCTCCTGGTTTTAAAGGCAAGTTTTGGTAAAGCAGTTTTGGCAGCTACGTAAGTTAGTATGTTTTAAGATTAAATTGTCGGGTGAGCCTGTTTGGCTTTGACTTGCTCCCCTAGGCTCCACATGCCAGATCCGCGGGACTCCTGGAATCTAAGACAAGTTTTGGTAAAACAGTTTTGACAGCCAGGTAAGGCTGTATGCTTTAAGAGTAAATAGTCGGGTGAGCGTGTTTGGCTTTGACTTGCGCCTCTAGGATGCAAATGCTGGAATAACAGGGTTCCTGGTATCTAAGACAAGTTTTGGTAAATCAGTTTTGGCGGCCAGATGGGGCTATATGTTTTAAGATTTAATAGTCGGGTGAGCTTGTTTGGCTTTGACTTGCGCCCCTAGGATGCAAATGCTGCATTAACAGTGTTCCTGGTATCTGAGACAAGTTTTGGTAAAACAGTTTTGACAGCTAGGTAAGGCTGTATGCTTTAAGATTAAATAGTCGGGTGACCGTGTTTGGCTTTGACTTGCGCCCCTAGGATGCAACTGCTGGAATAACAGGGTTCCTGGTATCTAAGACATGTTTTGGTAAATCAGTTTTGGCGGCCAGATGGGGCTATATGTTTTAAGATTTAATAGTCGGGTGAGCCTGTTTGGCTTTGACTTGCGCCCCTAGGATGCAAATGCTGGATTAACAGGGTTCCTGGTATCTGAGACAAGTTTTGGTAAATCAGTGTTGGCGGCCAGATGGGGCTATATGTTTTAGGATTAAATAGTCGGATGAGCCTGTTTGGCTTTGACTCCCCTAGGCTGCACATGCCAGATTGGCGGGGCTCCTGGAATCTAAGACAAGTTTTGGTAAAACAGTTTTGACAGCTAAGTAAGGCTGTATGCTTTAAGATTAAATAGTCGGGTGAGCGTGTTTGGCTTTGACTTGCGCCCCTAGGATGCAAATGCTGGAATAACAGGGTTCCTGGTATCTAAGACAAGTTTTGGTAAATCAGTTTTGGCAGCTACGTAAGTCTGTATGTTTTACTTGTCGGGTGAGCCTGTTTGGCTTTGACTTGCTCCCCTAGGCTGCACATGCCAGATTGGCGGGGCTCCTGGAATCTAAGACAAGTTTTGGTAAAACAGTTTTGACAGCTAGGTAAGGCTGTATGCTTTAAGATTAAATAGTCGGGTGAGCGTGTTTGGCTTTGACTTGCGCCCCTAGGATGCAAATGCTGGAATAACAGGGCTCCTGGTATCTAAGACAAGTTTTGGTAAATCAGTTTTGGCAGCTACGTAAGTCTGTATGTTTTAAGATTAAATTGTCGGGTGAGCCTGTTTGGCTTTGATTTGCTCCCCTAGGCTGCACATGCCAGATTGGCGGGGCTCCTGGAATCTAAGACAAATTTTGGTAAAACAGTTTTGACAGCTAGGTAAGGCTGTATGCTTTAAGATTAAATAGTCGGGTGAGCGTGTTTTGCTTTGACTTGCGCCCCTTGGATGCAAATGCTGGAATAACAAGGTTGCTGGTATCTAAGACAAGTTTTGGTAAATCAGTTTTGGCATCTATAGGGCTATATGTTTTAGGATTAAATAGTCGGATGTGCCTGTTTGGCTTTGACTTGCTCCCCTAGGCTGCACATGCCAGATTGGCGGGGCTCCTGGAATCTAAGACAAGTTTTGGTAAAACACTTTTGACAGCTAGGTAAGGCTGTATGCTTTCAGATTAAATAGTCGGGTGA
Source organism: Drosophila kanekoi (assembly GCA_037075305.1). Taxonomy (NCBI): domain Eukaryota; kingdom Metazoa; phylum Arthropoda; class Insecta; order Diptera; family Drosophilidae; genus Drosophila; species Drosophila kanekoi. The sequence continues at coordinate 67,928 of JBAMCE010000265.1, forward strand.
GCGTGTTTGGCTTTGACTTGCGCATCTAGGATGCAAATGCTGGAATAACAGGGTTCCTGGTATCTAAGACAAGTTTTGGTAAATCAGTTTTGGCGTCTATGGGGCTATATGTTTTAGGATTAAATAGTCGGATGAGCCTGTTTGGCTTTGACTTGCTCCCCTAGGCTGCACATGCCAGATTGGCGGGGCTCCTGGAATGTAAGACAAGTTTTGGAAAAAACAGTTTTGACAGCTAGGTAATGCTGTATGCTTTAAGATTAAAAAGTCGGGTGAGCGTGTTTGGCTTTGACTTGCGCCCCTAGGATGCAAATGCTGGAATAACAGGGTTCCTGGTATCTAAGACAAGTTTTCGTAAATCAGTGTTGGCGCCAGATGGGGCTATATGTTTTAAGATTTAATAGTCGGATGAGCCTGTTTGGCTTTGACTTGCTCCCCTAGGATGCAAATGCTGGATTAACAGGGTTCCTGGTATCTGAGACAAGTTTTGGTAAGGCAATTTTGGGTTCCAGGTGATGCTGAATGTTTTCAGATTTAATAATCGGATGAGCCTGTTTGGCTTTGACTGCACATGCCAGATTCGCGGGGCTCCTGGAATCTAAGACAAGTTTTGGTAAAACAGTTTTGACAGCTACGTAAGTCTGTATTTTTTAAGGTTAAATAGTCGGGTGAGTCTGTTTGACTTTGACTTGCGCCCCTAGGCTGCAAATGCTGAATCAACAGGGTTCCTGGTATCTGAGACATGTTTTGGTAAATCAGTTTTGGCGGCCAGGTGGGGCAATATGATTTAAAATTTAATAGTCGGGTGAGACTAATTGGCTTTGTCTTGCTCCCCTAGGCTACAAATGCTAGATAAACAGGGTACCTGGTAACTGAGATAGGTTAAGGTAAATCAGTTTTGGCAGCTACGTAAGTCTGTATGTTTTAACAAACAAGTTTTGGTAAGGCAATTGTGAGATCAAGGTGAGGCTGAATGTGTTAAGACTTAATAGTCGGGTGAGACTATTTTGCTTTGACTTGCTCCCCTAGGCTGCAAATGCTAGATTAACAGGGCTCCTGGTTTCTAAGGCAAGTTTTGGTAAATCAGTTTTGGCGGCCAGATGGGGCTTAATGTTTTAGGATTAAGTGGTCGGATGAGCCTGTTTGGCATTGACTTGCTCCCCTAGGCTCCACAGGCCAGATTGGCGGGGCTCCTGGAATCTAAAAAAAAGTTTTGGTAAAGCAATTTTGACAGCTACGTAAGTCTGTATGTTTTAAGGTTAAATAGTCGGGTGAGTCTGTTTGACTTTGACTTGCTCCCCTAGGATGCAAATGCTGGATTAACAGGGTTCCTGGTATCTGAGACAAGTTTTGGTAAGGCAATTTTGAGTTCCAGGTGAGGCTGAATGTGTTAAGACTGAATAGTCGGGTGAGACTATTTTGCTTTGACTTGCTCCCCTAGGCTGCAAATGCTAGATTAACAGGGCTCCTGGTTTCTAAGGCAAGTTTTGGTAAATCAGTTTTGGCAGCTACGTAAGTTTGTATGTTTTAAGATTAAATTGTCGGGTGAGCCTGTTTGGCTTTGACTTGCTCCCCTAGGCTCCACATGCCAGATCCGCGGGACTCCTGGAATCTAAGACAAGTTTTGGTAAAACAGTTTTGACAGCTAGGTAAGGCTGTATGCTTTAAGAGTAAATAGTCGGGTGAGCGTGTTTGGCTTTGACTTGCGCCTCTAGGATGCAAATGCTGGAATAACAGGGTTCCTGGTATCTAAGACAAGTTTTGGTAAATCAGTTTTGGCGGCCAGATGGGGCTATATGTTTTAAGATTTAATAGTCGGGTGAGCCTGTTTGGCTTTGACTTGCGCCCCTAGGATGCAAATGCTGCATTAACAGTGTTCCTGGTATCTGAGACAAGTTTTGGTAAAACAGTTTTGACAGCTAGGTAAGGCTGTATGCTTTAAGATTAAATAGTCGGGTGAGCGTGTTTGGCTTTGACTTGCGCCCCTAGGATGCAAATGCTGGAATAACAGGGTTCCTGGTATCTAAGACATGTTTTGGTAAGTCGGCTTTGGCGGCCAGATGGGGCTATATGTTTTAAGATTTAATAGTTTGGTGAACCTGTTTGGCTTTGACTGGCGCCCCTAGGATGCAAATGCTGGATTAACAGGGTTCCTGGTATCTGAGACAAGTTTTGGTAAATCAGTGTTGGCGGCCAGATGGTGCTATATGTTTTAGGATTAAATAGTCGGATGAGCCTGTTTGGCTTTGACTTGCTCCCCCAGGCTGCACATGCCAGATTGGCGGGGCTCCTGGAATCTAAGACAAATTTTGGTAAAACAGTTTTGACAGCTAGGTAAGGCTGTATGCTTTAAGATTAAATAGTCGGTTGAGCGTGTTTGGCTTTGACTTGCGCCCCTAGGATGCAAATGCTGGAATAACAGGGTTCCTGGTATCTAAGACAAGTTTTGGTAAATCAGTTTTGGCAGCTACGTAAGTCTGTATGTTTTAAGATTAAATTGTCGGGTGAGCCTGTTTGGCTTTGACTTGTTCCCCTAGGCTGCACATGCCAGATTGGCGGGGCTCCAGGAATCTAAGACAAGTTTTGGTAAAACAGTTTTGACAGCTAGGTAAGGCTGTATGCTTTAAGATTAAATAGTCGGGTGAGCGTGTTTGGCTTTGACTTGCGCCCCTAGGATGCAAATGCTGGAATAACAGGGTTCCTGGTATCTAAGACAAGTTTTGGTAAATCAGTTTTGGCAGCTACGTAAGTCTGTATGTTTTAAGATTAAATTGTCGGGTGAGCCTGTTTGGCTTTGACTTGCTCCCCTAGGCTGCACATGCCAGATTGGCGGGGCTCCTGGAATCTAAGACAAATTTTGGTAAAACAGATTTGACAGCTAGGTAAGGCTGTATGCTTTAAGATTAAATAGTCGGGTGAGCGTGTTTGGCTTTGACTTGCGCCCCTAGGCTGCAAATGCTGGATTAACAGGGTTCCTGGTATCTGAGACATGTTTTGGTAAATCAGTTTTGGCGGCCAGGTGGGGCAATATGATTTAAAATTTAATAGTCGGGTGAGACTAATTGGCTTTGTCTTGCTCCCCTAGGCTACAAATGCTAGATTAACAGGGTACCTGGTAACTGAGATAGGTTAAGGTAAATCAGTTTTGGCAGCTACGTAAGTCTGTATGTTTTAACAAACAAGTTTTGGTAAGGCAATTTTGAGATCAAGGTGAGGCTGAATGTGTTAAGACTTAATAGTCGGGTGAGACTATTTTGCTTTGACTTGCTCCCCTAGGCTGCAAATGCTAGATTAACAGGGCTCCTGGTTTCTAAGGCAAGTTTTGGTAAATCAGTTTTGGCGGCCAGATGGGGCTTAATGTTTTAGGATTAAGTGGTCGGATGAGCCTGTTTGGCATTGACTTGCTCCCCTAGGCTCCACAGGCCAGATTGGCGGGGCTCCTGGAATCTAAAAAAAGTTTTGGTAAAGCAATTTTGACAGCTACGTAAGTCTGTATGTTTTAAGGTTAAATAGTCGGGTGAGTCTGTTTGACTTTGACTTGCTCCCCTAGGATGCAAATGCTGGATTAACAGGGTTCCTGGTATCTGAGACAAGTTTTGGTAAGGCAATTTTGAGTTCCAGGTGAGGCTGAATGTGTTAAGACTTAATAGTCGGGGAGACTATTTTGCTTTGACTTGCTCCCCTAGGCTGCAAATGCTAGATTAACAGGGCTCCTGGTTTCTAAGGCAAGTTTTGGTAAATCAGTTTTGGCAGCTACGTAAGTTTGTATGTTTTTAAATTAAATTGTCGGGTGAGCCTGTTTGGCTTTGACTTGCTCCCCTAGGCTCCACATGCCAGATCCGCGGGACTCCTGGAATCTAAGACAAGTTTTGGTAAAACAGTTTTGACAGCTAGGTAAGGCTGTATGCTTTAAGAGTAAATAGTCGGGTGAGCGTGTTTGGCTTTGACTTGCGCCTCTAGGATGCAAATGCTGGAATAACAGGGTTCCTGGTATCTAAGACAAGTTTTGGTAAATCAGTTTTGGCGGCCAGATGGGGCTATATGTTTTAAGATTTAATAGTCGGGTGAGCCTGTTTGGCTTTGACTTGCGCCCCTAGGATGCAAATGCTGCATTAACAGTGTTCCTGGTATCTGAGACAAGTTTTGGTAAAACAGTTTTGACAGCTAGGTAAGGCTGTATGCTTTAAGATTAAATAGTCGGGTGAGCGTGTTTGGCTTTGACTTGCGCCCCTAGGATGCAAATGCTGGAATAACAGGGTTCCTGGTATCTAAGACATGTTTTGGTAAGGCAATTTTGAGTTCCAGGTGAGGCTGAATGTGTTAAGACTTAATAGTCGGGTGAGACTATTTTGCTTTGACTTGCTCCCCTAGGCTGCAAATGCTAGATTAACAAGGCTCCTGGTCTTAAGGCAAGTTTTGGTAAAGCAGTTTTGGCAGCTACGTAAGTCTGTATGTTTTAAGATTAAATTGTCGGGTGAGCCTGTTTGGCTTTGACTTGCTCCCCTAGACTCCACATGCCAGATCCGCGGGACTCCTGGAATCTAAGACAAGTTTTGGTAAAACAGTTTTGACAGCTAGGTAAGGCTGTATGCTTTAAGAGTAAATAGTCGGGTGAGCGTGTTTGGCTTTGACTTGCGCCTCTAGGATGCAAATGCTGGAATAACAGGGTTCCTGGTATCTAAGACAAGTTTTGGTAAATCAGTTTTGGCGGCCAGATGGGGCTATATGTTTTAAGATTTAATAGTCGGGTGAGCCTGTTTGGCTTTGAGTTGTGTTGGCGGCCAGATGGGGCTATATGTTTTAGGATTAAATAGTCGGATGAGCCTGTTTGGCTTTGACATGCTCCCCTAGGCTGCACATGCCAGATTGGCGGGGCTCCTTGAATCTAAGACAAGTTTTGGTAAAACAGTTTTGACAGCTAGGTAAGGCTGTATGCTTTAAGATTAAATAGTCGGGTGAGCGTGTTTGGCTTTGACTTGCGCCCCTAGGATGCAAATGCTGGAATAACAGGGTTCCTGGTATCTAAGACATGTTTTGGTAAGTCGGTTTTGGCGGCCAGATGGGGCTATATGTTTTAAGATTTAATAGTTGGGTGAGCCTGTTTGGCTTTGACTTGCGCCCCTAGGATGCAAATGCTGCATTAACAGTGTTCCTGGTATCTGAGACAAGTTTTGGTAAAACAGTTTTGACAGCTAGGTAAGGCTGTATGCTTTAAGATTAAATAGTCGGGTGACCGTGTTTGGCTTTGACTTGCGCCCCTAGGATGCAAATGCTGGAATAACAGAGTTCCTGGTATCTAAGACAAGTTTTCGTAAATCAGTTTTGGCGGCCAGATGGGGCTACATGTTTTAAGATTTAATAGTTGGGTGAGCCTGTTTGGCTTTGACTTGCGCCCCTAGGATGCAAATGCTGGATTAACAGGGTTCCTGGTATTTGAGACAAGTTTTGGTAAATCAGTTTTGGCGGCCAGGTGGGGCTATATGATTTAAAATTCAATAGTCGGGTGCGACTATTTGACTTTGACTTGCTCCCCTAGGATGCAAATGCTGGATTAACAGGGTTCCTGGTATCTGAGACAAGTTTTGGTAAGGCAGTTTTGAGTTCCAGGTGAGACTGAATGTATTCAGACTTAATAGTCGTTTGAGACTATTTGGCTTCGACTTTCTCCCCTAGGCGGGACATGCCAGATTGGCGGGGCTCCTGGAATCTAAAAAAGTTTTGGTAAAACAGTTTTGGCAGCTACGTAAGTCTGTATGTTTTAGGATTAAACTGTCGGGGGAGCCTGTTTGGCTTTGACTTGCTCCCCTAGGCTCCACATGCCAGATTGGCTTGGCTCCTGGAATCTTAGTCAAGGTTTGGTAAAACAGTTTTGACAGCTGGGCAAGACTGTATGTTTTAAGATTAAATAGTCGGGTGAGCGTGTTTGGCTTTGACTTGCGCCCCTAGGATGCAAATGCTGGAATAACTGGGTTCCTGGTATCTGAGACAAGTTTTGGTAAAACAGTTTTGACAGCTAGGTAAGGCTGTATGCTTTAAGATTTAAAAGTCGGGTGACCGTGTTTGGCTTTGACTTGCGCCCCTAGGATGCAAATGCTGGAATAACACGGTTCCTAGTATCTAAGACATGTTTTGGTAAGTCGGTTTTGGCGGCCAGATGGGGCTATATGTTTTAAGATTTAATAGTTTGGTGAACCTGTTTGGCTTTGACTGGCGCCCCTAGGATGCAAATGCTGGATTAACAGGGTTCCTGGTATCTGAGACAAGTTTTGGTAAATCAGTTTTGGCGGCCAGATGGGGCTATATGTTTTAGGATTCAATAGTCGGATGAGCCTGTTTGGCTTTGACTTGCTCCCCTAGGCTGCACATGCCAGATTGGCGGGGCTCCTGAAATCTAAGACAAGTTTTGGTAAAACAGTTTTGACAGCTAGGTAAGGCTGTATGCTTTAAGATTAAATAGTCGGGTGAGCGTGTTTGGCCTTGACTTGCGCCCCTAGGATGCAAAAGCTGGAATAACAGGGTTCCTGGTATCTAAGACAAGTTTTGGTAAATCAGTTTTGGCAGCTACGTAAGTCTGTATGTTCTAAGATTAAATTGTCGGGTGAGCCTGTTTGGCTTTGACTTGCTCCCCTAGGCTGCACATGCCAGATTGGCGGGGCTCCTGGAATCTAAGACAAGTTTTGGTAAAACAGTTTTGACAGCTAGGTAAGGCTGTATGTTTTAAGATTAAATAGTCTGGTGAGCGTGTTTGGCTTTGACTTGCGCCCCTAGGATGCAAATGCTGGAATAACAGGGTTCCTGGTATCTAAGACAAGTTTTGGTAAATCAGTTTTGGCAGCTACGTAGGTCTGTATGTTTTAAGATTTAATTGTCGGATGAGCCTGTTTGGCTTTGACTTGCTCCCCTAGGCTGCACATGCCAGATTGGCGGGGCTCCTGGAATCTAATAAAAGTTTTGGTAAAACAGTTTTGGCAGCTACGTAAGTCTGTATGTTTTAAGATTAAACTGTAGGGGGAGCCTGTTTGGCTTTGACTTGCTCCCCTAGGCTGCACATGCCAGATTGGCGGGGCTCCTGGAATCTAAGACAAGTTTTGGTAAAACAGTTTTGACAGCTAGATTAAGATTAAAGATTAAATAGTCGGGTGAGCGTGTTTGGCTTTGACTTGCTCCCCTAGGATGCAAATGCTGGATTAACAGGGTTCCTGGTATCTGAGACAAGTTTTGGTAAGGCAATTTTGAGTTCAGGTGTGGCTGAATGAGTTAAAATTTAATAGTCGGGTGAGGCTATTTGGCTTTGTTTTGCTCCCCTAGGCTGCAAATGCTAGATTAACAGGGTTCCTGGTATCTGAGACAAGTTTTGGTAAATCAGTCTTGGCGGCCAGATGGGGCTATGTGTCTTAAGATTTAATAGTTTGGTAAGCCTGTTTGGCTTTGACTTGCGCCCCTAGGATGCAAATGCTAGATTAACAGGGCTCCTGGTATCTGAGACAAGTTTTGGTAAATCAGTTTTGGCGGCCAGATGGGGCTATATGTTTTAAGATTTAATAGTTGGGTGAGCCTGTTTGGCTTTGACTTGCGCCCCTAGGATGCAAATGCTGCATTAACAGTGTTCCTGGTATCTGAGACAAGTTTTGGTAGAACAGTTTTGACAGCTAGGTAAGGCTGTATGCTTTAAGATTAAATAGTCGGGTGAGCGTGTTTGGCTTTGTTTTGCTCCCCTAGGATGCAAATGCTGGAATAACAGGGTTCCTGGTATCTAAGACATGTTTTGGTAAGTCTGTTTTTGGCGGCCAGATGGGGCTATATGTTTTAAGATTTAATAGTTTGGTGAGCCTGTTTGGCTTTGACTTGCGCCCCTAGGATGCAAATGCTGGATTAACAGGGTACCTGGTATCTGAGACAAGTTTTGGTAAGGCAATTTTGAATTCCAGGTGTGGCTGAATGAGTTAAAATTTAATAGTCGGGTGAGGCTATTTGGCTTTGTTTTGCGCCCTTAGGATGCAAATGCTGGAATAACAGGGTTCCTGGTATCTAAGACATGTTTTGGTAAGTCCGTTTTTGGCGGCCAGATGGGGCTATATGTTTTAAGATTTAATAGTTTGGTGAGCCTGTTTGGCTTTGACTTGCGCCCCCAGGATGCAAATGCTGGATTAACAGGGTTCCTGGTATCTGAGACAAGTTTTGGTAAGGCAATTTTGAGTTCCAGGTGTGGCTGAATGAGTTAAAATTTAATAGTCGTTTGAGACTATTTGGCTTTGACTTTCTCCCCTAGGCGGCACATGCCAGATACGCGGGGCTCCTGGAATCTAATAAAAGTTTTGGTAAAACAGTTTTGACAGCTACGTAAGTCTGTATGTTTTAAGATTAAACTGTCGGGGGAGCCTGTTTGGCTTTGACTTGCTCCCCTAGGCTCCACATGCCAGATTGGCTTGGCTCCTGGAATCTTAGACAAGGTTTGGTAAAACAGATTTGACAGCTGGGCAAGACTGTATGTTTTAAGATTAAATAGTCGGGTGAGCGTGTTTGGCTTTGACTTGCGCCCCTAGGATGCAAATGCTGGAATAACAGGGTTCCTGGTATGTATGACAAGTTTTGGTAAATCAGTTTTGGCGTCCAGATGAGGCTATATGTTTTAAGATTTAATAGTCGGGTGAGCGTGTTTGGCTTTGACTTGCGCCCCTAGGATGCAAATGCTGCACTAACAGTGTTCCTGGTATCTGAGACAAGTTTTGGTAAAACAGTTTTGACAGCTAGGTAAGGCTGTATGCTTTAAGATTTAAAAGTCGGGTGACCGTATTTGGCTTTGACTTGCGCCCCTAGGATGCAAATGCTGGAATAACACGGTTCCTAGTATCTAAGACATGTTTTGGAAAGTCGGTTTTGGCGGCCAGATGGGGCTATATGTTTTAAGATTTAATAGTTTGGTGAACCTGTTTGGCTTTGACTGGCGCCCCTAGGATGCAAATGCTGGATTAACAGGGTTCCTGGTATCTGAGACAAGTTTTGGTAAATCAGTTTTGGCGGCCAGATGGGGCTATATGTCTTAGGATTAAAAAGTCGGATGAGCCTGTTTGGCTTTGACTTGCTCCCCTAGGCTGCACATGCCAGATTGGCGGGGCTCCTGAAATCTAAGACAAGTTTTGGTAAAACAGATTTGACAGCTAGGTAAGGCTGTATGCTTTAAGATTAAATAGTCGGGTGAGCGTGTTTGGCTTTGACTTGCGCCCCTAGGATGCAAATGCTGGAATAACAGGGTTCCTGGTATCTAAGACAAGTTTTGGTAAATCAGTTTTGCCAGCTACGTAAGTCTGTATGTTCTAAGATTAAATTGTCGGGTGAGCCTGTTTGGCTTTGACTTGCTCCCCTAGGCTGCACATGCCAGATTGGCGGGGCTCCTGGAATCTAAGACAAGTTTTGGTAAAACAGTTTTGACAGCTAGATAAGATTAAAGATTAAATAGTCGGGTGAGCGTGTTTGGCTTTGACTTGCTCCCCTAGGATGCAAATGCTGGATTAACAGGGTTCCTGGTATCTGAGACAAGTTTTGGTAAGGCAATTTTGAGTTCCAGGTGAGACTGAATGTATTCAGACTTAATAGTCGTTTGAGACTATTTGGCTTTGACTTTCTCCCCTAGGCGGCACATGCCAGATTGGCGGGGCTCCTGGAATCTAATAAAAGTTTTGGTAAAACAGTTTTGACAGCTACGTAAGTCTGTGTGTTTTAAAATTAAACTGTAGGGGGAGCCTGTTTGGCTTTGACTTGCTCCCCTAGGCTCCACATGCCAGATTGGCTTGGCTCCTGGAATCTTAGACAAGGTTTGGTAAAACAGTTTTGACGGCTGGGCAAGACTGTATGTTTTAAGATTAAATAGTCGGTTGAGCCTGTTTGGCTTTGAGTTGCGCCCCTAGGATGCAAATGCTGGATAAACAGGGTTCCTGGTATTGGTAAGGCAATTTTGAGTTCCAGGTGAGGCTGAATGTGTTAAGACTTAATAGTCGGGTGAGACTATTTTGCTTTGAGTTGCTCCCCTAGGCTGCAAATGCTAGATTAACGAGGCTCCTGGTTTTAAGGCAAGTTTTGGTAAAGCAGTTTTGGCAGCTACGTAAGTGTGTATGTTTTAAGATTAAATTGTCGGGTGTACCTGTTTGTCTTTGACTTGCTCCCCTAGGCTCCACATGCCAGATTGGCGGGACTCCTGGAATCTAAGACAAGTTTTGGTAAAACAGTTTTGACAGCTAGGTAAGGCTGTATGCTTTAAGATTAAATAGTCGGGTGAGCGTGTTTGGCTTTGACTTGCGCCCCTAGGATGCAAATGCTGGAATAACAGGGTTCCTGGTATCTAAGACATGTTTTGGTAAGTCCGTTATTGGCGGCCAGATGGGGCTATATGTTTTAAGATTTAATAGTTTGATGAGCCTGTTTGGCTTTGACTTGCGCCCCTAGGATGCAAATGCTGGATTAACAGGGTTCCTGGTATCTGAGACAAGTTTTGGTAAGGCAATTTTGAGTTCCAGGTGTGTCTGAATGAGTTAAAATTTAATAGTCGGGTGAAGTTATTTGGCTTTGTTTTGCTCCCCTAGGCTGCAAATGCTAGATTAACAGGCTTCCTGGTATCTGAGACAAGTTTTGGTAAATCAGTTTTGGCGGCCAGATGGGGCTATATGTTTTAAGATTTAATAGTTGGGTGAGCCTGTTTGGCTTTGACTTGCGCCCCTAGGATGCAAATGCTGCAATAACAGTGTTTCTGGTATCTGAGACAAGTTTTGATAGAACAGTTTTGACAGCTAGGTAAGGCTGTATGCTTTAAGATTAAATAGTCGGGTGAGCGTGTTTGGCTTTGACTTGCGCCCCTAGGATGCAAATGCTGGAATAACAGGGTTCCTGATATCTAAGACATGTTTTGGTAAGTCCGTTTTTGGCGGCCAGATGGGGCTATATGTTTTAAGATTTAATAGTTTGGTGAGCCTGTTTGGCTGTGACTTGCGCCCCTAGGATGCAAATGCTGGATTAACAGGGTTCCTGGTATCTGAGACAAGTTTTGGTAAGGCAATTTTGAGTTCCAGGTGTGGCTGAATGAGTTAAAATTTAATAGTCGGGTGAGGCTATTTGGCTTTGTTTTGCTCCCCTAGGCTACAAATGCTAGATTAACAGGGTTCCTGGTATCTGAGACAAGTTTTGGTAAATCAGTTTCGGCGGCCAGATGGGGCTATATGTTTTAAGATTAATAGTTGGGTTAGCCTGTTTGGCTTTGACTTGCGCCCCTAGGATGCAAATGCTGCATTAACAGTGTTCCTGGTATCTGAGACAAGTTTTGGTAGAACAGTTTTGACAGCTAAGTAAGGCTGTATGCTTTAAGATTAAATAGTCGGGTGAGCGTGTTTGGCCTTGACTTGCTCCCCTAGGATGCAAATGCTGGATTAACAGGGTTCCTGGTATCTGAGACAAGTTTTGGTAAGGCAATTTTGAGTTCCAGGTGAGACTGAATGTATTCAGTCTTAATAGTCGTTTGAGACTATTTGGCTTTGACTTTCTCCCCTAGGCGGCACATGCCAGATTGGCGGGGCTCCTGGAATCTAATAAAAGTTTTGGTAAAACAGTTTTGACAGCTACGTAAGTCTGTATGTTTTAAGATTAAACTGTAGGGGGAGCCAGTTTGGCTTTGACTTGCTTCCCTAGGCTCCACATGCCAGATTGGCTTGACTCCTGGAATCTTAGACAAGGTTTGGTAAAACAGTTTTGACCGCTGGGCAAGACTGTATGTTTTAAGATTAAATAGTCGGTTGAGCCTGTTTGGCTTTGAGTTGCGCAGCTAGGATGCAAATGCTGGATAAACAGGGTTCCTGGTATTGGTAAGGCAATTTTGAGTTCAAGGTGAGGCTGAATATGTTAAGACTTAATAGTCGGGTGAGACTATTTTGCTTTGAGTTGCTCCCCTAGGCTGCAAATGCTAGATTAACGAGGCTCCTGGTTTTTAAGGCAAGTTTTGGTAAAGCAGTTTTGGCAGCTACGTAAGTCTGTATGTTTTAAGATTAAATTGTCGGGTGAGCCTGTTTGTCTTTGACTTGCTCCCCTAGGCTCTACATGCCAGATTGGCGGGACTCCTGGAATCTAAGACAAGTTTTGGTAAAACAGTTTTGACAGCTAGGTAAGGCTGTATGCTTTAAGATTAAATAGTCGGGTGAGCGTGTTTGGCTTTGACTTGCGCCCCTAGGATGCAAATGCTGGAATAACAGGGTTCCTGATATCTAAGACATGTTTTGGTAAGTCCGTTTTTGGCGGCCAGATGGGGCTATATGTTTTAAGATTTAATAGTTTGATGAGCCTGTTTGGCTTTGACTTGCGCCCCTAGGATGCAAATGCTGGATTAACAGGGTTCCTGGTATCTGAGACAAGTTTTGGTAAGGCAATTTTGAGTTCCAGGTGTGGCTGAATGAGTTAAAATTTAATAGTCGGGTGAGGTTATTTGGCTTTGTTTTGCTCCCCTAGGCTGCAAATGCTAGATTAACAGTGTTCCTGGTATCTGAGACAAGTTTTGGTAAATCAGTTTTGGCGGCCAGATGGGGCTATATGTTTTAAGATTTAATAGTTGGGTGAGCCTGTTTGGCTTTGACTTGCGCCCCTAGGATGCAAATGCTGCAATAACAGTGTTCCTGGTATCTGAGACAAGTTTTGATAGAACAGTTTTGACAGCTAGGTAAGGCTGTATGCTTTAAGATTAAATAGTCGGGTGAGCGTGTTTGGCTTTGACTTGCGCCCCTAGGATGCAAATGCTGGAATAACAGGGTTCCTGATATCTAAGACATGTTTTGGTAAGTCCGTTTTTGGCGGCCAGATGGGGCTATATGTTTTAAGATTTAATAGTTTGGTGAGCCTGTTTGGCTGTGACTTGCGCCCCTAGGATGCAAATGCTGGATTAACAGGGTTCCTGGTATCTGAGACAAGTTTTGGTAAGGCAATTTTGAGTTCCAGGTGTGGCTGAATGAGTTAAAATTTAATAGTCGGGTGAGGCTATTTGGCTTTGTTTTGCTCCCCTAGGCTACAAATGCTAGATTAACAGGGTTCCTGGTATCTGAGACAAGTTTTGGTAAATCAGTTTTGGCGGCCAGATGGGGCTATATGTTTTAAGATTAATAGTTGGGTTAGCCTGTTTGGCTTTGACTTGCGCCCCTAGGATGCAAATGCTGCATTAACAGTGTTCCTGGTATCTGAGACAAGTTTTGGTAGAACAGTTTTGACAGCTAAGTAAGGCTGTATGCTTTAAGATTAAATAGTCGGGTGAGCGTGTTTGGCCTTGACTTGCTCCCCTAGGATGCAAATGCTGGATTAACAGGGTTCCTGGTATCTGAGACAAGTTTTGGTAAGGCAATTTTGAGTTGCAGGTGAGACTGAATGTATTCAGACTTAATAGTCGTTTGAGACTATTTGGCTTTGACTTTCTCCCCTAGGCGGCACATGCCAGATTGGCGGGGCTCCTGGAATCTAATAAAAGTTTTGGTAAAACAGTTTGGACAGCTACGTAAGTCTGTATGTTTTAAGATTAAACTGTAGGGGGAGCCAGTTTGGCTTTGACTTGCTCCCCTAGGCTCCACATGCCAGATTGGCTTGACTCCTGGAATCTTAGACAAGGTTTGGTAAAACAGTTTTGACCGCTGGGCAAGACTGTATGTTTTAAGATTAAATAGTCGGTTGAGCCTGTTTGGCTTTGAGTTGCGCAGCTAGGATGCAAATGCTGGATAAACAGGGTTCCTGGTATTGGTAAGGCAATTTTGAGTTCCAGGTGAGGCTGAATGTGTTAAGACTTAATAGTCGGGTGAGACTATTTAGCTTTGAGTTGCTCCCCTAGGCTGCAAATGCTAGATTAACGAGGCTCCTGGTTTTTAAGGCAAGTTTTGGTAAAGCAGTTTTGGCAGCTACGTAAGTCTGAATGTTTTAAGATTAAATAGTCGGGTGAGCCTGTTTGTCTTTGACTTGCTCCCCTAGGCTCCACATGCCAGATTGGCGGGACTCCTGGAATCTAAGACAAGTTTTGGTAAAACAGTTTTGACAGCTAGGTAAGGCTGTATGCTTTAAGATTAAATAGTCGGGTGAGCGTGTTTGGCTTTGACTTGCGCCCCTAGAATGCAAATGCTGGAATAACAGGGTTCCTGGTATCTAAGACATGTTTTGGTAAGTCCGTTTTTGGCGGCCAGATGGGGCTATATGTTTTAAGATTTAATAGTTTGATGAGCCTGTTTGGCTTTGACTTGCGCCCCTAGGATGCAAATGCTGGATTAACAGGGTTCCTGGTATCTGAGACAAGTTTTGGTAAGGCAATTTTGAGTTCCAGGTGTGGCTGAATGAGTTAAAATTTAATAGTCGGGTGAGGTTATTTGGCTTTGTTTTGCTCCCCTAGGCTGCAAATGCTAGATTAACAGGGTTCCTGGTATCTGAGACAAGTTTTGGTAAATCAGTTTTGACAGCTAGGTAAGGCTGTATGCTTTAAGATTTAAAAGTCGGGTGACCGTATTTGGCTTTGACTTGCGCCCCTAGGATGCAAATGCTGGAATAACACGGTTCCTAGTATCTAAGACATGTTTTGGAAAGTCGGTTTTGGCGGCCAGATGGGGCTATATGTTTTAAGATTTAATAGTTTGGAGAACCTGTTTGGCTTTGACTGGCGCCCCTAGGATGCAAATGCTGGATTAACAGGGTTCCTGGTATCTGAGACAAGTTTTGGTAAATCAGTTTTGGCGGCCAGATGGGGCTATATGTCTTAGGATTAAAAAGTCGGATGAGCCTGTTTGGCTTTGACTTGCTCCCCTAGGCTGCACATGCCAGATTGGCGGGGCTCCTGAAATCTAAGACAAGTTTTGGTAAAACAGTTTTGACAGCTAGGTAAGGCTGTATGCTTTAAGATTAAATAGTCGGGTGAGCGTGTTTGGCTTTGACTTGCGCCCCTAGGATGCAAATGCTGGAATAACAGGGTTCCTGGTATCTAAGACAAGTTTTGGTAAATCAGTTTTGGCAGCTACGTAAGTCTGTATGTTCTAAGATTAAATTGTCGGGTGAGCCTGTTTGGCTTTGACTTGCTCCCCTAGGCTGCACATGCCAGATTGGCGGGGCTCCTGGAATCTAAGACAAGTTTTGGTAAAACAGTTTTGACAGCTAGATAAGATTAAAGATTAAATAGTCGGGTGAGCGTGTTTGGCTTTGACTTGCTCCCCTAGGATGCAAATGCTGGATTAACAGGGTTCCTGGTATCTGAGACAAGTTTTGGTAAGGCAATTTTGAGTTCCAGGTGAGACTGAATGTATTCAGACTTAATAGTCGTTTGAGACTATTTGGCTTTGACTTTCTCCCCTAGGCGGCACATGCCAGATTGGCGGGGCTCCTGGAATCTAATAAAAGTTTTGGTAAAACAGTTTTGACAGCTACGTAAGTCTGTATGTTTTAAGATTAAACTGTAGGGGGAGCCAGTTTGGCTTTGACTTGCTCCCCTAGGCTCCACATGCCAGATTGGCTTGACTCCTGGAATCTTAGACAAGGTTTGGTAAAACAGTTTTGACCGCTGGGCAAGACTGTATGTTTTAAGATTAAATAGTCGGTTGAGCCTGTTTGGCTTTGAGTTGCGCCTCTAGGATGCAAATGCTGGATAAACAGGGTTCCTGGTATTGGTAAGGCAATTTTGAGTTCCAGGTGAGGCTGAATGTGTTAAGACTTAATAGTCGGGTGAGACTATTTTGCTTTGAGTTGCTCCCCTAGGCTGCAAATGCTAGATTAACGAGGCTCCTGGTTTTTAAGGCAAGTTTTGGTAAAGCAGTTTTGGCAGCTACGTAAGTCTGTATGTTTTAAGATTAAATTGTCGGGTGAGCCTGTTTGTCTTTGACTTGCTCCCCTAGGCTCTACATGCCAGATTGGCGGGACTCCTGGAATCTAAGACAAGTTTTGGTAAAACAGTTTTGACAGCTAGGTAAGGCTGTATGCTTTAAGATTAAATAGTCGGGTGAGCGTGTTTGGCTTTGACTTGCGCCCCTAGGATGCAAATGCTGGAATAACAGGGTTCCTGGTATCTAAGACATGTTTTGGTAAGTCCGTTTTTGGCGGCCAGATGGGGCTATATGTTTTAAGATTTAATAGTTTGGTGAGCCTGTTTGGCTGTGACTTGCGCCCCTAGGATGCAAATGCTGGATTAACAGGGTTCCTGGTATCTGAGACAAGTTTTGGTAAGGCAATTTTGAGTTCCAGGTGTGGCTGAATGAGTTAAAATTTAATAGTCGGGTGAGGCTATTTGGCTTTGTTTTGCTCCCCTAGGCTACAAATGCTAGATTAACAGGGTTCCTGGTATCTGAGACAAGTTTTGGTAAATCAGTTTTGGCGGCCAGATGGGGCTATATGTTTTATGATTAATAGTTGGGTTAGCCTGTTTGGCTTTGACTTGCGCCCCTAGGATGCAAATGCTGCAATAACAGTGTTCCTGGTATCTGAGACAAGTTTTGATAGAACAGTTTTGACAGCTAGGTAAGGCTGTATGCTTTAAGATTAAATAGTCGGGTGAGCGTGTTTGGCCTTGACTTGCTCCCCTAGGATGCAAATGCTGGATTAACAGGGTTCCTGGTATCTGAGACAAGTTTTGGTAAGGCAATTTTGAGTTGCAGGTGAGACTGAATGTATTCAGACTTAATAGTCGTTTGAGACTATTTGGCTTTGACTTTCTCCCCTAGGCGGCACATGCCAGATTGGCGGGGCTCCTGGAATCTAATAAAAGTTTTGGTAAAACAGTTTTGACAGCTACGTAAGTCTGTATGTTTTAAGATTAAACTGTAGGGGGAGCCAGTTTGGCTTTGACTTGCTCCCCTAGGCTCCACATGCCAGATTGGCTTGACTCCTGGAATCTTAGATAAGGTTTGGTAAAACAGTTTTGACCGCTGGGCAAGACTGTATATTTTAAGATTAAATAGTCGGTTGAGCCTTTTTGGCTTTGAGTTGCGCAGCTAGGATGCAAATGCTGGATAAACAGGGTTCCTGGTATTGGTAAGGCAATTTTGAGTTCCAGGTGAGGCTGAATGTGTTAAGACTTAATAGTCGGGTGAGACTATTTAGCTTTGAGTTGCTCCCCTAGGCTGCAAATGCTAGATTAACGAGGCTCCTGGTTTTTAAGGCAAGTTTTGGTAAAGCAGTTTTGGCAGCTACGTAAGTCTGAATGTTTTAAGATTAAATAGTCGGGTGAGCCTGTTTGTCTTTGACTTGCTCCCCTAGGCTCCACATGCCAGATTGGCGGGACTCCTGGAATCTAAGACAAGTTTTGGTAAAACAGTTTTGACAGCTAGGTAAGGCTGTATGCTTTAAGATTAAATAGTCGGGTGAGCGTGTTTGGCTTTGACTTGCGCCCCTAGGATGCAAATGCTGGAATAACAGGGTTCCTGGTATCTAAGACATGTTTTGGTAAGTCCGTTTTTGGCGGCCAGATGGGGCTATATGTTTTAAGATTTAATAGTTTGATGAGCCTGTTTGGCTTTGACTTGCGCCCCTAGGATGCAAATGCTGGATTAACAGGGTTCCTGGTATCTGAGACAAGTTTTGGTAAGGCAATTTTGAGTTCCAGGTGTGGCTGAATGAGTTAAAATTTAATAGTCGGGTGAGGTTATTTGGCTTTGTTTTGCTCCCCTAGGCTGCAAATGCTAGATTAACAGGGTTCCTGGTATCTGAGACAAGTTTTGGTAAATCAGTTTTGGCGGCCAGATGGGGCTATATGTTTTAAGATTTAATAGTTGGGTGAGCCTGTTTGGCTTTGACTTGCGCCCCTAGGATGCAAATGCTGCAATAACAGTGTTCCTGGTATCTGAGACAAGTTTTGATAGAACAGTTTTGACAGCTAGGTAAGGCTGTATGCTTTAAGATTAAATAGTCGGGTGAGCGTGTTTGGCTTTGACTTGCGCCCCTAGGATGCAAATGCTGGAATAACAGGGTTCCTGATATCTAAGACATGTTTTGGTAAGTCCGTTTTTGGCGGCCAGATGGGGCTATATGTTTTAAGATTTAATAGTTTGGTGAGCCTGTTTGGCTGTGACTTGCGCCCCTAGGATGCAAATGCTGGATTAACAGGGTTCCTGGTATCTGAGACAAGTTTTGGTAAGGCAATTTTGAGTTCCAGGTGTGGCTGAATGAGTTAAAATATAATAGTCGGGTGAGGCTATTTGGCTTTGTTTTGCTCCCCTAGGCTACAAATGCTAGATTAACAGGGTTCCTGGTATCTGAGACAAGTTTTGGTAAATCAGTTTTGGCGGCCAGATGGGGCTATATGTTTTAAGATTAATAGTTGGGTTAGCCTGTTTGGCTTTGACTTGCGCCCCTAGGATGCAAATGCTGCATTAACAGTGTTCCTGGTATCTGAGACAAGTTTTGGTAGAACAGTTTTGACAGCTAAGTAAGGCTGTATGCCTTAAGATTAAATAGTCGGGTGAGCGTGTTTGGCCTTGACTTGCTCCCCTAGGATGCAAATGCTGGATTAACAGGGTTCCTGGTATCTGAGACAAGTTTTGGTAAGGCAATTTTGAGTTCCAGGTGAGACTGAATGTATTCAGACTTAATAGTCGTTTGAGACTATTTGGCTTTGACTTTCTCCCCTAGGCGGCACATGCCAAATTGGCGGGGCTCCTGGAATCTAATAAAAGTTTTGGTAAAACAGTTTTGACAGCAACGTAAGTCTGTATGTTTTAAGATTAAACTGTAGGGGGAACCAGTTTGGCTTTGACTTGCTCCCCTAGGCTCCACATGCCAGATTGGCTTGACTCCTGGAATCTTAGACAAGGTTTGGTAAAACAGTTTTGACCGCTGGGCAAGACTGTATGTTTTAAGATTAAATAGTCGGTTGAGCCTGTTTGGCTTTGAGTTGCGCCCCTAGGATGCAAATGCTGGATAAACAGGGTTCCTGGTATTGGTAAGGCAATTTTGAGTTCCAGGTGAGGCTGAATGTGTTAAGACTTAATAGTCGGGTGAGACTATTTTGCTTTGAGTTGCTCCCCTAGGCTGCAAATGCTAGATTAACGAGGCTCCTGGTTTTTAAGGCAAGTTTTGGTAAAGCAGTTTTGGCAGCTACGTAAGTCTGTATTTTTTAAGATTAAATTGTCTGGTGAGCCTGTTTGGCTTTGACTTGCTCCCCTAGGCTGCACATGCCAGATTGGCTTGACTCCTGGAATCTAAGACAAGGTTTGGTAAAACAGTTTTGACCGCTAGGCAAGACTGTATGTTTTAAGATTAAATAGTCGGTTGAGCCGGTTTGGCTTTGAGTTGCGCCCCTAGGATGCAAATGCTGGATAAACAGGGTTCCTGGTATCTAAGACATGTTTTGGTAAGTCCGTTTTTGGCGGCCAGATGGGGCTATATGTTTTAAGATTTAATAGTTTGGTGAGCCTGTTTGGCTTTGACTTGCGCCCCTAGGATGCAAATGCTGGATTAACAGGGTTCCTGGTATCTGAGACAAGTTTTGGTAAGGCAATTTTGAGTTCCAGGTGTGGCTGAATGAGTTAAAATTTAATAGTCAGGTGAGGCTATTTGGCTTTGTTTTGCTCCCCTAGGCTGCAAATGATAGATTAACAGGGTTCCTGGTATCTGAGACAAGTTTTGGTAAATCAGTTTTGGCGGCCAGATGGGGCTATATGTTTTAAGATTAATAGTTGGGTTAGCCTGTTTGGCTTTGACTTGCGCCCCTAGGATGCAAATGCTGCATTAACAGTGTTCCTGGTATCTGAGACAAGTTTTGGTAGAACAGTTTTGACAGCTAAGTAAGGCTGTATGCTTTAAGATTAAATAGTCGGGTGAGCGTGTTTGGCTTTGACTTGCGCCCCTAGGATGCAAATGCTGGAATAACAGGGTTCCTGGTATCTAAGACATGTTTTGGTAAGTCCGTTTTTGGCGGCCAGATGGGGCTATATGTTTTAAGATTTAATAGTTGGGTGAGCCTGTTTGGCTTTGACTTGCGCCCCTAGGATGCAAATGCTGCAATAACAGTGTTCCTGGTATCTGAGACAAGTTTTAGTAGAACAGTTTTGACAGCTAGGTAAGGCTGTATGCTTTAAGATTAAATAGTCGGGTGAGCGTGTTTGGCTTTGACTTGCGCCCCTAGGATGCAAATGCTGGAATAACAGGGTTCCTGGTATCTAAGACATGTTTTGGTAAGTCCGTTTTTGGCGGACAGATGGGGCTATATGTTTTAAGATTTAATAGTTTGGTGAGCCTGTTTGGCTGTGACTTGCGCCCCTAGGATGCAAATGCTGGATTAACAGGGTTCCTGGTATCTGAGACAAGTTTTGGTTAGGCAATTTTGAGTTCCAGGTGTGGCTGAATGAGTTAAAATTTAATAGTCGGGTGAGGCTATTTGGCTTTGTTTTGCTCTCCTAGGCTACAAATGCTAGATTAACAGGGTTCCTGGTATCTGAGACAAGTTTTGGTAAATCAGTTTTGGCGGCCAGATGGGGCTATATGTTTTAGGATTAAATAGTCGGATGATCTTGTTTGGCTTTGACTTGCTCCCCTAGGCTGCACATGCCAGATTGGCGGGGCTCCTGGAATCTAAGACAAGTTTTGGTAAAACAGTTTTGACAGCTAGGTAAGGCTGTATGCTTTAAGATTAAATAGTCGGGTGAGCGTGTTTGGCTTTGACTTGCGCCCCTAGGATGCAAATGCTGGAATAACAGGGTTCCTGGTATCTAAGACAAGTTTTGGTAAATCAGTTTTGGCAGCTACGTAAGTCTGTATATTTTAAGATTAAATTGTCTGGTGAGCCTGTTTGGCTTTGACTTGCTCCCCTAGGCTGCACATGCCAGATTGGGGGGCTCCTGGAATCTAAGACAAGTTTTGGTAAAACAGTTTTGACAGCTAGGTAAGGCTGTATGTTTTAAGATTAAATAGTCGGGTGAGCGTGTTTGGCTTTGACTTGCTCCCCTAGGATGCAAATGCTGGATTAACAGGGTTCCTGGTATATGAGACAAGTTTTGGTAAGGCAATTTTGAGTTCCAGGTGAGACTGAATGTATTCAGACTTAATAGTCGTTTGAGACTATTTGACTTTGACTTTCTCCCCTAGGCGGCACATGCCAGATTGGCGGGGCTCCTGGAATCTAATAAAAGTTTTGGTAAAACAGTTTTGACAGCTACGTAAGTCTGTATGTTTTAAGATTAAACTGTAGGGGGAGCCAGTTTGGCTTTGACTTGCTCCCCTAGGCTCCACATGCCAGATTGGCTTGACTCCTGGAATCTTAGACAAGGTTTGGTAAAACAGCTTTGACCGCTAGGCAAGACTGTATGTTTTAAGATTAAATAGTCGGTTGAGCCTGTTTGGCTTTGAGTTGCACCCCTAGGACGCAAATGCTGGATAAACAGGGTTCCTGGTATTGGTAAGGCAATTTTGAGTTCCAGGTGAGGCTGAATGTGTTAAGACTTAATAGTCGGTTGAGACTATTTTGCTTTGAGTTGCTCCCCTAGGCTGCAAATGCTAGATTAACGAGGCTCCTGGTTTTTAAGGCAAGTTTTGGTAAAGCAGTTTTGGCAGCTACGTAAGTCTGTATGTTTTAAGATTAAATTGTCGTGTGAGCCTGTTTGTCTTTGACTTGCTGCCCTAGGCTCCACATGCCAGATTGGCGGGACTCCTGGAATCTAAGACAAGTTTTGGTAAAACAGTTTTGACAGCTAGGTAAGGCTGTATGCTTTAAGATTAAATAGTCGGGTGAGCGTGTTTGGCTTTGACTTGCGCCCCTAGGATGCAAATGCTGGAATAACAGGGTTCCTGGTATCTAAGACATGTTTTGGTAAGTCCGTTTTTGGCGGCCAGATGGGGCTATATGTTTTAAGATTTAATAGTTTGGTGAGGCTGTTTGGCTTTGACTTGCGCCCCTAGGATGCAAATGCTGGATTAACAGGGTTCCTGGTATCTGAGACAAGTTTTGGTAAGGCAATTTTGAGTTCCAGGTGTGGCTGAATGAGTTAAAATTTAATAGTCAGGTGAGGCTATTTGGCTTTGTTTTGCTCCCCTAGGCTGCAAATGCTAGATTAACAGGGTTCCTGGTATCTGAGACAAGTTTTGGTAAATCAGTTTTGGCGGCCAGATGGGGCTATATGTTTTAAGATTAATAGTTGGGTGAGCCTGTTTGGCTTTGACTTGCGCCCCTAGGATGCAAATGCTGCATTAACAGTGTTCCTGGTATCTGAGACAAGTTTTGGTAGAACAGTTTTGACAGCTAAGTAAGGCTGTATGCTTTAAGATTAAATAGTCGGGTGAGCGTGTTTGGCTTTGACTTGCGCCCCTAGGATGCAAATGCTGGAATAACAGGGTTCCTGGTATCTAAGACAAGTTTTGGTAAATCAGTTTTGGCAGCTACGTAGGTCTGTATGTTTTAAGATTAAATCGTCGGGTGAGCCTGTTTGGCTTTGACTTGCGCCCCTAGGATGCAAATGCTGCATTAACAGTGTTCCTGGTATCTGAGACAAGTTTTGGTAGAACAGTTTTGACAGCTAAGTAAGGCTGTATGCTTTAAGATTAAATAGTCGGGTGAGCGTGTTTGGCTTTGACTTGCTCCCCTAGGATGCAAATGCTGGATTAACAGGGTTCCTGGTATCTGAGACAAGTTTTGGTAAGGCAATTTTGAGTTCCAGGTGAGACTGAATGCATTCAGACTTAATAGTCGTTTGAGACTATTTGGCTTTGACTTTCTCCCCTAGGCGGCACATGCCAGATTGGCGGGGCTCCTGGAATCTAATAAAAGTTTTGGTAAAACAGTTTTGACAGCTACGTAAGTCTGTATGTTTTAAGATTAAACTGTAGGGGGAGCCAGTTTGGCTTTGACTTGCTCCCCTAGGCTCCACATGCCAGATTGGCTTGACTCCTGGAATCTTAGACAAGGTTTGGTAAAACAGTTTTGACCGCTGGGCAAGACTGTATGTTTTAAGATTAAATAGTCGGTTGAGCCTGTTTGGCTTTGAGTTGCGCCCCTAGGATGCAAATGCTGGATAAACAGGGTTCCTGGTATCTAAGACATGTTTTGGTAAGTCCGTTTTTGGCGGCCAGATGGGGCTATATGTTTTAAGATTAATAGTTGGGTTAGCCTGTTTGGCTTTGACTTGCGCCCCTAGGATGCAAATGCTGCATTAACAGTGTTCCTGGTATCTGAGACAAGTTTTGGTAAGGCAATTTTGAGTTCCAGGTGTGGCTGAATGAGTTAAAATATAATAGTCGGTTGAGCCTGTTTGGTTTTGAGTTGCGCAGCTAGGATGCAAATGCTGGATAAACAGGGTTCCTGGTATTGGTAAGGCAATTTTGAGTTCCAGGTGAGGCTGAATGTGTTAAGACTTAATAGTCGGGTGAGACTATTTAGCTTTGAGTTGCTCCCCTAGGCTGCAAATGCTAGATTAACGAGGCTCCTGGTTTTTAAGGCAAGTTTTGGAAAAGCAGTTTTGGCAGCTACGTAAGGCTGTATGCTTTAAGATTAAATAGTCGGGTGAGCGTGTTTGGCTTTGACTTGCGCCCCTAGGATGCAAATGCTGGAATAACAGGGTTCCTGGTATCTAAGACATGTTTTGGTAAGTCCGTTTTTGGCGGCCAGATGGGGCTATATGTTTTAAGATTTAATAGTTTGATGAGCCTGTTTGGCTTTGACTTGCGCCCCTAGGATGCAAATGCTGGATTAACAGGGTTCCTGGTATCTGAGACAAGTTTTGGTAAGGCAATTTTGAGTTCCAGGTGTGGCTGAATGAGTTAAAATTTAATAGTCGGGTGAGGTTATTTGGCTTTGTTTTGCTCCCCTAGGCTGCAAATGCTAGATTAACAGGGTTCCTGGTATCTGAGACAAGTTTTGGTAAATCAGTTTTGGCGGCCAGATGGGGCTATATGTTTTAAGATTTAATAGTTGGGTGAGCCTGTTTGGCTTTGACTTGCGCCCCTAGGATGCAAATGCTGCAATAACAGTGTTCCTGGTATCTGAGACAAGTTTTGATAGAACAGTTTTGACAGCTAGGTAAGGCTGTATGCTTTAAGATTAAATAGTCGGGTGAGCGTGTTTGGCTTTGACTTGCGCCCCTAGGATGCAAATGCTGGAATAACAGGGTTCCTGATATCTAAGACATGTTTTGGTAAGTCCGTTTTTGGCGGCCAGATGGGGCTATATGTTTTAAGATTTAATAGTTTGGTGAGCCTGTTTGGCTGTGACTTGCGCCCCTAGAATGCAAATGCTGGATTAACAGGGTTCCTGGTATCTGAGACAAGTTTTGGTAAGGCAATTTTGAGTTCCAGGTGTGGCTGAATGAGTTAAAATATAATAGTCGGGTGAGGCTATTTGGCTTTGTTTTGCTCCCCTAGGCTACAAATGCTAGATTAACAATGTTCCTGGTATCTGAGACAAGTTTTGGTAAATCAGTTTTGGCGGCCAGATGGGGCTATATGTTTTAAGATTAATAGTTGGGTTAGCCTGTTTGGCTTTGACTTGCGCCCCTAGGATGCAAATGCTGCATTAACAGTGTTCCTGGTATCTGAGACAAGTTTTGGTAGAACAGTTTTGACAGCTAAGTAAGGCTGTATGCTTTAAGATTAAATAGTCGGGTGAGCGTGTTTGGCCTTGACTTGCTCCCCTAGGATGCAAATGCTGGATTAACAGGGTTCCTGGTATCTGAGACAAGTTTTGGTAAGGCAATTTTGAGTTCCAGGTGAGACTGAATGTATTCAGACTTAATAGTCGTTTGAGACTATTTGGCTTTGACTTTCTCCCCTAGGCGGCACATGCCAGATTGGCGGGGCTCCTGGAATCTAATAAAAGTTTTGGTAAAACAGTTTTGACAGCAACGTAAGTCTGTATGTTTTAAGATTAAACTGTAGGGGGAACCAGTTTGGCTTTGACTTGCTCCCCTAGGCTCCACATGCCAGATTGGCTTGACTCCTGGAATCTTAGACAAGGTTTGGTAAAACAGTTTTGACCGCTGGGCAAGACTGTATGTTTTAAGATTAAATAGTCGGTTGAGCCTGTTTGGCTTTGAGTTGCGCCCCTAGGATGCAAATGCTGGATAAACAGGGTTCCTGGTATTGGTAAGGCAATTTTGAGTTCCAGGTGAGGCTGAATGTGTTAAGACTTAATAGTCGGGTGAGACTATTTTGCTTTGAGTTGCTCCCCTAGGCTGCAAATGCTAGATTAACGAGGCTCCTGGTTTTTAAGGCAAGTTTTGGTAAAGCAGTTTTGGCAGCTACGTAAGTCTGTATTTTTTAAGATTAAATTGTCTGGTGAGCCTGTTTGGCTTTGACTTGCTCCCCTAGGCTGCACATGCCAGATTGGCTTGACTCCTGGAATCTTAGACATGGTTTGGTAAAACAGTTTTGACCGCTAGGCAAGACTGTATGTTTTAAGATTAAATAGTCGGGTGAGCCGGTTTGGCTTTGAGTTGCGCCCCTAGGATGCAAATGCTGGATAAACAGGGTTCCTGGTATCTAAGACATGTTTTGGTAAGTCCGTTTTTGGCGGCCAGATGGGGCTATATGTTTTAAGATTTAATAGTTTGGTGAGCCTGTTTGGCTTTGACTTGCGCCCCTAGGATGCAAATGCTGGATTAACAGGGTTCCTGGTATCTGAGACAAGTTTTGGTAAGGCAATTTTGAGTTCCAGGTGTGGCTGAATGAGTTAAAATTTAATAGTCAGGTGAGGCTATTTGGCTTTGTTTTGCTCCCCTAGGCTGCAAATGCTAGATTAACAGGGTTCCTGGTATCTGAGACAAGTTTTGGTAAATCAGTTTTGGCGGCCAGATGGGGCTATATGTTTTAAGATTAATAGTTGGGTTAGCCTGTTTGGCTTTGACTTGCGCCCCTAGGATGCAAATGCTGCATTAACAGTGTTCCTGGTATCTGAGACAAGTTTTGGTAGAACAGTTTTGACAGCTAAGTAAGGCTGTATGCTTTAAGATTAAATAGTCGGGTGAGCGTGTTTGGCTTTGACTTGCGCCCCTAGGATGCAAATGCTGGAATAACAGGGTTCCTGGTATCTAAGACATGTTTTGGTAAGTCCGTTTTTGGCGGCCAGATGGGGCTATATGTTTTAAGATTTAATAGTTGGGTGAGCCTGTTTGGCTTTGACTTGCGCCCCTAGGATGCAAATGCTGCAATAACAGTGTTCCTGGTATCTGAGACAAGTTTTAGTAGAACAGTTTTGACAGCTAGGTAAGGCTGTATGCTTTAAGATTAAATAGTCGGGTGAGCGTGTTTGGCTTTGACTTGCGCCCCTAGGATGCAAATGCTGGAATAACAGGGTTCCTGGTATCTAAGACATGTTTTGGTAAGTCCGTTTTTGGCGGACAGATGGGGCTATCTGTTTTAAGATTTAATAGTTTGGTGAGCCTGTTTGGCTGTGACTTGCGCCCCTAGGATGCAAATGCTGGATTAACAGGGTTCCTGGTATCTGAGACAAGTTTTGGTTAGGCAATTTTGAGTTCCAGGTGTGGCTGAATGAGTTAAAATTTAATAGACGGGTGAGGCTATTTGGCTTTGTTTTGCTCTCCTAGGCTACAAATGCTAGATTAACAGGGTTCCTGGTATCTGAGACAAGTTTTGGTAAATCAGTTTTGGCGGCCAGATGGGGCTATATGTTTTAGGATTAAATAGTCGGATGATCTTGTTTGGCTTTGACTTGCTCCCCTAGGCTGCACATGCCAGATTGGCGGGGCTCCTGGAATCTAAGACAAGTTTTGGTAAAACAGTTTTGACAGCTAGGTAAGGCTGTATGCTTTAAGATTAAATAGTCGGGTGAGCGTGTTTGGCTTTGACTTGCGCCCCTAGGATGCAAATGCTGGAATAACAGGGTTCCTGGTATCTAAGACAAGTTTTGGTAAATCAGTTTTGGCAGCTACGTAAGTCTGTATATTTTAAGATTAAATTGTCTGGTGAGCCTGTTTGGCTTTGACTTGCTCCCCTAGGCTGCACATGCCAGATTGGGGGGGCTCCTGGAATCTAAGACAAGTTTTGGTAAAACAGTTTTGACAGCTAGGTGAGGCTGTATGTTTTAAGATTAAATAGTCGGGTGAGCGTGTTTGGCTTTGACTTGCTCCCCTAGGATGCAAATGCTGGATTAACAGGGTTCCTGGTATATGAGACAAGTTTTGGTAAGGCAATTTTGAGTTCCAGGTGAGACTGAATGTATTCAGACTTAATAGTCGTTTGAGACTATTTGACTTTGACTTTCTCCCCTAGGCGGCACATGCCAGATTGGCGGGGCTCCTGGAATCTAATAAAAGTTTTGGTAAAACAGTTTTGACAGCTACGTAAGTCTGTATGTTTTAAGATTAAACTGTAGGGGGAGCCAGTTTGGCTTTGACTTGCTCCCCTAGGCTCCACATGCCAGATTGGCTTGACTCCTGGAATCTTAGACAAGGTTTGGTAAAACAGCTTTGACCGCTAGGCAAGACTGTATGTTTTAAGATTAAATAGTCGGTTGAGCCTGTTTGGCTTTGAGTTGCACCCCTAGGTTGCAAATGCTGGATAAACAGGGTTCCTGGTATTGGTAAGGCAATTTTGAGTTCCAGGTGAGGCTGAATGTGTTAAGACTTAATAGTCGGGTGAGACTATTTTGCTTTGAGTTGCTCCCCTAGGCTGCAAATGCTAGATTAACGAGGCTCCTGGTTTTTAAGGCAAGTTTTGGTAAAGCAGTTTTGGCAGCTACGTAAGTCTGTATGTTTTAAGATTAAATTGTCGTGTGAGCCTGTTTGTCTTTGACTTGCTGCCCTAGGCTCCACATGCCAGATTGGCGGGACTCCTGGAATCTAAGACAAGTTTTGGTAAAACAGTTTTGACAGCTAGGTAAGGCTGTATGCTTTAAGATTAAATAGTCGGGTGAGCGTGTTTGGCTTTGACTTGCGCCCCTAGGATGCAAATGCTGCATTAACAGTGTTCCTGGTATCTGAGACAAGTTTTGGTAGAACAGTTTTGACAGCTAAGTAAGGCTGTATGCTTTAAGATTAAATAGTCGGGTGAGCGTGTTTGGCTTTGACTTGCGCCCCTAGGATGCAAATGCTGGAATAACAGGGTTCCTGGTATCTGAGACAAGTTTTGGTAACTTAGTTTTGGCGGCCAGGTGGGGCTATATGATTTAAAATTTAATAGTCGGGTGAGACTATTTGGCTTTGTCGTGCTCCCCTAGGCTGCAAATGCTAGATTAACAGGGTTCCTGGTAACTGAGATAGGTTTTGGTAAATCAGTTTTGGCGGCCAGATGGGGCTATATGTTTTAGGATTAAATAGTCGGAATAGCCTGCTTGGCTTTGACTTTGTCCCCTAGGCTGCACATGCCAGATTGGCGGGGCTTCTGGAATCTAGGGCAAGTTTTGGTAAAACAGTTTTGACAGCTAGGTAAGGCTGTATGCATTTAAGATTAAATAGTCGGGTGAGCGTGTTTGGCTTTGACTTGCGCCCCTAGGATGCAAATGCTGGAATAACAGGGTTCCTGGTATCTAAGACAAGTTTTCGTAAATCAGTTTTGGCGGCCAGATGGGGCTATATGTTTTAAGATTTAATAGTCGGGTGAGCCTGTTTGGCTTTGACTTGCGCCCCTAGGATGCAAATGCTGGATTAACAGGGTTCCTGGTATCTGAAACAAGTTTTGGTAAGGCAATTTTGTGTTCCAGGTGATGCTGAATGTTTTCAGATTTAATAGTCGTGTGAGACTATTTTGCTTTCACTTTCTCCCCTAGGCGGCAGATGCCAGATTAGCGGGGCTCCTGGAATCTAAAAAAAGCTTTGGTAAAACAGTTTTGACAGCTTCGTAAGTCGGTATGTTTTAAGGTTAAATAGTCGGGTGAGTCTGTTTGACTTTGACTTGCTCCCCTAGGATGCAAATGCTGGATTAACAGGGTTCCTGGTATCTGAGACAAGTTTTGGTAAATCAGTTTTGGCGGCCAGGTGGGGCTATATGATTTAAAATTTAATAGTCGGGTGAGACTATTTGGCCTTGTCTTGCTCCCCTAGGCTGCAAATGCTAGATTAACAGAGTTCCTGTTAACTGAGATAGGTTTTGGTAAATCAGTTTTGGCGGCCAGATGGGGCTATATGTTTTAGGATTAAATAGTCGGAATAGCCTGCTTGGCTTTGACTTGCTCCCCTAGGCTGCACATGCCAGATTGGCGGGGCTCCTGGAATCTAAGGCAAGTTTTGGTAAAACAGTTTTGACAGCTAGGTAAGGCTGTATGCTTTAAGATTAAATAGTCGGGTGAGCGTGTTTGGCTTTGACTTGCGCCCCTAGGATGCAAATGCTGGAATAACAGGTTTCCTGCTATCTGAGACAAGTTTTGGTAAATCAGTTTTGGCGGCCAGGTGGGGCTATATGATTTAATATTTAATAGTCAGGTGAGACTATTTGGCACTGTCTTGCTCCCCTAGGCTGCAAATGCTAGATTAACAGGGTTCCTGGTAACTTTGATAGGTTTTGGTAAACTAGTTTTGGCGGCCAGATGCGGCTATATGTTTTAGAATTAAATAGTCGGATGAGCCTGTTTGGCTTTGACTTGCTCCCATAGGCTCCACATGCCAGATTGGCTAGCAGTTTTGACAGCTAGGTAAGGCTGTATGCTTTAAGAATAAATAGTCGGGTGAGCGTGTTTGGCTTTGACTTGCGCCCCTAGGATGCAAATGCTGGAATAACAGGGTTCCTGGTATCTAAAACAAGTTTTGGTAAATCAGTTTTGGCGTCTATGGGGCTATATGTTTTAGGATTAAATAGTCGGATGAGCCTGTTTGGCTTTGACTTGCTCCCCTAGGCTGCACATGCCAGATTGGCAGGGCTCCTGGAATCTAAGACAAGTTTTGGTAAAACAGTTTTGAAAGCTAGGTAGGGCTGTATGTTTTAAGATTAAGTAGTCGGGTGAGCGTGTTTGGCTTTGACTTGCGCCCCTAGGATGCAAATGCTGGAATAACAGGGTTCCTGGTATCTAAGACAAGTTTTCGTAAATCAGTTTTGGCGGCCAGATGGGGCTATATGTTTTAAGATTTAATAGTCGGGTGAGCCTGTTTGGCTTTGACTTGCGCCCCTAGGATGCAAATGCTGGATTAACAGGGTTCCTGGTATCTGAAACAAGTTTTGGTAAGGCAATTTTGAGTTCCAGGTGATGCTGAATGTTTTCAGATTTAATAGTCGTGTGAGACTATTTGGCTTTGACTTTCTCCCCTAGGCGGCAGATGCCAGATTAGCGGGGCTCCTGGAATCTAAAAAAAGCTTTGGTAAAACAGTTTTGACAGATACGTAAGTCTGTATGTTTTAAGGTTAAATAGTCGGGTGAGTCTGTTTGACTTTGACTTGCTCCCCTAGGATGCAAATGCTGGATTAACAGGGTTCCTGGTATCTGAGACAAGTTTTGGTAAATCAGTTTTGGCGGCCAGGTGGGGCTATATGATTTAAAATTTAATAGTCGGGTGAGACTATTTGGCTTTGTCTTGCTACCCTAGGCTGCAAATGCTAGATTAACAGGGTTCCTGTTAACTGAGATAGGTTTTGGTAAATCAGTTTTGGCGGCCAGATGGGGCTCTATGTCTTAGGATTAAATAGTCGGATGAGCCTGTTTGGCTTTGACTTGCGCCCCTAGGATGCAAATGCTGGAATAACAGGGTTCCTGGTATCTAAGACAAGTTTTGGTAAGGCAATTTTGAGTTCCAGGTGAGGCTGAATGTATTCAGACTTAATAGTCGTGTGAGACTATTTGGCTTTGACTTTCTCCCCTAGGCGGTACATGCCAGATTGGCGGGGCTCCTGGAATCTAAAAAAAGCTTTGGTAAAACAGTTTTGACAGCTACGTAAGTCTGTATGTTTTAAGTTTAAATAGTCGGGTGAGTCTGTTTGACTTTGACTTGCTCCCCTAGGATGCAAATGCTGGATTAACAGGGTTCCTGGTATCTGAGACAAGTTTTGGTAAATCAGTTTTGGCGGCCAGGTGGGGCTATATGATTTAAAATTTAATAGTCGGGTGAGACTATTTGGCTTTGTCTTGCTCCCCTAGGCTGCAAATGCTAGATTAACAGGGTTCCTGGTAACTGAGATAGGTTTTGGTAAATCAGTTTTGGCGGCCAAATGGGGCTATATGTTTTAGGATTAAATAGTCGGATGAGCCTGTTTGGCTTTGACTTGCTCCCCTAGGCTGCACATGCCAGATTGGCGGGGCTCCTGGAATCTAAGACAAGTTTTGGTAAAACAGTTTTGACAGCTAGGTAAGGCTGTTTGCTTTAAGATTAAATAGTCGGGTGAGCGTGTTTGGCTTTGACTTGCGCCCCTAGGATGCAAATGCTGGAATAACAGGGTTCCTGGTATCTAAGACAAGATTTGGTAAATCAATTTTGGCTTCTATGGGGCAATCTGTTTTAGGATTAAATAGTCGGATGAGCCTGCTTGGCTTTGACTTGGTCCCCTTGGCTGCACATGCCAGATTGGCGGGGCTCCTGGAATCTAAGACAAGTTTTGGTAAAACAGTTTTGACAGCTACGTAAGTCTGTATGTTTTAAGGTTAAATAGTCGGGTGAGTCTGTTTGACTTTGACTTGCTCCCCTAGGATGCAAATGCTGGATTAACAGGGTTCCTGGTATCTGAGACAAGTTTTGGTAAATCAGTTTTGGCGGCTAGGTGGGGCTATATGATTTAAAATTTAATAGTCGGGTAAGACTATTTGGCTTTGTCTTGCTCCCCTAGGCTGCAAATGCTGGATTACCAGGGTTCCAGGTATCTGAAACAAGTTTTGGTAAGGCAATTTTGAGTTCCAGGTGAAGCTGTATGTTTTCAGATTTAATAGTCGTGTGAGACTATTTGGCTTTGACTTGCTCCCCTAGGCGGCACATGCCAGATTGGCGGGGCTCCTGGAATCTAAAAAAAGCTTTGGTAAAACAGTTTTGACAGCTACGTTAGTCTGTATGTTTTAAGGTTAAATAGTCGGGTGAGTCTGTTTGACTTTGACTTGCTCCCCTAGGATGCAATTGCTGGATTAACAGGGTTCCTGGTATCTGAGACAAGTTTTGGTAAATCAGTTTTGGCGGCCAGGTGGGGCTATATGATTTTAAATTTAATAGTCGGGTAAGACTATTTGGCTTTGTCTTGCTCCCCTAGGCTGCAAATGCTAGATTAACAGGGTTCCTGGTAACTGAGATAGGTTTTGGTAAATCAGTTTTGGCGGCCAGATGGGGCTATATGTTTTAGGATTAAATAGTCGGATGAGCCTGTTTGGCTTTGACTGCTCCCCTCGGCTGCACATGCCAGATTGGCGGGGCTCCTGGAATCTAAGACAAATTTTGGTAAAACAGTTTTGATAGCTAGGTAAGGCTGTTTGCTTTAAGATTAAATAGTCGGGTGAGCGTGTTTGGCTTTGACTTGCAACCCTAGGATGCAAATGATGGAATAACAGGGTTTCTGGTATCTAAGACAAGTTTTGGTAAGGCAATTTTGAGTTCCAGGTGAGGCTGAATGTATTCAGACTTAATAGTCGTGCGAGACTATTTGGCTTTGACTTTCTCCCCTAGGCGGTACATGCCAGATTGGCGGGGCTCCTGGAATCTAAAAAAAGTTTTGGTAAAACAGTTTTGACAGCTACGTAGGTCTGTATGTTTTAAGGATAAATAGCCGGGTGAGTCTGTTTGACTTTGACTTGCTCCCCTAGGATGCAAATGCTGGATTAACAGGGTTCTGGTATCTGAGACAAGTTTTGGTAAATCAGTTTTGGCGGCCAAATGAGGCTATATGTTTTTAGATTTAATAGTCAGGTGAGGCTATTTGGCTTTGTCTTCCTCCCCTAGGCTGCACATGCTAGATTGGCGGGACACCTGGAATCTAAGACAAGTTTTGGTAAATCAGTTTTGACAGCTAGGTAAGGCTGTATGCTTTAAGATTAAATAGTCGGGTGAGCGTGTTTGGCTTTGACTTGCGCGCCTAAAATGCAAATGCTGGAATAACAGGGTTGCTAGTATCTAAGACAAGTTTTCGTTAATCAGTTTTGGCGGCCAGATGGGGCTATATGTTTTAAGATTTAATAGTCGGGTGAGCCTGTTTGGCTTTAACTTTCTCCCCTAGGCGGCAGATGCCAGATTGGCGGGGCTCCTGGAATCTAAAAAAAGCTTTGGTAAAACAGTTTTGACAGCTACGTAAGTCTGTATGTTTTAAGGTTAAATAGTCGGGTGAGTCTGTTTGACTTTGACTTGCTCCCCTAGGATGCAAATGCTGGATTAACAGGGTTCTGGTATCTTAGACAAGTTTTGCTAAATCAGTTTTGGCGGCCAGATGAGGCTATATGTTTTTAGAATTAATAGTCGAGTGAGGCTATTTGGCTTTATCTTCCTCCCCTAGGTTGCACATGCCAGATTGGCGGGGCTCCTGGAATCTAAGACAAGTTTTGGTAAATCAGTTTTAACAGCTAGGTAAGGCTGTATGCTTTAAGATTAAATAGTCGGGTGAGCGTGTTTGGCTTTGACTTACGCCCCTCGGATGCAAATGCTTGAATAACAGGGTTCCTGGTATCTAAGACAAGTTTTGGTAAGGCAATTTTGAGTTCCAGGTGAGGCTGAATGTATTCAGACTTAATAGTCGTGTGAGACTATTTGGCTTTGACTTTCTCTCCTAGGCGGTACATGACAGATTGGCGGGGCTCCTGGAATCTAAAAAAAAGTTTTGGTAAAACAGTTTTGACAGCTACGTAAGTCTGTATGTTTTAAATAGTCGGGTGAGTCTGTTTGACTTTGAATTCTGGAATAACAGGGTTCCTGGTATATAAGACAAGTTTTCGTAAATCAGTTTTGGCGTCTATGGGGCTATATGTTTTAGGATTAAATAGTCGGATGAGCCTCTTTGGCTTTGACTTGCTCCCCTAGGCTGCACATGCCAGATTGGCGGGACTCCTGGAATCTAAGACAAGTTTTGATAAAACAGTTTTGACAGCTAGGTAAGGCTGTATGTTTTAAGATTAAATAGTCGGGTGAGCGTGTTTGGCTTTGACGTGCGCCCCTAGGATGCAAATGCTGGAATAACAGGGTTCCTGGTATCTAAGACAAGTTTTGGAAAGGCAATTTTGAGTTCCAGGTGAGGCTGAATGTATTCAGACTTAATAGTCGTGTGAGACTATTTGGCTTTGACTTTCTCCCCTAGGCGGTACATGCCAAATTGGCGGGGCTCCTGGAATCTAAAAAAAGTTTTTGTAAAACAGTTTTGACAGCTACGTAGGGCTGTATGTTTTAAGGTTAAATAGTCGGATGAGTCTGTTTGACTTTGACGTGCTCCCCTAGGATGCAAATGCTAGATTAACAGGGTTCCTGGTAACTGAGATAGGTTTTGGTAAATCAGTTTTGGCGGCCAGATGGGGCTATATGTTTTAGAATTAAATAGTCCGATGAGCCTGTTTGGCTTTGACTTGCTCCCCTAGGCTGCACATGCCAGAGTGGCGGGGCTCCTGGAATCTAAGACAAGTTTTGGTAAAACAGTTTTGACAGCTAGGTAAGGCTGTTTGCTTTAAGATTAAATAGTCGGGTGAGCGTGTTTGGCTTTGACTTGCGCCCCTAGGATGCAGATGCTGGAATAACAGGGTTCCTGGTATCTAAGACAAGTTTTGGAAAGGCAATTTTGAGTTCCAGGTGAGGCTGAATGTATTCAGACTTAATAGTCGTGTGAGACTATTTGGCTTTGACTTTCTCCCCTAGGCGGTACATGCCAAATTGGCGGGGCTCCTGGAATCTAAAAAAAGTTTTGGTAAAACAGTTTTGACAGCTACGTAGGTCTGTATGTTTTAAGGTTAAATAGTCGGATGAGTCTGTTTGTTTTTAGGATTAAATAGTCCGGTGAGCGTGTTTGGCTTTGACTTGCGCCCCTAGGATGCAAATGCTGGAATAACAGGGTTCCTGGTATCTAAGACAAGTTTTGGAAAGGCAATTTTGAGTTCCAGGTGAGGCTGAATGTATTCAGACTTAATAGTCTTGTGAGACTATTTGGCTTTGACTTTCTCCCCTAGGCGGTACATGACAGATTGGCGGGGCTCCTGGAATCTAAAAAAAGTTTTGGTTAAACAGTTTTGACAGCTACGTAGGTCTGTATGTTTTAAGGTTAAATAGTCGGGTGAGTCTGTTTGACTTTGACGTGCTCCCCTAGGATGCAAATGCTGGATTAACAGGGTTCTGGTATCTGAGACAAGTTTTGGTAAATCAGTTTTGGCGGCCAGATGAGGCTATATGTTTTTAGATTTAATAGTCGGGTGAGGCTATTTGGCTTTGTCTTGCTCCCCTAGGCTGCAAATGCTAGATTAACAGGGTTCCTGGTAACTGAGATAGGATTTGGTAAATCAGTTTTGGCGGCCAGATGGCTTTGTCTTCCTCCCCTAGGTTGCACATGCCAGATTGGCGGGGCTCCTGGAATCTAAGACAAGTTTTGGTAAATCAGTTTTGACAGCTAGGTAAGGCTGTATGCTTTAAGATTAAATAGTCGGTTGAGCGTGTTTGGCTTTGACTTGCGCCCCTAGGATGCAAATGCTGGAATAACAGGGTTCCTGGTATCTAAGACAAGTTTTGGTAAATCAGTTTTGACAGCTAGGTAAGGCTGAATGCTTTAAGATTAAATAGTCGGGTGAGCGTGTTTGGCTTTGACGTGCGCCCCTAGGATGCAAATGCTGGAATAACAGGGTTCCTGGTATCTAAGACAAGTTTTGGTAAGGCAATTTTGAGTTCCAGGTGAGGCTGAATGTATTCAGACTTAATAGTCGTGTGAGACTATTTGGCTTTGACTTTCTTCCCTAGGCGGTACATGCGAGATTGGCGGAGCTCCTGGAATCTAAAAAAAGTTTTGGTAAAACAGTTTTGACAGCTACGTAGGTCTGTATGTTTTAAGGTTAAATAGTCGGGTGAGTCTGTTCGACTTTGACTTGCTCCCCTAGGATGCAAATGCTGGATTAACAGAGTTCTGATATCTGAGTCAAGTTTTGGTAAATCAGTTTTGGCGGCCAAATGAGGCAATATGTTTTAAGATTTAATAGTCGGGTGAGCGTGTTTGGCTTTGTCTTCCTCCCCTAGGCTGCACATGCCAGATTGGCGAGACTCCTGGAATCTAATACAAGTTTTGGTAAGTCAGTTTTGACAGCTAGGTAAGGCTGTATGCTTTAAGATTAAATAGTCGGGTGAGCGTGTTTGGCTTTGATTTGCGCTCCTAAAATGCAAACGCTGGAATAACAGGGTTCCTGGTATCTAAGACAAGTTTTCGTAAATCAGTTTTGGAGGCCAGATGGGGCTATATGTTTTAAGATTTAATAGTCGGGTGAGCCTGTTTGGCTTTGACTTGCTCCCCTAGGCTGAACATGCCAGATTGGCGGGGCTCTTGGAATCTAAGACAAGTTTTGGTAAAACAGATTTGACAGCTAGGTAAGGCTGTTTGCTTTAAGATTAAATAGTCGGGTGAGCGTGTTTGGCTTTGACTTGCGCCCCTAGGATGCAAATGCGGGAATAACAGGGTTCCTGGTATCTAAGAAAAGTTTTGGTAAGGCAGTTTTGAGTTCCAGGTGATGCTGAATGTTTTCAGATTTAATAGTCGTGTGAGACTATTTGGCTTTGACTTTCTCCCCTAGGCGGCAGATGCCAGATTGGCGGGGCTCCTGGATTCTAAAAAAAGTTTTGGTAAAACAGTTTTGACAGCTACGTAGGTCTGTATGTTTTAAGGTTAAATAGTCGGGTGAGTCTGTTCGACTTTGACTTTCTCCCCTAGGCGGTACATGCGAGATTGGCGGAGCTCCTGGAATCTAAAAAAAGTTTTGGTAAAACAGTTTTGACAGCTACGTAGGTCTGTAAGTTTTAAGGTTAAATAGTCGGGTGAGTCTGTTTGACTTTGACTTGCTCCCCTAGGATGCAAATGCTGGATTAACAGGGTTCTGGTATCTGAGACAAGTTTTGGTAAATCAGTTTTGGCGGCCAGATAAGGCAATATGTTTTAAGATTTAATAGTCGGGTGAGGCTATTTGGCTTTGTCTTCCTCCCCTAGGCTGCACATGCCACATTGGCGGGACTCCTGGAATCTAAGACAAGTTTTGGTAAATCAGTTTTGACAGCTAGGTAAGGCTGTATGCTTTAAGATTAAATAGTCGGGTGAGCGTGTTTGGCTTTGATTTGCGCTCCTAAAATGCAAATGCTGGAATAACAGGGTTCCTGGTATCTAAGACAAGTTTTCGTAAATCAGTTTTGGCGGCCAGATGGGGCTATATGTTTTAAGATTTAATAGTCGTGTAAGCCTGTTTGGCTTTGACTTGCGCCCCTAGGATGCAAATGCTGGATTAACAGGGTTCCTGGTATCTGAAACAAGTTTTGGTAAGGCAATTTTGAGTTCCAGGTGAGGCTGAATGTATTCAGACTTAATAGTCGTGTGAGACTATTTGGCTTTGACTTTCTCCCCTAGGCGGTACATGCGAGATTGGCGGAGCTCCTGGAATCTAAAAAAAGTTTTGGTAAAACAGTTTTGACAGCTACGTAGGTCTGTATGTTTTAAGGTTAAATAGTCGGGTGAGTCTGTTCGACTTTGACTTTCTCCCCTAGGCGGTACATGCGAGATTGGCGGAGCTCCTGGAATCTAAAAAAAGTTTTGGTAAAACAGTTTTGACAGCTACGTAGGTCTGTATGTTTTAAGGTTAAATAGTCGGGTGAGGCTTATTGGCTTTGTCTTCCTCCCCTAGGCTGCACATGCCAGATTGGCGAGACTCCTGGAATCTAATACAAGTTTTGGTAAGTCAGTTTTGACAGCTAGGTAAGGCTGTATGCTTTAAGATTAAATAGTCGGGTGAGCGTGTTTGGCTTTGATTTGCGCTCCTAAAATGCAAATGCTGGAATAACAGGGTTCCTGGTATCTAAGACAAGTTTTCGTAAATCAGTTTTGGCGGCCAGATGGGGCTATATGTTTTAAGATTTAATAGTCGGCTGAGCCTGTTTGGCTTTGACTTGCGCCCCTAGGATGCAAATTCTGGATTAACAGGGTTCCTGGTATCTGAGACAAGTTTTGGTAAATCAGTTTTGGCGGCCAGGTGGGGCTATATGATTTAAAATTTAATAGTCGGGTGAGACTATTTGGCTTTGTCTTGCTCCCCTAGGCTGCAAATGCTAGATTAACAGGGTTCCTGGTAACTGAGATAGGTTTTGGTAAATCAGTTTTGGCGGCCAGATGGGGCTATATGTTTTAGGATTAAATAGTCGGATGAGCCTGTTTGGCTTTGACTTGCTCCCCTAGGCTGAACATGCCAGATTGGCTGGGCTCTTGGAATCTAAGACAAGTTTTGGTAAAACAGATTTGACAGCTAGGTAAGGCTGTTTGCTTTAAGATTAAATAGTCGGGTGAGCGTGTGTGGCTTTGACTTGCGCCCCTAGGATGCAAATGCGGGAATAACAGGGTTCCTGGTATCTCAGAAAAGTTTTGGTAAGGCAGTTTTGAGTTCCAGGTGATGCTGAATGTTTTCAGATTTAATAGTCGTGTGAGACTATTTGGCTTTGACTTTCTCCCCTAGGCGGCAGATGCCAGATTGGCGGGGCTCCTGGATTCTAAAAAAAGTTTTGGTAAAACAGTTTTGACAGCTACGTAGGTCTGTATGTTTTAAGGTTAAATAGTCGGGTGAGTCTGTTTGACTTTGACTTGCTCCCCTAGGATGCAAATGCTGGATTAACAGGGTTCTGGTATCTGAGACAAGTTTTGGTAAATCAGTTTTGGCGGCCAGATAAGGCAATATGTTTTAAGATTTAATAGTCGGGTGAGGCTATTTGGCTTTGTCTTCCTCCCCTAGGCTGCACATGCCACATTGGCGGGACTCCTGGAATCTAAGACAAGTTTTGGTAAATCAGTTTTGACAGCTAGGTAAGGCTGTATGCTTTAAGATTAAATAGTCGGGTGAGCGTGTTTGGCTTTGATTTGCGCTCCTAAAATGCAAATGCTGGAATAACAGGGTTCCTGGTATCTAAGACAAGTTTTCGTAAATCAGTTTTGGCGGCCAGATGGGGCTATATGTTTTAAGATTTAATAGTCGTGTAAGCCTGTTTGGCTTTGACTTGCGCCCCTAGGATGCAAATGCTGGATTAACAGGGTTTCTGGTATCTGAAACAAGTTTTGGTAAGGCAATTTTGAGTTCCAGGTGATGCTGAATGTTTTCAGGTTTAATAGTCGTGTGAGACTATTTGGCTTTGACTTTCTCCCCTAGGCGGCAGATGCCAGATTGGCGGGGCTCCTGGAATCTAAAAAAAGCTTTGGTAAAACAGTTTTGACAGCTACGTAAGTCTGTATGTTTTAAGGTTAAATAGTTTGGTAAGTCTGTTTGACTTTGACTTGCTCCCCTAGGATGCAAATGCTGGATTAACAGGGTTCATGGTATCTGAGACAAGTTTTTGTAAATCAGTTTTTGCGGCCAGGTGGGGCTATATGATTTAAAATTTAATAGTCGGGTGAGACTATTTGGCTTTGTCTTGCTCCCCTAGGCTGCAAATGCTAGATTAACAGGGTTCCTGGTAACTGAGATAGGTTTTGGTAAATCAGTTTTGGCGACCAGATGGGGCTATATGTTTTAGGATTAAATAGTCGGATGAGCCTGTTTGGCTTTGACTTGCTCCCCTAGGCGGTACATGCCAGATTGGGTGGCTCCTGGAATCTAAAAAAGGTTTGGTAAAACAGTTTTGACAGCTACGTGGGTCTGTATGTTTTAAGGTTAAATAGTCGGGTGAGTCTGCTTGACTTTGACTTGCTCCCCTAGGATGCAAATGCTGGATTAACAGGGTTCTGGTATCTGAGACAAGTTTTGGTAAATCAGTTTTGGCGGCCAGATGAGGCTATATGTTTTAAGATTTTCTAGTCGTGTGAAGCTATTTGGCTTTGTCTTCCTCCCCTCGGCTGCACATGCCAGATTGGAGGGACTCCTGGAATCTAAGATAAGTCTTGGTAAATCAGTTTTGACAGCTAGGTAAGGCTGTATGCTTTAAGATTAAATAGTCGGTTGAGCGTGTTTGGCTTTGACTTGCGCCCCTAATATGCCAATGCTGGAATAACAGGGTTCCTGGTATCTAAGACATGTTTTGGTAAATCAGTTTTGGCGGTCAGATGGGGCTTTATGTTTTAAGTTTTCACAGTCGGGTGAGCCTGTTTGGCTTTCACTTGCGCCTGTACGATGCAAATGCTGGATTAGCAGGGTTGCTGGTATCTGAGACAATTTTTGGAAAGGCAATTTTGAGTTCCAGGTGAGGCTGAATGTGTTAAGACTTAATGGTCGGCTGAGACTATTTTGCTTTGACTTGCTCCCCTAGGCTGCAAATGCTAGATTAACAGGGCTCCTGGTATCTTAGACAAGTTTTGGTAAAGCAGTTTTGGCAGCCAGATGGGGCTGTATGTTTTAAGATTAAATTGTCGGGTGAGCCTATTTGGCTTTGAACTGCGCCTCTTGGATGCAAACGCAGGATTAACAGGGTTCCTGGTATCTGAGACAAGTTTTGGTAAATCAGTTTTGGCGGCCAGGTGGGGCTATATGATTTAAAATTTAATAGTCGGGTGAGACTATTTGGCTTTGTCTTGCTCCCCTAGGCTGCAAATGCTAGATTAACAGGGTTCCTGGTAACTGAGATAGGTTTTGGTAAATCAGCTTTGGCGCCCAGATGGGGCTATATGTTTTAGGATTAAATAGTCGGATGAGCCTGTTTCGCTTTGACTTGCTCCCCTAGGCCCTGACAGCTAGATAAGGCTGTATGCTATAAGATTAAATAGTCGGGTGAGCGTGTTTGGCTTTCACTTGCGCCCCTAGGTTGCAAATGCTGGATTAACAGGGTTCCTGGTATCTGAAACAAGTTTTGGTATGGCAATTTTGAGTTCCAGTTGAGGCTGTATGTTTTAAGACTTAATAGTAGGATGAGCCTGTTTGGCTTTCACTTGCGCCCCTAGGATGCAAATGCTGGATTAACAGGGTTCCTGGTATCTGAGACAAGTTTTGGTAAGGCAATTTTGAGTTCCAGGTGAGGCTGAATGTGTTAAGACTTAATAGTCGGTTGAGACTATTTTGCTTTGACTTGCTCCCCTAGGCTGCAAATGCTAGATTAACAGGGCTCCTGGTATCTTAGACAAGTTTTGGTAAAGCAATTTTGGCAGCCAGATGGGGCTGTATGTTTTAAGATTAAATTGTCGGGTGAGTCTGTTTGGCTTTGAACTGCGCCCCTAGGATGCAAACGCAGGATTAACAGGGTTCCTGGTATCTGACACAAGTTTTGATAAAGCAGTTTTGGCGGCCAGATGGGGTTGTATGTTTTAAGATTTAATAGTCGGGTGAGACTATTTGGCTTTGACTTGCTACCATAGTCTGCAAATGCTAGATTAACAGAGATCCTTGTATCCAAGACAAGTTCCGCTAAAGCAATTTTGACTTCCAGGTGAGGCTGTATGTTTTAGGATTAAATAGTCGGATGAGCCTGTTTGGCTTTGACTTGCTCCCCTAGGCTGCACATGCCAGATTGGCGGAAATCTAAGACAAGTTTTGGAAAAACAGTTTTGACAGCTAGGTAAGGCTGTATGCGTTAAGATTAAATAGTCGGGTGAG
Organism: Drosophila kanekoi; assembly: GCA_037075305.1. Lineage (NCBI taxonomy): Eukaryota > Metazoa > Arthropoda > Insecta > Diptera > Drosophilidae > Drosophila > Drosophila kanekoi. The sequence goes on from JBAMCE010000265.1 coordinate 109,446, forward strand.
CGTGTTTGGCTTTCACTTGCACCCCTAGGATGCAAATGCTGGAATAACAGGGTTCCTGGTACTTAAGACAAGTTTTGGTAAATCAGTTTTGGCGTCTATGGGGCTATATGTTTTAGGATTAAATAGTCGGATGAGCCTGTTTGGCTTTGACTTGCTCCCCTAGGCTGCACATGCCAGATTGGCGGGGCTACTGGAATCTAAAAAAAGCTTTGCTAAAACAGTTTGGACAGCTACGTAAGTCTGTATGTTTTAAGGTTAAATAGTCGGGTGAGTCTGTTTGACTTTGACTTGCTCCCATAGGCTGCAAATGCTAGATTAACAGGGCTCCTGGTTTCTAAGGCAAGTTTTGGTAAAGCAGTTTTGGCAGCTACGTAAGTCTGTATGTTTTAAGATTAAATTGTCAGGTGAGCCTGTTTGGCTTTGACTTGCTCCCCTAGGCTCCACATGCCAGATTGGCGGGGCTCCTCGAATCTAAGACAAGTTTTGGTAAAACAGTTTTGACAGCTAGGTAAGGCTGTATGCGTTAAGATTAAATAGTCGGGTGAGCGTGTTTGGCTTTCACTTGCGCCCCTAGGATGCAAATGCTGGAATAACAGGGTTCCTGGTACTTAAGACAAGTTTTGGTAAATCAGTTTTGGCGTCTATGGGGCTATATGTTTTAGGATTAAATAGTCGGGTGAGACTATTTGGCTTTGACTTGCTACCATAGTCTGCAAATGCTAGATTAACAGAGATCCTTGTATCCAAGACAAGTTCCGCTAAAGCAATTTTGACTTCCAGGTGAGGCTGTATGTTTTAGGATTAAATAGTCGGATGAGCCTGTTTGGCTTTGACTTGCTCCCCTAGGCTGCACATGCCAGATTGGCGGAAATCTAAGACAAGTTTTGGTAAAACAGTTTTGACATCTAGGTAAGGCTGTATATTTTAAGATTAAATAGTCGGGTGAGCGTGTTTGGCTTTGACTTGCGCCCCTAGGATGCAAATGCTGGAATAACGGGGTTCCTGGTATCTAAGACAAGTTTTCGTAAATCAGTTTTGGCGGTCAGATGGGGCTATATGTTTTAAGATTTAATAGTCGGGTGAGCCTGATTGGCTTTGACTTGCGCCCCTAGGATGCAAATGCTGGATTAACAGGGTTCCTGGTATCTGAAACAAGTTTTGGTAAGGCAATTTTGAGTTCCAGGTGATGCTGAATGTTTTCAGATTTAATAGTCGTGTGAGACTATTTGGCTTTGACTTTCTCCCCTAGGCGGCAGATGCCAGATTGGCGGGGCTCCTGGAATCTAAAAAAAGCTTTGCTAAAACAGTTTGGACAGCTACGTAAGTCTGTATGTTTTAAGGTTAAATAGTCGGGTGAGTCTGTTTGACTTTGACTTGCTCCCCTAGGCTGCAAATGCTAGATTAACAGGGCTCTTGGTATCTTAAACAAGTTTTGGTAAAGCAGTTTTGGCAGCCAGATGGGGCTGTATGTTTTAAGATTAAATTGTCGGGTGAGCCTGTTTGGCTTTGAACTGCGCCCCTAGGATGCAAACGCAGGATTAACAGTGTTCCTGGTATCTGACACAAGATTTGATAAAGTAGTTTTGGCGGCCAGATGGGGTTGTATGTTTTAAAATTTAATAGTCGGGTGAGACTATTTGGCTTTGACTTGCTACCATAGGCTGCAAATGCTAGATTAACAGAGATCCTTGTATCCATGACATTCCGCGCTTTTGACTTCAGGTGAGGCTGTATGTTTTAGGATTAAATAGTCGGATGAGCCTGTTTGGCTTTGACTTGCTCCCCTAGGCTGCACATGCCAGATTGGCGGGAATCTAAGACAAGTTTTGGTAAAACAGTTTTGACAGCTAGGGAAGGCTGTATGCTTTAAGATTAAAGAGTCGGGTAAGCCAGTTTGGCTTTGACTTGCGCCCCTAGGATGCAAATGCTGGAATAACAGGGTTCCTGGTATCTAAGAAAAGTTTTGGTAAGGCAATTTTGAGTTCCAGGTGAGGCTGAATGTATTCAGACTTAATAGTCGTGTGAGACTATTTGGCTTTGACTCTCTCCCCTAGGCGGCCCATCCAGATTGGCGGGGCTCCTGGAATCTAAAAAAAGGTTTGGTATAACAGTTTTGACAACTACGTAAGTCCTTATGTTTTAAGGTTAAATAGTCGGGTGAGTCTGTTTGACTTCGACTTGCTCCCCTAGGATGCAAATGCTGGATTAACAGGGTTCTGGTATCTGAGACAAGTTTTGGTAAATCAGTTTTGGCGGCCAGATGAACTATATGTTTTGAGATTTAATAGTCGGGTGAGGCTATTTGGCTTTGTCTTCCTCCCCTAGGCTGCACATGCCAGATTGGCGGGACTCCTGGAATCTAAGACAAGTTTTGGTAAATTAGTTTTGACAGCTAGGTAAGGCTGTATGCTTTAAGAATAATCAGTCGGGGAGCGTGTTTGGCGTTGACTTGCGCCCCTAGGATGCAAATGCTGGAATAACAGGGTTCCTGGTATCTAAGATAAGTTTTCGTAAATCAGTTTTGGCGACCAGATGGGGCTATATGTTTTAAGATTTAATAGTCGGGTGAGCCTGTTTGGCTTTGACTTGCGCCCCTAGGATGCAAATGCTAGGTTATCAGGGTTCCTGGTATCTGAAACAAGTTTTGGTAAGGCAATTTTGAGTTCCAGGGGATGCTGAATGTTTTCAGATATAATAGTCGTGAGAGACTATTTGGCTTTGACTTTCTCCCCTAGGCGGCAGATAAAAAAAGCTTTGGTAAAACAGTTTTGACAGCTACGTAAGGCTGTCTGTTTTAAGGTTAAATAGTCGGGTGAGTCTGTTTGACTTTGACTTGCTCCCCTAGGATGCAAATGCTGGATTAACAGGGTTCCTGGTATCTCAGACAAGTTTTGGTAAATCAGTTTTGGTGGCCAGATGAACTATATGTTTTAAGATTTAATAGTCGGGTGAGGCTATTTGACTTTGTCTTCCTCCCCTAGGCTGCACATGCCAGATTGGCGGGACTCCTGGAATCTAAGACAAGTTTTGGTAAATCAGTTTTGATAGCTAGGTAAGGCTGTATGCTTTAAGAATAAATAGTCGGGTGAGCGTGTTTGGCTTTGACTTGCGCCCCTAGGATGCAAACGCTGGAATAACAGGGTTCCTGGTATCTAAGACAAGTTTTCGTAAATCAGATTTGGCGGCCAGATGGGGCTGTTTGTTTTAAGATTAAATTGTAGGGTGAGCCTGTATGACTTTGACTTGCGCCCCAGGATGCAAATACTGGATTAACAGGGCTCCTGGTATCTGAGACAAGTTTTGGGAGAGCAGTTTTGTCGGCCAAATGGGGTTGTATGTTTTAGGGTTTAAAAGTCGGGTGAGACTAGGCTGCAAATGCTAGATTATCAGGGCACCTTGTATCTGAGACAAGTTTCGGTAAAGCAATTTTGACTTCCAGGTGAGGCTGTATGCTGTAGGATTAAATAGTCGGATAAGCTTGTTAGGCTTTGACTTGCTCCCATAGGCTACACATGCCACATTGGCGGGGCTCCAGGAATCTAAGACAAGGTTTGGTAAAACAGTTTTGACAGCTAGGTAAGGCTGAATGTTTTCAAGTTAAATAAAAAGGGTGAGCCTGTTTAACTTTGAATTGCGCCCCCAGGATGCAAATACTGGATTTACAGGGTTCCTGGTATCTGAGACAAGTTTTGGTAAGGCAATTTTGAATTACAGGTGAGGCTGAATGTGTTAAGACCTAATAGTCGGGTGAGACTATTTTGCTTTGACTTGGGCCCCTAGGCTGCAAATGCTAGATTAACATGGCTCCTGGAATCTAAAAAAAGTTTTAGTAAAACAGTTTTGACAGCTAGGTAAGGCTGTATGTTTTAAGATTAAATAGTCGGGTGAGACCATTTGGCTTTGACTTGGGCCCCCAGGATGCAAATGCTAGATTATCTGGGATCCTTGTATCTGAGAGAAGTTTTGGTAAAGCAATTATGACTTCCAGGTGAGGCTGTATGTTTTAGGATTAAATAGTCGGATGAGCCTGTTTGGCTTTGACTTGCTCCCCTAGGCTCCACATGCCAGATAGGCAGGGCTCCTGGAATCTAAGAGAAGGTTTGGTAAAACAGTTTTGACAGCTAGGCAAGACTGTATGTTTTAAGATTAAAAAGTCGGTTGAGCATGTTTGGCTTTGACTTGCGCCCCTTGGCGGCACATGCCAGATTGGCGGGGCTCCTGGAATCTGATATATATTTTGGTAAAGCAGTTTTGGCAACCAGATGGGACTGTGTGTTTTCAGATTGGATAATGAGGCCCGACTAATTGGCTTTGACTTGTTCCCCTAGGCTGCAAATGCCAGATTGGCCGGGTTTTGGTAGAGCAGTTTCGGCGGCCAGATGGGGCTGTATGTTTAGTATTAAATAGTCGGGTGAGCCTGTTTTGCTTTTACCTGCTCCCCTAGGCTGCACATGCCAGATTGGCAGGCCTCCTGGTATCTGAGACAAGTTTTGGTAAAACTGTTTTGACAGCTAGGCAAGACTGTATGTTTTAAGATTAAAGAGTCGGATAAGCCAGTTTGGCTTTGACTTGCGCCCCTAGGATGCAAATGCTGGATTAACAGGGTTCCTGATATCTGAGACAAGTTTTGGTAAGGCAATTTTGAGTTCTAGTTGAGGCTGAATGTGTTAAGACTTAATAGGCAGGTGAGACTATTTTGCTTTGACCTACTCCCCTAGGCTACACACGCCAGATTGGCAGGGCTCCTGGTAACTGAGACAAGGTTTGGTAAAACAGTTTTGACAGCTAGGCAAGACTGTATATTTTCAGATTAAATAGTCGGGTAAGCCTGTTTGGCTTTGACTTGCTCCCCTAGGCTACACATGCCAGATTGGCGGGGCTCGTGGAATCTAAGACAAGTTTTGGTAAAACAGTTTTGATAGCTAGGTAAGGCTGTATGTCTTAAGATTATATAGTCAAGTGAGTGTGTTTGGCTATGACTTGCGCCCCTAGGATGCAAATGCTGGATTAACAGGGTTCCTGGTATCTGAGACAAGTTTTGGTAAGGCAATATTGAGTTCTAGTTGAGGCTGAATGTGTTAAGACTTAATAGGCAGGTGAGACTATTTTGCTTTGACCTGCTCCCCTAGGCTGCACACGCCAGATTGGCAGGGCTCCTGGTATCTGAGACAAGGTTTGGTAATACAGATTTGACAGCTAGGTCAAGATACATGTTTGAAGGTTAAATAGTCGGGTGAGCCTGTTTGGCTTTGACTTGCTCCCCTAGGATGCAAATGCTGGAATAACAGGGTTCCTGGCATCTGAGACAAGTTTCGGTAAAGCCATTTTGACTTGCAGGTGAGGCTGTATGTTTTAAGACTTAATAGTCGGGTGACTTGCTCCCCTAGGCGGCACATGCCAGATTGGCAAGGCTCTTGGAATCTAATAAAAGTTTTAGTAAAACAGTTTTGACAGCCAGATGGGGCTGTTTGTTTTAAGATTAAATTGTAGGGTGAGCCTGTATGACTTTGACTTGCGCACCCAGGATGCAAATACTGGATTAACAGGGCTCCTGGTAGCTGAGACAAGTTTTGGGAGAGCAGTTTTGTCGGCCAAATGGGGTTGTATGTTTTAAGGTTTAAAAGTCGGGTGAGACTAGGCTGCAAATGCTAGATTATCAGGGCACCTTGTATCTGAGACAAGTTTCGGTAAAGCAATTTTGACTTCCAGGTGAGGCTGTATGTTTTAAGACTTAATAGTCGGGTGACTTGCTCCCCTAGGCGGCACATGCCAGATTGGCAAGGCTCTTGGAATCTAATAAAAGTTTTAGTAAAACAGTTTTGACAGCCAGATGGGGCTGTTTGTTTTAAGATTAAATTGTAGAGTGAGCCTGTTTGGCTTTGAACTTCTCTCCTAGGCTGCACACGCAAGATTGTCAGGGCTCCTGGTAACTGAGACAAGGTTTGGTAAAACAGTTTTGACAGCTAGGCAAGACTGTATATATTCAGATTAAATAGTCGGGTAAGCCTGTTTGCCTTTGTCTTGCGCCCCTAGGATGCATATACTGGATTAACAGGGTTCCTGGTATCTGAGACAAGTTTTGGTAAGGCAATTTTGAGTTCTATTTGAGGCTAAATGTGTTAAGACTTAATAGGCAAATGAGACTATTTTTCTTTGACCTGCTCCCCTAGGCTGCACACGCCAGAGTGGCAGGGCTCCTGGTATCTGAGACAAGGTTTGGTAAAACAGTTTTGACAGCTAGGTCAGGATGCATGTTTGAAGGTTAAGCCTGTAGGGTGAGCCTGTTTGGCTTTGACTTGCTCCCCTAGGATGCAAATGCTGGAATAACAGGGTTCCTGGCATCTGAGACAAGTTTCGGTGAAGCAATTTTGACTTTCAGGTGAGGCTGTATGTTTTAGGATTAAATAGTCGGATGAGCTTGTTTGGCTTTGACTTGCTCCCCTAGGCTACACATGCCAGATTGGCGGGGCTCCAGGAATCTAAGACAAGGTTTGGTAAAACAGTTTTGACAGCTAGGTAAGGCTGAATGTTTTAAGATTAAATAGTCGGGTGAGCCTGTTTAACTTTGAATTGAGCCCCCAGGATGCAAATACTGGATTTACAGGGTTCCTGGTATGTGAGACAAGTTTTGGTAACGTAATTTTGAGTTACAGGTGAGGCTGAATGTGTTAAGACTTAATAGTCGGGTGAGACTATTTTGCTTTGACTTGCTCCCCTAGGCTGCAAATGCCAGATTAACAGGGCTCCTGGAATCTAAAAAAGTTTTAGTAAAACAGTTTTGACAGCTAGCTAAGGCTGTATGTTTTAATATTAAATAGCCGGGTGAGCCTGTTTAGCTTTGACTTGAGCCCCCAGGATGCAAATGCTAGATTATCTGGGATCCTTGTATCTGAGACAAGTTTCGGTAAAGCAATTTTGACTTTCAGGTGAGGTTGTATGTTTTAGGATTAAATAGTCGGATGAGCCTGTTTGGATTTGACTTGCTCCCCTAGGCTCCACATGCCAGATAGGCGGGGCTCCTGGAATCTAAGACAAGGTTTGGTAAAACTGTTTTGACAGTTAGGCAAGACTGTATGTTTTAAGATTAAGAAGTCGGTTGAGCATGTTTGGCTTTGACTTGCGCCCCTAGCGGCACATGCCAGATTGGCGGGGCTCCTGGAATCTGATAGATGTTTTGGTAAAGCAGTTTGGCAACCAGATGGGACTGTGTGTTTTCAGATTGGATAATGAGGTCCGACTAATTGGCTTTGACTTGTTCCCCTAGGCTGCAAATGCCAGATTGGCCGGGTTTTGGTAGAGCAGTTTCGGCGGCCAGATGGGGCTGTATGTTTAGTATTAAATAGTCGGGTGAGCCTGTTTTGCTTTGACCTGCTCCCCTAGGCTGCACATGCCAGATTGGCAGGGCTCCTGGTATTTGAGACAAGTTTTGGTAAAACTGTTTTGACAGCTAGGCAAGACTGTATGTTTTAAGATTAAAGAGTCGGGTAAGCCAGTTTGGCTTTGACTTGCGCCCCTAGGATGCAAATGCTGGATTAACAGGGTTTCTGGTATCTGAGACAAGTTTTGGTAAGGCAATTTTGAGTTCCAGGTGAGGCTGAATGTGTTAAGACTTAATAGTCGGGTGAGACTATTTTGCTTTGACCTGGTCCCCTAGGCTGCAAATGCTAGATTAACAGGGCTCCTGGAATCTAAAACAAGTTTTGGTAAAACAGTTTTGACAGCTAGGTAAGGCTGTATGTTTTAAGATTAAATAGTCGGGTGAGCCTGTTTAGCTTTGACTTGCGCCCCCAAAATGCAAATACTGGATTAACAGGTATCCTGGTATCTGAGACAAGTTTTGGTAAATCAGTTTTGGCGGCCAGATGGGGCTGTATGTTTTAGGATTAAATAGTCGGATGAGCCTGTTTGGCTTTGACTTGCTCCCCTAGGCTCCACATGCCAGATAGGCGGGGCTCCTGGAATCTAAGACAAGGTTTGGTAAAACAGTTTTGACAGCTAGGCAAGACTGTATGTTTTAAGATTAAGAAGTCGGTTGAGCATGTTTGGCTTTGACTTGCGCCCCTAGCGGCACATGCCAGATTGGCGGGGCTCCTGGAATCTGATAGATGTTTTGGTAAAGCAGTTTGGCAACCAGATGGGACTGTGTGTTTTCAGTTTGGATAATGAGGTCCGACTAATTGGCTTTGACTTGTTCCCCTAGGCTGCAAATGCCAGATTGGCCGGGTTTTGGTAGAGCAGTTTCGGCGGCCAGATGGGGCTGTATGTTTAGTATTAAATAGTCGGGTGAGCCTGTTCTGCTTTGACCTGCTCCCCTAGGCTGCACATGCCAGATTGGCAGGGCTCCTGGTATCTGACACAAGTTTTGGTAAAACTGTTTTGACAGCTAGGCAAGACTGTATGTTTTAAGATTAAAGAGTCGGGTAAGCCAGTTTGGCTTTGACTTGCGCCCCTAGGATGCAAATGCTGGATTTACAGGGTTCCTGGTATGTGAGACAAGTTTTGGTAAGGTAATTTTGAGTTACAGGTGAGGCTGAATGTGTTAAGACTTAATAGTCGGGTGAGACTATTTTGCTTTGACTTGGTCCCCTAGGCTGCAAATGCTAGATTAACAGGGCTCCTGGAATCTAAAAAAAGTTTTAGCAAAACAGTTTTGACAGCTAGGTAAGGCTGTATGTTTTAAAATTAAGACAAGTTTCGGTAAAGCAATTTTGACTTCCAGGTGAGGCTGTATGTTTTAGGATTAAATAGTCGGATGAGCCTGTTTGGCTTTGACTGGCTCCCCTAGGCTCCACATGCCAGATAGGCGGGGCTCCTGGAATCTAAGACAAGGTTTGGTAAAACAGTTTTGACAGCTAGGCACGACTGTATGTTTTAAGATTAACAAGTCGGTTGAGCATGTTTAGCTTTGACTTGCGCCCCTAGGCGGCACATGCCAGATTGGCGGGGCTCCTGGAATCTGATAGATGTTTTGGTGAAGCAGTTTTGGCAACCAGATGGGACTGTGTGTTTTCAGATTGGATAATGAGGTCCGACTAATTGGCTTTGACTTGTTCCCCTAGGCTGCAAATGCCAGATTGGCCGGGTTTTGGTAGAGCAGTTTCGGCGGCCAGATGGGGCTGTATGTTTAGTATTAAATAGTCGGGTGAGCCTGTTTTGCTTTGACCTGCTCCCCTAGGCTGCACATGCCAGATTGGCAGGGCTCCTGGTATCTGAGACAAGTTTTGGTAAAACAGTTTTGACAGCTAGGCAAGACTGTATGTTTTAAGATTAAGAAGTCGGTTGAGCATGTTTGGCTTTGACTTGCGCCCCTAGGCGGCACATGCCAGATTGGCCGGGCTCCTGGAATCTGATAGATGTTTTGGTTAAGCAGTTTTGACAACCAGATGGGACTGTGTGTTTTCAGATTGGATAATGAGGTCCGACTAATTGGCTTTGACTTGTTCCCCTAGGCTGCAAATGCCAGATTGGCCGGGTTTTGGTAGAGCAGTTTCGGCGGCCAGATGGGGCTGTATGTTTAGTATTAAATAGTCGGGTGAGCCTGTTCTGCTTTGACCTGCTCCCCTAGGCTGCACATGCCAGATTGGCAGGCTCCTGGTATCTGAGACAAGTTTTGGTAAAACTGTTTTGACGGCTAGGCAAGACTGTATGTTTTAAGATTAAAGAGTCGGGTAAGCCAGTTTGGCTTTGACTTGCGCCCCTAGGATGCAAATGCTGGATTAACAGGGTTCCTGGTATCTGAGACAAGTTTTGGTAAGGCAATTTTGAGTTCCAGGTGAGGCTGAATGTGTTAAGACTTAATAGTCGGGTGAGACTATTTTGCTTTGACCTGGTCCCCTAGGCTGCAAATGCTAGATTAACAGGGCTCCTGGAATCTAAAACAAGTTTTAGTAAAACAGTTTTGACAGCTAGGTAAAGCTGTATGTTTTAAGATTAAATAGTCGGGTGAGCCTGTTTAGCTTTGACTTGCGCCCCCAAGATGCAAATACTGGATTAACAGGTTTCCTGCTATCTGAGACAAGTTTTGGTAAATCAGTTTTGGCGGCCAGATGGGGCTGTATGTTTTAAGATTTAATAGTCGGGTGAGGCTATTTGGCTTTGACGTGCTCCCTTACGCTGCAAATGCTAGATTAACAGGGCTCCTGGTATCCATGACAAGTTTTGATAAAGCAGCTTTGGCAGCCAGATGGGGCTGTTTGTTTTAAGATTAAATTGTAGAGTGAGCCTGCTTGGCTTTGAACTTCTCCCCTAGGCTGCACACGCAAGATTGTCAGGGCTCCTGGTAACTGAGACAAGGTTTGGTAAAACAGTTTTGACAGCTAGGCAAGACTGTATATATTCAGATTAAATAGTCGGGTAAGCCTGTTTGCCTTTGTCTTGCGCCCCTAGGATGCAAATGCTGGATTAACAGGGTTCCTGGTATCTGAGACAAGTTTTGGTAAGGCAATTTTGAGTTCTATTTGAGGCTGAATGTGTAAAGACTTAATAGGCAGGTGAGACTATTTTGCTTTGACCTGCTGCCCTAGGCTGCACACGCCAGATTGACAGGGCTCCTGGTATCTGAGACAAGGTTTGGTAAAACAGTTTTGACAGCTAGGTCAGGATACATGTTTGAAGGTTAAATAGTCGGGTGAGCCTGTTTGGCTTTGACTTGCTCCCCTAGGATGCAAATGCTGGAATAACAGGATTCCTGGCATCTGAGACAAGTTTCGGTAAAGCAATTTTGACTTTCAGGGGAGGCTGTATGTTTTAGGATTAAATAGTCGGATGAGCTTGTTTGGCTTTGACTTGCTCCCCTAGGCTACACATGCCAGATTGGCGGGGCTCCAGGAATCTAAGACAAGGTTTGGTAAAACAGTTTTGACAGCTAGGTAAGGCTGAATGTTTTAAGATTAAATAGTCGGGTGAGCCTGTTTAACTTTGAATTGAGCCCCCAGGATGCAAATACTGGACTTACAGGGTTCCTGGTATGTGAGACAAGTTTTGGTAAGGTAATTTTGAGTTACAGGTGAGGCTGAATGTGTTAAGACTTAATAGTCGGGTGAGACTATTTTGCTTTGACTTGGTCCCCTAGGCTGCAAATGCTAGATTAACAGGGCTCCTGGAATCTAAAAAAGTTTTAGTAAAACAGTTTTGACAGCTAGCTAAGGCTGTATGTTTTAAGATAAAATAGTCGGGTGAGCCTGTTCTGCTTTGACCTGCTCCCCTAGGCTGCACATGCCAGATTGGCAGGGCTCCTGGAATCTAAGACAAGGTTTGGTAAAACAGTTTTCACAGCTAGGCAAGACTGTATGTTTTAAGATTAAATAGTCGGGTGAGCCTGTTTAACTTTGAATTGAGCCCCCAGAATGCAAATACTGGATATACAGGGTGCCCCCAGAATGCAAATACTGGATTTACAGGGTTCCTGGTATGTGAGACAAGTTTTGGTAAGGTAATTTTGAGTTACAGGTGAGGCTGAATGTGTTAAGACTTAATAGTCGGGTGAGACTATTTTGCTTTGTCTTGGTCCCCTAGGCTGCAAATGCTAGATTAACAGGGCTAATGGAATCTTAAAAGGTTTTAGTAAAACAGTTTTGACAGCTAGCTAAGGCTGTATGTTTTAAGATTAAATAGTCGGGTGAGCCTGTTTAGCTTTGACTTGCGCCCCCAGGATGCAAATGCTAGATTATCTGGGATCCTTGTATCTGAGACAAGTTTCGGTAAAGCATTTTTGACTTCCAGGTGAGGCTGTATGTTTTAGGATTAAATAGTCGGATGAGCTTGTTTGGCTTTGACTTGCTCCCCTAGGCTACACATGCCAGATTGGCGGGGCTCCAGGAATCTAAGACAAGGTTTGGTAAAACAGTTTTGACAGCTAGGTAAGGCTGAATGTTTTAAGATTAAATAGTCGGGTGAGCCTGTTTAACTTTGAATTGAGCCCCCAGAATGCAAATACTGGATATACAGGGTGCCCCCAGAATGCAAATACTGGATTTACAGGGTTCCTGGTATGTGAGACAAGTTTTGGTAAGGTAATTTTGAGTTACAGGTGAGGCTGAATGTGTTAAGACTTAATAGTCGGGTGAGACTATTTTGCTTTGTCTTGGTCCCCTAGGCTGCAAATGCTAGATTAACAGGGCTAATGGAATCTTAAAAGGTTTTAGTAAAACAGTTTTGACAGCTAGCTAAGGCTGTATGTTTTAAGATTAAATAGTCGGGTGAGCCTGTTTAGCTTTGACTTGCGCCCCCAGGATGCAAATGCTAGATTATCTGGGATCCTTGTATCTGAGACAAGTTTCGGTAAAGCATTTTTGACTTCCAGGTGAGGCTGTATGTTTTAAGATTAAATAGTCGGGTGAGCCTGTTTAGCTTTGACTTGCGCCCCCAAGATGCAAATACTGGATTAACAGGTTTCCTGGTATCTGAGACAAGTTTTGGTAAATCAGTTTTGGCGGCCAGATGGGGCTGTATGTTTTAGGATTAAATAGTCGGGTGAGCCTGTTCTGCTTTGACCTGCTCCCCTAGGCTGCACATGCCAGATTGGCAGGGCTCCTGGAATCTAAGACAAGGTTTGGTAAAACAGTTTTCACAGCTAGGCAAGACTGTATGTTTTAAGATTAAAAAGTCGGTTGAGCATGTTTGGCTTTGACTTGCTCCCCTAGGCGGCACATGCCAGATTGGCGGGGCTCCTGGAATCTGATAGATGTTTTGGTAAAGCAGTTTTGGCAACCAGATGGGACTGTGTGTTTTCAGATTGGATAATGAGGTCCGACTAATTGGCTTTGACTTGTTCCCCTAGGCTGCAAATGCCAGATTGGCCGGGTTTTGGTAGAGCAGTTTCGGCGGCCAGATGGGGCTGTATGTTTAGTATTAAATAGTCGGGTGAGCCTGTTCTGCTTTGACCTGCTCCCCTAGGCTGCACATGCCAGATTGGCAGGGCTCTTGGTATCTGAGACAAGTTTTGGTAAAACTGTTTTGGCGGCTAGGTGGGACTGTATGTTTTAAGATTTAATAGTCGGGTGAGACTATTTGGCTTTGACGTGCTCCCCCAGGATGCAAATGCTAGATTATCAGGGTCCTTGTATTGTGACAAGTTGTGGTAAAGCAGTTTTGGCTGCCAGGTGAGGCTGTTTGTTTTAGGATTAAATAGTCGGGTGACCCTGTTTGGCTTTGAACTTCTCCCCAGGCTCCACATGCCAGATAGTCGGGGCTCCTGGATCTAAGACAAGGTTTGGTAAAACTGTTTTGACAGCTAGGCAAGACTGTATGTTTTAAGATTAAGAAGTCGGGTGAGCATGTTTGCCTTTGTCTTGCGCCCCTAGGATGCACATGCCGGATTAGCAGGGTTCTGGTATCTGATAGAAGTTTTGGTAAAGCAGTTTTGAGTTCTAGATGGGGCTGTATGTGTAAGTATTTAATAGTCGGGTGAGACTGTTTTGCTTTGACCTGCTGCCCTAGGCTGCACATGCCAGATTGACAGGGCTCCTGGTATCTGAGACAAGTTTTGGTAAAACTGTTTTGACAGCTAGGCAAGACTGTATGTTTTAAGATTAAAGAGTCGGGTAAGCCAGTTTGGCTTTGACTTGCGCCTCTAGGATGCAAATGCTGGATTAACAGGGTTCCTGGTATCTGAGACAAGTTTTGGTAAGGCAATTTTGAGTTCCAGGTGAGGCTGAATGTGTTAAGACTTAATAGTCGGGTGAGACTATTTTGCTTTGACTTGGTCCCCTAGGCTGCAGATGCTAGATTAACAGGGCTCCTGGAATCTAAAAAAAGTTTTAGTAAAACAGTCTTGACAGCTAGGTAAGGCTGTATGTTTTAAGATTAAATAGTTGGGTGAACCTGTTTGGCTTTGACTTGCGCCCTCAGGATGCAAATACTGGATTAACAGGTTTCCTGGTATCTGAGACAAGTTTTGGTAAATCAGTTTTGGCGGCCAGATGGGGCTGTTTGTTTTAAGATTTAATAGTCGGGCGAGGCTATTTGGCTTTGACTTGCTCCCTTACGCTGCAAATGCTAGATTAACAGGGCTCCTGGTATCCATGACAAGTTTTGATAAAGCAGCTTTGGCAGCCAGATGGGGCTGTTTGTTTTAAGATTAAATTGTAGAGTGAGCCTGTTTGGCTTTGAACTTCTCCCCTAGGCTGTACACGCAAGATTGTGAGGGCTCCTGGTAACTGAGACAAGGTTTGGTAAAACAGTTTTGACAGCTGGGCAAGACTGTATTTTTTCAGATTAAATAGTCGGGTAAGCCTGTTTGCCTTTGTCTTGCGCCCCTAGGATGCAAATGCTAGACTAACAGGGTTCCTGGTATCTGAGAGAAGTTTTGGTAAGGCAATTTTGAGTTCTATTTGAGGCTGAATGTGTTAAGACTTAATAGGCAGGTGAGACTATTTTGCTTTGACCTGCTCCCCTAGGCTACACACGCCAGATTGGCAGGGCTCCTGGTATCTGAGACAAGGTTTGGTAAAACAGTTTTGACAGCTAGGTCAGGATACATGTTTGAAGGTTAAATAGTCGGGAGAGCCTGTTTGGCTTTGACTTGCTCCCCTAGGCTACACATGCCAGATTGGCGGGGCTCCAGGAATCTAAGACAAGGTTTGGTAAAACAGTTTTGACAGCTAGGTAAGGCTGAATGTTTTAAGATTAAATAGTCGGGTGAGCCTGTTTAACTTTGAATTGAGCCCCCAGGATGCAAATACTGGATTTACAGGGTTCCTGGTATGTGAGACAAGTTTTGGTAAGGTAATTTTGAGTTACAGGTGAGGCTGAATGTGTTAAGACTTAATAGTCGGGTGAGACTATTTTGCTTTGACTTGGTCCCCTAGGCTGCAGATGCTAGATTAACAGGGCTCCTGGAATCTAAAAAAAAGTTTTAGTAAAACAGTCTTGACAGCTAGAAAAGGCTGTATGTTTTAAGATTAAATAGTTGGGTGATCCTGTTTGGCTTTGACTTGCGCCCCCAGGATGCAAATACTGGATTAATAAGGTTCCTGGTATCTGAGACAAGTTTTGGTAAGGCAATTTTGAGTTCCAGGTGAGGCTGAATGTGTTAAGACTTAATAGTCGGGTGAGACTATTTTGCTTTGACTTGCTCCCCTAGGCGGCACATGCCAGATTGGCGGGGCTCCTGGAATCTGATATATATTTGGTAAAGCAGTTTTGGAAACCAGATGGGACTGTGTGCTTTCAGATTGGATAATGAGGTCAGACTAATTGGCTTTGACTTGCTCCCCTAGGCTGCAAATGCCAGAATGGCAGGGTTTTGGTAGAGCAGTTTTGGCGTCCAGATGGGGCTGTATGTTTAGTATTAAATAATTGGGTCAGCCTGTTTTGCTTTGACCTGCTCCCCTAGGCTGCACATGCCAGATTGGCAGGGCTCCTGGAATCTGAGACAAGTTTTGGTAAAGCAGTTTCGGCGGCGAGATGGGGTTGTATGTTTTAAGATTTAATAGTCGGGTGAGACTAGGCTGCAAATTCTAGACCATCAGGGATCCTTGTATCTGAGACAAGTTTCGGTAAAGCAATTTTGACTTCCAGGTGAGGCTGTATGTTTTAGGATTAAATAGTCGGATGAGCCTGTTTGGCATTGAATTTCTCCCCTAGGCTCCACATGCCAGATTGGCGGGGCTCCAGGAATCTAAGACAAGGTCTGGTAAAACAGTTTTGAGAGCTAGGCAAGACTGTATTTTTTAAGATTAAAGAGTCGGGTGAGCCTGTTTGGCTTTGACTTGCGCCCCTACGATGCAAATGCTGGATTAATAAGGTTCCTGTTATCTGAGACAAGTTTTAGTAAGGCAATTTTGAGTTCCAGGTGAGGCTGAATGTGTTAAGACTTAATAGTCGGGTGAGTCTATTTGGCTTTGACTTGCTCCCCCAGGCTGCAAATGCTAGATTAACAGGGCTCCTGGAATCTAAAAAAAAGTTTTAATAAAACAGTTTTGACAGCTAGGTAAGGCTGTATGTTTTAAGATTAAATAGTCGGGTGAGCCTGTTTGGCTTTGACTTGCGCCCCTATGATGCAAATGGTATCTGAGACAAGTTTTGGTAAGGCAATTTTGAGTTCCAGGTGAGGCTGAATGTGTTAAGACTTAATAGTCGGGTGAGTCTATTTTGCTTTGACTTGCTCACCTAGGCTGCAAATGCTAGAATAACAGGGCTCCTGGAATCTAAGAAAAGTTTTAGTAAAACAGTTTTGACAGCTAGGTAAGGCTGTATGTTTTAAGATTAAATAGTCGGGTGAGCCTGTTTGGCTTTGACTTGCGCCCCTATGATGCAAATGCTGAATTGGTTCCTGGTATCTGAGACAAGTTTTGGTAAGGCAATTTTGAGTTCCAGGTGAGGCTGAATGTGTTAAGACTTAGTAGTCGGGTGAGGCTATTTGGCTTTGACTTGCTCCCCTGGGCGGCACATGCCAGATTGGCGGGGCTCCTGGAATCTAAGACAAGGTTTGGTAAAACAGTTTTGACAGCTGGGCAAGACCGTATGTTTTAAGATTAAAGAGTCGGGTGAGCCTGTTTGGCTTTGTATTGCGCCCCTAGGATGCAAATGCTGGATTAACAGGGTTCCTGGTATCTGAGACAAGTTTTGGTAAGGCAATTTTGAGTTCCAGGTACGGCTGAATGTTTTAAGACTTAGTAGTCGGGTGAGGCTATTTGGCTTTGACTTGCTCCTCTACGCTGCAAATGCTAGATTAATAGGCCTCCTGGTATCCATGACAAGTTTTGATAAAGCAGCTTTTGCAGCCAGATGGGGCTGTTTGTTTTAAGATTAAATTGTAGGATGAGCCTGTTAGGCTTTGAACTTCTCCCCGAAGCTGCACACGCCAGATTGGCAGGGCTCCTGGTAACTGAGAGTTTTGAGAGCTAGGCAAGACTGTATGTTTTAAGATTAAAGAGTCGGGTGAGCCCAGGGTTCCTGGTATCTGAGAAAAGTTTTGTTAAAGCAGTTTTGGCGGCCAGATGGGGCTGTATGTTTTAAGATTTAATAGTCGGGTGAGGCTATTTGGCTGTGACTTGCTCCCATACGCTGCAAATGCTAGATTAACAGGGCTCCTGGTATCCATGACAAGTTTTGATAAAGCAGCTTTGTCAGCCAGATGGGGCTGTTTGTTTTAAGATTAAATTGATTAACAGGGATCCTTGTATCTGAGACAGGTTTCGGTAAGGCAATTTTGACATCCAGTTGAGGCTGTATGTTTTAGGATTAAATAGTCGGATGAGCCTGTTTGGCTTTGACTTGCGCCCCTAGGATGCAAATGCTAGATTATCAGGGATCCTTGTATCTGAGGCAAGTTTCGGTAAAGCAGTTTTGACTTCCAAGTGAAGCTGTATGTTTTAGGATTAAATAGTCGGATGAGCCTGTTTGGCTTTGAATTTCTCCCCTAGGCTCCACATGCCAGATTGGCGGGGCTCCTGGAATCTAAGACAAGGTTTGGTAAAACAGTTTTGAGAGCTAGGCAAGACTGTATGTTTTCAGATTAAAGAGTCAGGTGAGCCAGTTTGGCTTTGACTTGCGCCCCTAGGATGCAAATGCTGGATTAATAAGGTTCCTGGTATCTGAAGCAAGTCTTGGTAAGGCAATTTTGAGTTCCAGGTGAGGCTGAATGTGTTAAGACTTAATAGGCAGGTGAGTCTATTTTGCTTTGACTTGCTCCCCTAGGCTGCAAATGCTAGATTAACAGGGCTCCTGGTATCTAAGACATGTTTTGGTAAGCCAGTTCTGGCAGCCATATGGGGCTGTGTGTTTTTAGAATAAATTGATTAACAGGGATCCTTGTATCTGAGACAAGTTTCGGTAAAGCAATTTTGACTTCCAGGTGAGGCTGTATGTTTTAGGATTAAATAGTCGGATGAGCCTGTTTGGCTTTGAATTTCTCCCCTAGGCTCCACATGCCAGATTGGCGGGGCTCCTGGAATCTAAGACAAGGTTTGGTAAAACAGTTTTGAGAGCTAGGCAAGACTGTATGTTTTCAGATTAAAGAGTCAGGTGAGCCAGTTTGGCTTTGACTTGCGCCCCTACGATGCAAATGCTGGATTAATAAGGTTCCTGTTATCTGAGACAAGTTTTAGTAAGGCAATTTTGAGTTCCAGGTGAGGCTGAATGTGTTAAGACGTAATAGTCGGGTGAGACTAATTTGCTTTGACTTGCTCCCCTAGGCTGCAAATGATAGATTAACAGGACTCCTGGAATCTAAAAAAAGTTTTAGTAAAACAGTTTTGACAGCTAGGTAAGGCTGTATGTTTTAAGATTAAATAGTCGGGTGAGCCTGTTTGGCCTTGTCTTGCGCCCCTATGATGCAAATGCTGGATTAACAGGGTTCCTGGTATCTGAGACAAGTTTTGGGAAGGCAATTTTGAGTTCCAGGTACGGCTGAATGTTTTAAGACTTAGTAGTCGGGTGAGGCTAGTTGGCTTTGACTTGCTCCTCTACGCTGCAAATGCTAGATTAATAGGCCTCCTGGTATCCATGACAAGTTTTGATAAAGCAGCTTTTGCAGCCAGATGGGGCTGTTTGTTTTAAGATTAAATTGTAGGATGAACCTGTTTGGCTTTGAACTTCTCCCCTAGGCTGCACACGCCAGATTGGCAGGGCTCCTGGTAACTGAGACAAGGTTTGGTAAAACAGTTTTGACAGCTAGGTAAGGCTGTATGTCTTAAGATTAAATAGTCAAGTGAGTGTGTTTGGCTTTGACTTGCGCCCCTAGGATGCAAATGCTGGAATAACAGGGTTCCTGGTATCTGAGACAAGTTTTGGTAAATCAGTTTTGGCGGCCAGATGGGGCTATATGTTTAAAGATTTTATAGTCGGGTGAGCTTGTTTGGATTTGACTTCCGCCCCTAGGATGCAAATCCTGGATTAAGAGGGTTCCTGGTATCTGAGACAAGTTTTGGTAAGGCAATTTTGAGTTCCAGGTGAAGCTGAATGTGTTAAGACTTAATAGGCAGGTGAGACTATTTTGCTTTGACCTGCTCCCCTAGGCTGCAAATGCTAGATTAACAGGGATTCTGGAATCTAAAAAAAAGTTTTAGTAAAACAGTTTTGACAGCTAGGTAAGGCTGTATGTTTTAAGATTAAATAGTCGGGTGAGCCTGTTTGGCTTTGTCTTTCGCCCCTAGGATGCAAATGCTGGATTAACAGGGTTCCTGGTATCTGAGACAAGTTTTGGTAAGGCATTTTTGAGTTCCAGGTGAAGCTGAATGTGTTAAGACTTAATAGGCAGGTGAGACTATTTTGCTTTGACCTGCTCCCCTAGGCTGCAAATGCTAGATTAACAGGGCTCCTGGTATCTAAGACAAGTTTTGGTAAAGCAGTTTTGGCAGCAGGATGGGGCTGTATGTTTTAACATTAAATTGTCGGGTGATCCTGCTTGGCTTTGAACTGCGCCCCTAGGATGCAAATGCTGGATTAACAGGGTTCCTGGTATCTGACACAAGATTTGGTAAAGCAGTTTTGGCGGCCAGATAGGGTTGTATGTTTTAAGATTAAATAGTCGGGTGAGACTATTTGGCTTTGACTTGCTACCCTAGGCTGCAAATGCTAGATTAACAGAGATCCTTGTATCTGAGACAAGTTTCGGTAAAGCAATTTTGACTTCCAGGTGAGGCTGTATGTTTTAGGATTAAATAGTCGGATGAGCCTATTTGGCTTTGACTTGCTCCTCTAGGCTCCACATGCGAGATTGGCGGGGCTCCTGGAATCTTAGACAAGGTTTGCAAATGCTGGATTAACAGGGTTCCTAGTATCTGAGACAAGTTTTGGTAAAGCAGTTTTGGCGGCCAGATGGGGTTATATGTTTTAAGATTTAATAGTCGGGTGAGGCTATTTGGCTTTGACTTGCTCCCCTACGCTGCAAATGCCAGATTAACAGGGCTCCTGGTATCTAAGACAAGTTTTGGTAAAGCAGTTTTGGCAGCCAGATGGGGCTATTTGTTTTAAGATTAAATTGTCGTTTGAAGGTAAAATAGTCGGGTGAGCCTATTTGGCTTTGACTTGCTCCTCTAGGCTCCACATTCGAGATTGGCGGGGCTCCTGGAATCTTAGACAAGGTTTGCAAATGCTGGAATAACAAGGTTCCTGGCATCTGAGACAAGTTTCGGTAAAGCAATTTTGACTTGCAGGTTAGGCTGTATGTCTTAAATCTTGTTAGTCGGTAAAGCTATTTTGACTTCCAGGTGAGGCTGAATGTTTTAGGATTAAATAGTCGGATGGGCTCCTGGAATCTGATATATGTTCTGGTGAAGCAGTTTTGGCAACCAGATGGGACTGTGTGTTTTCAGATTGGATAATTAGGTCAGACTAATTGGCTTTGACTTGATCCCCTAGGCTGCAAATGCCAGATTGGTAGGGTTTTGGGAGAGCAGATTTGGCGGCCAGATGGGGCTGTATGTTTCAGTATTAAATAGTCGGGTGAGCCTGTTTTGCTTTTGCCTGCTCCCCTAAGATGCACATGCCAGATTGGCAGGGCTCCTGTTATCTGAGACAAGTTTTGGTAAAGCAGTTTTGGCGGCCAGATGGGGTTGTGTGTTTTAAGATTTAATAGTCGGGTGAGACTAGGCTGCAAATGCTGGATTATCAGGGATCCTTGTATCTGAGACAAGTTTCGGCAAAGCAGTTTTGACTTCCAGGTGAGGCTGTATGTTTTAGGATTAAATAGTCGGATGAGCCTGTTTGGCTTTGAATTTCTCCCCTAGGCTCCACATGCCAGATTGGCGGGGCTCCTGGAATCTAAGACAAGGTTTGGTAAAACAGTTTTGAGAGCTAGGCAAGACTGTATGTTTTAAGATTAAAGAGTCAGGTGAGCCTGTTTGGCTTTGACTTGCGCCCCTAGGATGCAAATGCTGGATTAATAAGGTTCCTGGTATCTGAGACAAGTTTTGATAAAGCAGCTTTTGCAGCCAGATGGGGCTGTTTGTTTTAAGATTAAATTGTAGGATGAGCCTGTTTGGCTTTGAACTTCTCCCCGAGGCTGCACACGCCAGATTGGCAGGGCTCCTGGTAACTGAGACAAGGTTTGGTAAAACAGTTTTGAGAGCTAGGCAAGACTGTATTTTTTAAGATTAAAGAGTCGGGTGAGCCTGTTTGGCTTTGACTTGCGCCCCTATGATGCAAATGCTGGATTGGTTCCTGGTATCTGAGACAAGTTTTGGTAAGGCAATTTTGAGTTCCAGGTGAGGCTGAATGTGTTAAGACTTAGTAGTCGGGTGAGGCTATTTGGCTTTGACTTGCTCCCCTGGGCGGCACATGCCAGATTGGCGGGGCTCCTGGAATCTAAGACAAGGTTTGGTAAAACAGTTTTGACAGCTGGGCAAGACCGTATGTTTTAAGATTAAAGAGTCGGGTGAGCCTGTTTGGCTTTGTATTGCGCCCCTAGGATGCAAATGCTGGATTAACAGGGTTCCTGGTATCTGAGACAAGTTTTGGTAAGGCAATTTTGAGTTCCAGGTGAGGCTGAATGTTTTAAGACTTAGTAGTCGGGTGAGGCTATTTGGCTTTGACTTGCTCCTCTACGCTGCAAATGCTAGATTAATAGGCCTCCTGGTATCCATGACAAGTTTTGATAAAGCAGCTTTTGCAGCCAGATGGGGCTGTTTGTTTTAAGATTAAATTGTAGGATGAGCCTGTTTGGCTTTGAACTTCTCCCCGAGGCTGCACACGCCAGATTGGCAGGGCTCCTGGTAACTGAGACAAGGTTTGGTAAAACAGTTTTGAGAGCTAGGCAAGACTGTATTTTTTATGATTAAAGAGTCGGGTGAGCCCAGGGTTCCTGGTATCTGAGACAAGTTTTGTTAAAGCAGTTTTGGCGGCCAGATGGGGCTGTATGTTTTAAGATTTAATAGTCAGGTGAGGCTATTTGGCTTTGACTTGCTCCCATACGCTGCAAATGCTAGATTAACAGGGCTCCTGGTATCCATGACAAGTTTTGATAAAGCAGCTTTTGCAGCCAGATGGGGCTGTTTGTTTTAAGATTAAATTGATTAACAAGGATCCTTGTATCTGAGACAAGTTTCGGTAAAGCAATTTTGACTTCCAGGTGAGGCTGTATGTTTTAGGATTAAATAGTCGGATGAGCCTGTTTGGCATTGACTTGCGCCCCTAGGATGCAAATGCTGGATTAACAGGGTTCTGGTGTCTGAGACAAGCTTTGGTAAGGCAATTTTGACTTCCAGGTGAGGCTGAATTTTTTAAGACTTAATAGTCGGGTGAGGGTAATTTGCTTTGACTTGCTCCCCTAGGCTGCAAGTGCTAGATTAACAGGGCTTCTGGAATCTAAAAAAAGTTTAAGTAAAACAGTTTTGACAGCTAGGCAAGACCGTATGTTTTAAGATTAAAGAGTCGGGTGAGCCTGTTTGGCTTTGACTTGCGCCCCTAGGATGCAAATGCTGGATTAACAGGGTTCCTGGTGTCTGAGACAAGCTTTGGTAAGGCAATTTTGACTTACAGGTGAGGCTGAATTTTTTAAGACTTAATAGTCGGGTGAGACTAATTTGGCTTGACTTGCTCCCCTAGGCTGCAAATGCTAGATTAACAGGGCTCCTGGAATCTAAAAAAAGTTTTAGTAAAACAGTTTTGACAGCTAGGTAAGGCTGTATGTTTGAGGATTAAATAGTCGGGTGAGCCTGTTTGGCTTTGTCTTGCGCCCCTAGGATGCAAATGCTCGATTAACAGGGTTCCTGGTATGTGAGACAAGTTTTGGTAAGGCAATTTTGAGTTCCAGGTCAGGCTGAATGTTTTAAGACTTAATAGTCGGGTGGTGGTAACTGAGACAAGGTTTGGTAAAACAGTTTTGACAGCTAGGCAAGACTGTATGTTTTAAGATTAAAGAGTCGGCTGAGCCTGTTTGGCTATGTCTTGCGCCCCTTGGCTGCAAATGCTGGATTAACAGGGTTCCTGGTATCTGAGACAAGTTTTGGTAATGCAATTTTGAGTTCCAGGTCAGGCTGAATGTTTTAAGACTTAATAGTCGGGTGAGGCTATTTGGCTTTGCCTTGCTCCCCTACGCTGCAAATGCTAGATTAACAGGGCTCCTGGTATCCATGACAAGTTTTGATAAAGCAGCTTTGGCAGCCAGATGGGGCTGTTTGTTTTAAGATTAAATTGTAGGATGAGCCTGTTTGGCTTTGAATTTCTCCCCCGGGCTGCACACGCCAGATTGGCAGGGCTCCTGGTAACTGAGACAAGGTTTGGTAAAACAGTTTTGACAGCTAGGCTAGACCGTATGTTTTAAGATTAAAGAGTCGGGTGAGCCTGTTTGGCTTTGTCTTGCGCCCCTTGGATGCAAATGCTGGATTAACAGGGTTCCTGGTATCTGAGACAAGTTTTGGTAAAGCAGTTTGTCGGCCAGTTGGGGTTGTATGTTTTAAGATTTAATAGTCGGGTGAGACTATCTGGCTTTCACTTGCTACCCTAGGCTGCAAATGCCAGATTAAAAGGTCTTCTGGTATCTAAGACAAGTTTTGGTAAAGCAGTTTTGGCAGCCAGATGGGGCTGTTTGCTTTAAGGTTAAATTGTAAATTGTCCTGGTATCTGAGACAAGTTTTGGTAAGGCAATTTTGAGTTACAGGTGAGGCTGAATGTGTTAGGACTTAAAAGTCAGGTGAGACTAGTTTGCTTTGACTTGCTCCCCTAGGCTGCAAATGCTAGATTAACAGGGCTCCTGGAATCTAAACAAAGTTTTGGTAAAGCAGTTTTGACAGCTAGTTCACGCTACATGTTTGAAGATTAAATAGTCGGGTGAGCCTGTTTGACTTTGACTTGGCTTTGACTTGCTCCCTTACGCTGCAAATGCTAGATTAACAGGGCTACTGGTATCCATGACAAGCCTTGATAAAGCAGCTTTGGCAGCCAGATGGGACTGTTTGTTTTAAGATTAAATTGTAGAGTGAGCCTGTTTGGCTCTGAGCTTCTCCTCTGGGCTGCACACGCCAGATTGGCAGGGCTCCTGGTAACTGAGACAAGGTTTGGTAAAACAGTTTTGAGAGCTAGGCAAGACTGTATTTTTTAAGATTAAAGAGTCGGGTGAGCCCAGGGTTCCTGGTATCTGAGACAAGTTTTGTTAAAGCAGTTTTGGCGGCCAGATGGGGCTGTATGTTTTAAGATTTTATAGTCAGGTGAGGCTATTTGGCTTTGACTTGCTCCCATACGCAGCAAATGCTAGATTAACAGGGCTCCTGGTATCCATGACAAGTTTTGATAAAGCAGCTTTGGCAGCCAGATGGGGCTGTTTGTTTTAAGATTAAATTGATTAACAGGGATCCTTGTATCTGAGACAAGTTTCGGTAAAGCAATTTTGACTTCCAGTTGAGGCTGTATGTTTTAGGATTAAATAGTCGGATGATCCTATTTGGCTTTGACTTGCGCCCCTAGGATGCAAATGCTAGATTATCAGGGATCCTTGTATCTGAGACAAGTTTCGGTAAAACAGTTTTGACTTCCAGGTGAGGCTGTATGTTTTAGGATTAAATAGTCGGATGAGCCTGTTTGGCTTTGAATTTCTCCCCTAGGCTCCACATGCCAGATTGGCGGGGCTCCTGGAATCTAAGACAAGGTTTGGTAAAACAGTTTTGAGAGCTAAGCAAGACTGTATGTTTTAAGATTAAAGAGTCAGACTTAAAAGTCAGGTGAGACTATTTGGCTTTGACTTGCTCCCCTAGGCTGCAAATGCTAGATTAACAGGGCTCCTGGAATCTAAAAAAAGTTTTGGTAAAACAGTTTTGACAACTAGGTCAGGCTACATGTTTGAAGATTAAATAGTCGGGTGAGCCTGTTTGACTTTGAGTTGCGCCCCCAGGATGCAAATACTGGATTAACAGAGTTTCTGGTATCTGAGACAAGTTTTGGTAAGGCAATTTTGAGTTAGAGGTGAGGCTGAATGTGTTAAGACTTAATAGTCAGGTGAGACTATTTTGGTTTGACTTGCTCCCCTAGGCTGCAAATGCTAGATTAACAGGGCTCCTGGTATCTAAGACAAGTTTTGGTAAAGTAGTTTTGTCAGCCAGATGGGGCTGTATGTTTTAAGATTAAATTGTCGGGTGAGCCTGGCTTGGCTTTGAACTGCGCCCCTAGGATGCAAATGCTGGATTAACAGGGTTCCTGGTATCTGACAAAAGTTTTGGTAAAGCAGTTTGGCGGCCAGTTGGGGTTGTATGTTTTAAGATTTAATAGTCGGGTGTAACTATTTGGCTTTGACATGCTAGCCTAGGCTGCAAATGCTACATTAACAGAGATCCTTGTATCTGAGACAAGTTTCGGTAAAGTAATTTTGACTTCCAGGTGAGGCTGCATGTTTTAAGATTAAATAGTTGGATTAGCCTGTTTGGCTTTGACATGCTCCTCTAGGCTCCACATGCCAGATTGTCGGGGCTCCTGGCATCTAAGACAAGGTTTGGTAAAACAGTTTTGACAGCTAGGCAAGACTGTATGTTTTAAGATTAAATAGTCGGTTGAACCTGTTTGGCTTTGACTTGCTCCCCTAGGCTGCAAATGCCAGTTTAAAAGGTCTTCTGGTATCTAAGACAAGTTTTGGTAAAGCAGTTTTGGCAGCCAGATGGGGCTGTTTGCTTTAAGGTTAAATTGTAAATTGTCCTGGTATCTGAGACAAGTTTTGGTAAGGCAATTTTGAGTTACAGGTGAGGCTGAATGTGTTAGGACTTAAAAGTCAGGTGAGACTATTTTGCATTGACTTGCTCCCCTAGGCTGCAAATGCTAGATTAACAGGGCTCCTGGAATCTAAACAAAGTTTTGGTAAAACAGTTTTGACAGCTAGTTCAGGCTACATGTTTGAAGATTAAATAGTCGGGTGAGCCTGTTTGACTTTGACTTGCGCCCCTAGGATGCAAATGCTGGATTAACAGGGTTCTGGTGTCTGAGACAAGCTTTGGTAAGGCAATTTTGACTTCCAGGTGAGGCTGTATTTTTTAAGACTTAATAGTCGGGTGAGACTAATTTAGCTTTGACTTGATCCCCTAGGCTGCAAATGCTAGATTAACAGGGCTCCAGGAATTTATGACAAGTTTTAGTAAAACAGTTTTGACAGCCAGATGGGGCTGTTTGTTTTAAGATTAATTGATTACAGGGATCTTGTTCTGAGACAGTTTGGTAAAGCAATTTTGATTCCAGTTGAGGCTGTATGTTTTAGGATTAAATAGTCGGATGAGCCTATTTGGCTTTGACTTGCGCCCTAGGATGCAAATGCTAGATTATCAGGGTCCTTGTATCTGAGACAAGTTTCGGTAAACAGTTTTGACTTCCGGTGAGGCTGTATGTTTTAGGATTAAATAGTCGGATGAGCCTGTTTGGCTTTGATTTTCCCCTAGGCTCCACATGCGATTGGCGGGCTCCTGGAATCTAAGACAAGGTTTGGTAAAACAGTTTTGAGAGCTAAGCAAGACTGTTGTTTTAGATTAAAGAGTCAGGTGACCGTTTGGCTTTGACTTGGCCCTGGATGCAATGCTGGATTGGGTTCTGTTCTGAACTTTGGTAAAGCATTTTCTCCAGGTAAGGCTGTATATTTGAGGATTAAATAGTCGGGTGAGCCAGTTTGGCTTTGTCTTGCGCCCCTAGGATGCAAATGCTGGATTAACAGGGTTCCTGGTATGTGAGATAAGTTTTGGTAAGGCAATTTTGAGTTCCTGGTCAGGGTGAATGTTTTAAGACTTAATAGTCGGGTGAGGCTAATTTGGCTTTGAATTGCTCCCCTACGCTGCAAATGCTAGATTAACAGGCATCGTGCTATCCATGACAAGTTTTGATAAAGCAGCTTTTGCAGCCAGATGGGGCTGTTTGTTTTAAGATTAAATTGTAGGATGAGCCTGTTTGGCTTTGAACTTGCGCACCTAGGATGCAAATGCTGGATTAACAGTGTTCCTGGTATCTGACACAAGTTTTGGTAAAGCAGTTTGGCGGCCAGTTGGGGTTGTATGTTTTAAGATTTAATAGTCGGGTGAGACTATTTGGCTTTGACTTGCTACCCTAGGCTGCAAATGCTAGATTAACAGAGATCCTTGTATCTGAGACAAGTTTCGGTAAAGCAATTTTGACTTCCAGGTGGCTTTGACAGCTAGATGGGGCAGTATGTTTTAAGATTAAATTGTCGGGTGAGCCTGTTTGGCTTTGAACTGCGCCTCTAGGATGCAAATGCTGGATTAACAGGGTTCCTGGTATCTGACCCAAGTATTGGTTAAGCAGTTTGGCGGCCAGATGGGGCTGTATGTTTTAAGATTTAATAGTCGGTGGAGACTATTTGGCTTTGACCTGCTCCCCTAGGCTGCAAATGCTAGATTAACAGGAATTGGTGGGGCTCCTGGTAACTGAGACAAGGTTTGGTAAAACAGTTTTGAGAGCTAGGCAAGACTGTATGTTTTAAGATTAAATAGTCGGGTGAGCCCAGGGTTCCTGGGATCTGAGACAAGTTTTGTTAAAGCAGTTTTGGCGGCCAGATGGGGCTGTATGTTTTACGATTTAATAGTCGGGTGAGGCTATTTGGCTTTGACTTGCTCCCCTACGCTGCAAATGCTAGATTAACAGGGCTCCTGGTATCCATGACAAGTTTTGATAAAGCAGCTTTTGGCAGCCAGATGGGGCTGTTTGTTTTAAGATTAAATTGTAGGATGAGCCTGTTTGGCTTTGAAGTTCTCCCCCGGGCAGCACACGCCAGATTGGCAGGGCTCCTGGTAGCTGAGACAAGGTTTGGTAAAACAGTTTTGACAGCTAGGCTAGACCGTATGTTTTAAGATTAAAGAGTCGGGTGAGCCTGTTTGGCTTTGTCTTCCGCCCCTTGGATGCAAATGCTGGATTAACAGGGTTCCTGGTATCTGAGACAAGTTTTGGTAATGCAATTTTGAGTTCCAGGTCAGGCTGAATGTTTTAAGACTTAATAGTCGGGTGAGGCTATTTGGCTTTGCCTTACTCCCATAGGCGGCACATGCCAAATTGGAGGGGCTCCTGGAATCTAAAAAAAGTTTTGGTAAAACAGTTTTGACAGCTAGGTCAGGCTACATGTATTAAGATTAAATAGTCGGGTGAGCCTGTTAGCCTTTGACTTGCGCCCACAGGATGCAAATACTGGATTAACAGGGTTCCTGGTATCTGAGACAAGTTTTTGTAAGGCAATTTTGAGCTACAGGTGAGGCTGAATGTGTTAAGACTTAATAGTCGGGTGAGACTATTTTGCTTTGACTTGCTCCCCTACGCTGCAAATGCTAGATTAACAGGGCTCCTGGTATCTAAGACAAGTTTTGGAAAAGCAGTTTTGGGAGCCAGATGGGGCTGTATGTTTTAAGATTAAATTGTCGGGTGAGCCTGTTTGGCTTTGAACTGCGCCCCTAGAATGCAAATGCTGGATTAACAGGGTTCCTGGTATCTGACACAAGTTTTGGTAAAGCAGTTTGGCGGCCAGTTGGGGTTGTTTTGCTTGCTTTGTTGCCCAGGGGAAGAGAGTGAGAAAGGGAAGTTTTGGGGGGGGGGGGGGATTGTTTTAGATAATTGGGGGGGGTGGTGGAGGGGGAAGGGGGAGGGGGGGGGGAATGTGGGGGGGGGGGGGGGGGGGGGGTTTTTTTTTTTAGGGGGGGGGGGTGGTGGGGGGAATAGGGGGGGAAGAGGTGGAGGGGTGGGGGGGGGGGGGGGTGTTTGTTTTAATTGAAATTGAGGGGGGGGGGGGTGGGGGGGGATGGGGGGGGGGGGG
Source organism: Drosophila kanekoi (assembly GCA_037075305.1). Lineage (NCBI taxonomy): Eukaryota > Metazoa > Arthropoda > Insecta > Diptera > Drosophilidae > Drosophila > Drosophila kanekoi. The sequence continues at coordinate 138,106 of JBAMCE010000265.1, forward strand.
GGGGATGGGTAAAGGGGGGGGGGTTTGGGGGGGGAGGGGGGGGGGGGGGGGGGGGGTTATGAGGGGGGGGGTGGAGAAAATAGGAGGGGGGGGGGGGGGGGTTTGGGGGGGGGGGGGGGTGGGGGGGGGGGGGGGGGGGGGGTGTTGTGGGGGGGTGTGTGGTGAGGGGGGTTTGGGGGGGGGTGTGGGGGGGGTGGGGGGGGGGGGGGTGGGGGGTGGGGGGGGGTGGGGGGGGGGGGGGGTGGGTGGTGTGGGGGGGGGATGGGGGGGGGGGGGGGGGGGGGGGGGGGGGGGGAGGGGGGGGGGGGGGGGGGGGGGGGGGGGGGGGTGGGGGGGGAGGCGGCACATGACAGATTGGCGGGGCTCCTCTAATCTGATAGATGTTTTGGTAAAGCAGTTTTGGTAGCCAGATGGGGCTGTATGTTTTAAGATTAAATTGTCGGGTGAGCATGTTTTGGCTTTGAACTGTGCCCCTACGATGCAAATGCTGGATTAACAGGGCTCCCGGTATCTAACACAAGTTTTGGTAAAGCAGTTTTGGCGGCCAGATGGGGTTGTATGTTTTAAGATTTAATAGGCGGGTGAGACTATTTGGCTTTGACTTGCTACTCTAGGCAGCAAATGCTAGATTAACAGAGATCCTTGTATCTATGACAAGTTTCGGTAAAGCAATTTTGACTTCCAGGTGAGGCTGTATGTTTTAGGATTAAATAGTCGGATGAGCCTGTTTGGCTTTGACTTGCGCCCCTAGGATGCAAATGCTGGATAAACAGAGTTCCTGGTATCTGAGACAAGTTTTGGTAAGGCAATTTTGAGTTCCAGGTGAGGCTGAATGTTTTAAGACTTAATAGTCGTGTGAGCCTGTTTGGCTTTGACTTGCTTCCCTAGGCTGCACGTGCCAGATTGGCGGGGCTCGTGGAATCTAAGACAAGTTTGGGTAAAACAGTTTTGACAGCTAGGTAAGGCTGTATGCCTTAAGATTAAATAGTCAAGTGAGTGTGTTTGGCTTTGACTTGCGCCCCTAGGATGCAAATGCTGGAATAACAGGGTTCCTGGTATCTGAGACAAGTTTTGGTAAAGCAGTTTTGGCGGCCAGATGGGGTTGTATGTTTTAAGATTTAATAGTCGGGTGAGGCTATTTGGCTTTGACTTGCTCCCCTAGGCTACAAATGCCAGATTATCAGCGCGCCTGGTATCTAAGACAAGTTTTGGTAAAGAAGTTTTGGCAGACAGATGGGGCTGTTTGTTTTAAGATTAAATTGTCTGGTGAGCCCTGGTTGGCTTTGAACTTCTCCCCTAGGCTGCACACGCCAGATTGGCAGGTCTCCTGTTATCTGAGACAAGGCTTGGTAAAACAGTTTTTACAGCTAGGTCAGGCTACATGTTTGAAGGTTAAATGGTCTGGTGATCGTGTTTGGTTTTGACTTGCTCCCCTAGGATGCAAATGCTGGAATAACAGGATTCCTGGCATCTGAGACAAGTTTCGGTAAGACAATTTTGACTTTCAGGTGAGGCTGTATGTTTAAAGACTTAATAGTCGGGTGAGACTATTTGGCTTTGACTTGCTCCCCTAGCCGCACATGCCAGATTGGGGGGCTCCTGGAATCTAAGACAAGGTTTGGTAAAACAGTTTTGAGAGCTAGGCAAGACTGTATGTTTTAAGATTAAAGAGTCGGGTGAGCCTGTTTGGCTTTGACTTGCGCCCCTAGGATGCAAATGCTGGATTAATAAGGTTCCTTGTATCTGAGACAAGTTTTGGTAGGGCAATTTTGAGTTCCAGGTGAGGCTGAATGTGTTAAGACTTAATAGTCGGGTGAGTCTATTTTGCTTTGACTTGCTCCCCTAGGCTGCAAATGCTAGATTAACAGGCTTCCTGGTGTCTAAGACATGTTCTGGTAAAGCAGTTTTGGCAGCCATATGGGGCTGTGTGTTTAAGATTAAATTGATTAACAGGGATCCTTGTATCTGAGAAAAGTTTCGGTAAAGCAATTTTGACTTCCAGGTGAGGCTGTATGTTTTAGGATTAAATAGTCGGATGAGCCTGTTTGGCTTTGACTTGCGCCCCTAGGATGCAAATGCTGGATTAACAGGGTTCCTGGTATCTGAGACAAGTTTTGGTAAGGCAATTTTGAGTTCCTGGTGAGGCTGTATGTTTTAAGATTAAATAGTCGGGTGAGCCTGTTTGGCTTTGACTTGCGCCCCCATGATGCAAATACTGGATTTACAGGGTTCCTGGTATCTGAGACACGTTTTGTTAAAGCAGTTTTGGCGGCCAGATGGGGCTGTATGTTTTAAAAATTATTAGTCGGGTTAGACTATTTGGCTTTGACTTGCTCCCCTACGCTGCAAGTGTTAGATTAACAGGGCTCCTGGTATCTATGACAAGTTTTGATAAAGCAGCTGTGGCAGCCAGATGGGGCTGTTTGTTTCAAGATTAAATTGTAGGATGAGCCTGTTTGGCTTTGAACTTCTCCCCTGGGCTGCACACGCCAAATTAGCAGGGCTCCTGGTAACTGAGACAAGGTTTGGTAAAACAGTTTTGACAGCTAGGCAAGACTGTATGTTTTCAGATTAAGTAGTCGGGTGAGTCTGTTTGGCTTTGTCTTCCGCCCCTAGGATGCAAATGCTGGATTAACAGGGTTCCTGGTATCTGACACAAGTTTTGGTAAAGCAGTTTTGGCGGCCAGATGGGGTTGTATGTTTTAAGATTTAATAGTCGGGTGAGACTATTTGGCCGTGACTTGCTACCCTAGGCTGCAAGTGCTAGATTAACAAAGATCCTTGTATCTGAGACAAGTTTCGGTAAAGCAATTTTGACTTCCAGGTGAGGCTGTATGTTTTAGGATTAAATAGTCGGATGAGCCTGTTTGGCTTTGACTTGCTCCTCTAGACTCCACATGCCAGATTGGCGGGGCTCCTGGCATCTAAGACAAGGTTTGGTAAAACAGTTTTGATAGCTAGGCAAGACTGTATGTTTTAAGATTAAATTGTAGGGTGATGTTTGGTTGTGTTTGGGGGGGGTTGGGTTTGGGATTGGGTTGGGAATAGTCGGGTGAGACTATTTGGCTTTGACCTGCTCCCCTAGGCGGCACATGCCCGATTGGCGGGGCTCCTGGAATCTAAGACAAGGTTTGGTAAAACCGTTTTGACAGCTAGGCAAGACCGTATGTTTTAAGATTAAAGAGTCGAGTGAGCCTGTTTGGCTTTGACTTACGCCCTAAGGATGCAAATGCTGGATTAACAGGGTTCCTGGTATCTGAGACAAGTTTTGGTAAGGCAATTTTGAGTTCCTGGTGAGGCTGAATGTGTTAAGACTTAATAGTCGGGTGAGACTATTTTGCTTTGACTTGCTGCCCTATGCTGCAAATGCTAGATTAACAGGGCTCCTGGAATCTAAAAAAAGTTGTAGTAATACAGTTTTGACAGCTACGTAAGGCTGTATGTTTTAAGATTAAATAGTCGGGTGAGCCTGTTTGGCTTTGACTTGCGCCCCAGGATGCAAATACTGGAATTACAGGGTTCCTGGTATATGAGACAAGTTTTGGTAAAGCAGTTTTGGCGGCCAGATGGGGCTGTATGTTTTAGGATTTAATAGTCGGGTGAGGCTATTTGGCTTTGACTTGCTCCCCTACGCTGCAAATGCTAGATTAACAGGGCTCCTGGTATCCATAACAAGTTTTGATAAAGCAGCTCTGGCAGCCAGATGGGGCTGTTTGTTTTAAGACTAAATTACCGGGTGAGCCCTGGTTGGTTTTGAACTTCTCCCCTAGGCTGCACACGCCAGATTGGCAGGTCTCCTGGTATCTGAGACAAGGTTTGGTAAAACAGTTTTGACAGCTAGGTCAGGCTACATGTTTGAAGGTTAAATAGGGGATGTTGTGTTTGTGATTTAATAGTCGGGTGAGACTATTTGGCTTTGACTTGCTCCCCTAGGCGGCATATGCCAGATTGGCAAGGCTCCTGGAATCTAATAAAAGTTTTAGTAAAACAGTTTTGACAGCCAGACGGGGCTGTTTGTTTTAATATTAAATTGTAGGGTTAGCCTGTATGACTTTGGCTTGCGCCCCCAGGATGCAAATACTGATTTAACAGGGCTCCTGGTATCTGAGACAAGTTTTGGTAAAGCAGTTTTGTCGGCCAAATGGGGTTGTATGTTTTAAGATTTAGAAGTCGGGTGTGACTAGTCTGCAAATGCTAGATTATCAGGGATCCTTGTATCTGAGACAAGTTTCGGTAAAGCAATTTTGACTTCCAGGTGAGGCTGAATGTTTTAGGATTCAATAGTCGGATGAGCTTGTTTGGCTTTGACTTGCTCCCCTAGGCTACACATGCGAGATTGGCGGGGCTCCAGGAATCTAAGACAAGGTTTGGTAAAACAGTTTTGACAGCTAGGCAAGAATGTATGTTTTAAGATTAAAGAGTCGGGTGAGCCTGTTTGAATTAGACTTGCGCCCCTAGGATGCAAATGCTGGATTAACAGGGTTCCTGGTATCTGAGACAAATTTTGGTAAGGCAATTTTGAGTTCCAGGTGAGGATGAATGTGTTAAGACTTAACAGTCGGGTGAGACTATTTTGCTTTGACTTGCTCCCCTAGGCGGCACATGCCAGATTGGCGGGGCTCCTGGAATCTGATATATGTTTTCGTAAAGAAGTTTTGCCAACCAGATGGGACTGTGTGTTTTCAGATTGGATAATGAGGTCAGACTAATTGGCTTTGGCTTGATCCCCTAGGCTGCAAATGCCAGATTGGCAGGGTTTTGGTAGAGCAGTTTTGGCGGCCAGATGTGGCTGTATGTTTTAGTATTAAATAGTCGGATGAGCCTGTTTGGCTTTGAATTTCTCCCCTAGGCTCCACTTGCCAGATTGGCATGGCTCCTGGAATCTGAGACAAGTTTTGGTAAAGCAGTTTTGGCGGCCAGATGGGGTTGTATGTTTTAAGATTTAATAGTCGGGTGACACTAGGCTGCAAATGCTAGATTATCAGGGATCCTTGTATCTGAGACAAGTTTCGGTAAAGCAATTTTGACTTCCAGGTGAGGCTGTATGTTTTGGGATTAAATAGTCGGATGAGCCTGTTTGGCTTTGAATTTCTCCCCTAGGCTCCACATGCCAGATTGGCGGGGCTCCTGGAATCTAAGACAAGGTTTGGTAAAACAGTTTTGAGAGATAGGCAAGACTGTATGTTTTAAGATTAAAGAGTCGGGTGAGCCTGTTTGGCTTTGACTTGCGTCCCTAGGATGCAAATGCTGGATTAATAAGGTTCCTAGTATCTGAGACAAGTTTGGTAAGGCAATCTTGAGTTCCAGGTGAGACTGAATGTGTTAAGACTTAATAGTCGGGTGAGTCTATTTTGCTTTGACTTGCTCCCCTAGGCTGCAAATGCTAGATTAACAGGGTTCCTGGAATCTAAAAAAAGTTTTAGTAAAACAGTTTTGACAGCTAGGTAAGGCTGTACGTTTTAAGATTAAAGAGTCCAGGTGAGGCTGAATGTGTTAAGACTTAATAGTCGGGTGAGACTATTTGGCTTTGACTTGCTCCCCTAGGCGGCATATGCCAGATTGGCAAGGCTCCTGGAATCTAATAAAAGTTTTAGTAAAACAGTTTTGACAGCCAGACGGGGCTGTTTGTTTTAATATTAAATTGTAGGGTGAGCCTGTATGACTTTGACTTGCGCCCCCAGGATGCAAATACTGATTTAACAGGGCTCCTGGTATCTGAGACAAGTTTTGGTAAAGCAGTTTTGTCGGCCAAATGGGGTTGTATGTTTTAAGATTTAAAAGTCGGGTGAGACTAGTCTGCAAATGCTAGATTATCAGGGATCCTTGTATCTGAGACAAGTTTCATTAAAGCAATTTTGAGTTCCAGGTGAGGCTGAATGTTTTAGGATTCAATAGTCGGATGAGCTTGTTTGGCTTTGACTTGCTCCCCTAGGCTACACATGCGAGATTGGCGGGGCTCCGGGAATCTAAGACAAGGTTTGGTAAAACCGTTTTGACAGCTAGGCAAGAATGTAATTTTTAAGATTAAAGAGTCGGGTGAGCCTGTTTGAATTTGACTTGGGCCCCTAGGATGCAAATGCTGGATTAATAAGGTTCCTGGTATCTGAGACAAGTTTTGGTAAGGCAATCTTGAGTTCCAGGTGAGACTGAATGTGTTAAGACTTAATAGTCGGGTGAGTCTGTTTTGCTTTGACTTGCTCCCCTAGGCTGCAAATGCTAGATTAACAGGGCTCCTGGAATCTAAAAAAAGTTTAAGTAAAACAGTTTTGACAGCTAGGTAAGACTGTAAGTTTTAAGATTAAAGAGTCGGGTGAGCCTGTTTGAATGTGACTTGCGCCCCTAGGATGCAAATGCTGGATTAACAGGGTTCCTGGTATCTGAGACAAGTTTTGGTAAGGCAATTTTGAGTTTCAGGTGAGGCTGAATGTGTTAAGACTTAATAGTCGGGTGAGACTATTTTGCTTTGACTTGCTCCCCTAGGCGGCACATGCCAGATTGGCGGGGCTCCTGGAATCTGATATATGTTTTGGTAAAGAAGTTTTGGCAACCAGATGGGACTGTGTGTTTTCAGATTGGATAATAAGGTCAGACTAATTGGCTTTGGCTTGATCCCCTAGGCTGCAAATGCCAGATTGGCAGGGTTTTGGTAGAGCAGTTTTGGCGGCCAGATGGGGCTGTATGTTTTAGTATTAAATAGTCGGATGAGCCTGTTTGGCTTTGAATTTCTCCCCTAGGCTCCACATGCCAGATTGGCGGGGCACCTGGAATCTGACACAAGTTTTGGTAAAGCAGTTTTGGCGGCCAGATGAGGTTGTATGTTTTAAGATTTAATAGTCGGGTGAGACTAGGCTGCAAATGCTAGATTATCAGGGATCCTTGTAGTATCTGAGTCAAGTTTTGGTAGAGCAGTTTTGGCGGCCAGATGGGTTTGTATGTTTTAAGATTTAATAGTCATGTGAGACTAGGCTGCAAATGCTAGATTATCAGGGATCCTTGTATCTGAGACAAGTTTCGGTAAAGCAATTTTGACTTCCAGGTGAGGCTGTATGTTTTGGGATTAAATAGTCGGATGAGCCTGTTTGGCTTTGAATTTCTCCCCTAGGCTACACATGCCAGATTGGCGGGGCTCCTGGAATCTAAGACAAGGTTTGGTAAAACTGTTTTGAGAGCTAGGCAAGACTGTATGTTTTAAGATTAAAGAGTCGGGTGAGCCTGTTTGACTTTGACTTGCGTCCCTAGGATGCAAATGCTGGATTAATAAGGTTCCTGGTATCTGAGACAAGTTTTGGTAAGGCAATTTTGAGTTCCAGGTGAGGCTGAATGTGTTAAGACTTAATAGTCGGGTGAGTCTATTTTGCTTTGACTTGCTCCCCAAGGCTGCAAATGCTAGATTAACAGGCCTCCTGGTATCTAAGACATGTTTTGGTAAAGCAGTTTTGGCAGCCATATGGGGCTGTGTGTTTAAGATTAAATTGGTTAACAGGGATCCTTGTATCTGAGAAAATATTCGGTAAAGCAATTTTGACTTCCAGGTGAGGCTGTATGTTTTAGGATTAAATAGTCGGATGAGCCTGTTTGGCTTTGACTTGCGCCCCTAGGATGCAAATGCTGGATTAACAGGGTTCCTGGTATCTAAGACAAGTTTTGTTAAAGCAATTTTGAGTTCCAGGTGAGGCTGAATGTGTTAAGTCTTAATAGTCGGGTGAGACTATGTTGCTTTGACTTGCTCCCATAAGCTGCAAATGCTAGATTAACAGGGCTCCTGGAATCTAAAAAAAGTTTAAGTAAAACAGTTTTGACAGCTAGGTAAGGCTGTATGTTTTAAGATTAAATAGCCGGATGAGCCTGTTTGGCTTTGTCTTGCGCCCCTAGGATGCAAATGCTGGATTAACAGGGTTCCTGGTATCTGAGACAAGTTTTGGTAAAGCAATTTTGAGTTCCAGGTGAGGCTGAATGTGTTAAGACTTAATAGTCGGGTGAGACTATTTTGCTTTGACTTGCTCCCCTAGGCTGCAAATGCTAGATTAACAGGACTCCTGGAATCTAAAAAAAGTTTTAGTAAAACAGTTTTGACAGCTAGGTAAGGCTGTAAGTTTTAAGATTAAAGAGTCCAGGTGAGGCTGAATGTGTTAAGACTTAATAGTCGGGTGAGACTATTTTGCTTTGACTTGCTCCCCTAGGCTGCAAATGCTAGATTAACAGGGCTCCTGGAATCTAAAAAAAGTTTTAGTAAAACAGTTTTGACAGCTAGGTAAGGCTGTATGTTTTAAGATTAAAGAGTCGGGTGAGCCTGTTTGACTTTGACTTGCGCCCCTAGGATGCAAATGCTGGATTAACAGGGTTCCTGGTATCTGAGACAAGTTTTGGTAAGGCAATTTTGAGTTCCAGGTGAGGCTGAATGTGTTAAGACTTAATAGTCGGCTGAGACTATTTTGCTTTGACTTGCTCCCCTAGGCTGCACATGCCAGATTGGCGGGGCTCCTGGAATCTGATATATGTTTTGGTAAAGAAGTTTTTGCAACCAGACGTGACTGTGTGTTTTCAGATTGGATAATGAGGTCAGACTTTGGCTTGATCCCCTAGACTGCAAATGCCAGATTGGCAGGGTTTTGGTAGAGCAGTTTTGGCGGCCAGATGGGGCTGTATGTTTTAGTATTAAATAGTCGGATGAGCCTGTTTGGCTTTGAATTTCTCCCCTAGGCTCCACATGCCAGATTGGCGGGCCACCTGGAATCTGACACAAGTTTTGGTAAAGCAGTTTTGGCGGCCAGATGAGGTTGTATGTTTTAAGATTTAATAGTCGGGTGAGACTAGGCTGCAAATGCTAGATTATCAGGGATCCTTGTAGTATCTGAGACAAGTTTTGGTAAAGCAGTTTTGGCGGCCAGATGAGGTTGTATGTTTTAAGATTTAATAGTCGATGTGAGACTAGGCTGCAAATGCTGGATTATCAGGGTTCCTTGTATCTGAGACAAGTTTCGGTAAAGCAATTTTGGGTTCCAGGTCAGTCTGAATGTTTTACGACTTAATAGTCGGGTGAGGCTATTTGGCTTTGACTTGCTCCCCTAGGCTCCACATGCCAGGTTGGCGGGGCTCCTGGAACCTAAGACAAGGTTTGGTAAAACAGTTTTGAGAGCTAGGCAAGACTGTATGTTTTAAGATTAAAGAGTCGGGTGAGCCTGTTTGACTTTGACTTGCGTCCCTAGGATGCAAATGCTGGATTAATAAGGTTCCTAGTATCTGAGACAAGTTTTGGTAAGGCTATTTTGAGTTCCAGGTGAGGCTGAATGTGTTAAGACTTAATAGTCGGGTGAGTCTTTTTTGCTTTGACTTGCTCCCCAAGGCTGCAAATGCTAGATTAACAGGCCTCCTGGTATCTAAGACATGTTTTGTTAAAGCAGTTTTGGCAGCCATATGGGGCTGTGTGTTTAAGATTAAATTGGTTAACAGGGATCCTTGTATCTGAGAAAATATTCGGTAAAGCAATTTTGACTTCCAGGTAAGGCTGTATGTTTTAGGATTAAATAGTCGGATGAGCCTGTTTGGCTTTGACTTGCGCCCCTAGGATGCAAATGCTGGATTAACAGGGTTCCTGGTATCTAAGACAAGTTTTGTTAAAGCAATTTTGAGTTCCAGGTGAGGCTGAATGTGTTAAGACTTAATAGTCGGGTGAGACTATTTTGCTTTGACTTGCTCCCCTATGCTGCAAATGCTAGATTAACAGGGCTCCTGGAATCTAAAAAAAGTTTTAGTAAAACAGTTTTGACAGCTAGGTAAGGCTGTATGTTTTAGGATCAAATAGTCGGGTGAGCCTGTTTGGCTTTGTCTTGCGCCCCTAGGATGCAAATGCTGGATTAACAGGGTTCCTGGTATCTGAGACAAGTTTTGGTAAGGCAATTTTGAGTTCCAGGTCAGTCTGAATGTTTTTCGACTTAATAGTCGGGTGAGGCTATTTGGCTTTGACTTGCTCCCCTAGGCTCCACATGCCAGGTTGGCGGGGCTCCTGGAATCTAAGACAAGGTTTGGTAAAACAGTTTTGAGAGCTAGGCAAGACTGTATGTTTTAAGATTAAAGAGTCGGGTGAGCCTGTTTGGCTTTGACTTGCGCCCCTAGGATGCAAATGCTGGATTAACAGGGTTCCTGGTATCTGAGACAAGTTTTGGTAAGGCAATTTTGAGTTCCAGGTGAGGCTGAATGTGTTAAGACTTAATAGTCGGGTGAGACTATTTTGCTTTGACTTGCTCCCCTTTGCTGCATATGCTAGATTAACAGGGCTCCTGGAATCTAAAAAAAGTTTTAGTAAAACAGTTTTGACAGCTAGGTAAGGCTGTATGTTTTAAGATTAAAGAGTCGTGTGAGCCTGTTTGAATTTGACTTGCGCCCCTAGGATGGAAATGCTGGATTAACAGGGTTCCTGGTATCTGAGGCAAGTTTTGGTAAGGCAATTTTGAGTTCCAGGTGAGGCTGAATGTGTTAAGACTTAATAGTCGGGTGAGACTATTTTGCTTTGACTTGCTCCCCTAGGCGGCACATGCCAGATTGGCGGGGCTCCTGGAATCTGATATATGTATTGGTAAAGAAGTTTTGGCAACCAGATGGGACTGTGTGTTTTCAGATTGGATAATGAGGTCAGACTTTGGCTTGACCCCCTAGGCTGCAAATGCCAGATTGGCAGGGTTTAGGTAGAGCAGTTTTGGCGGCCAGATGGGGCTGTATGTTTTAGTATTAAATAGTCGGATGAGCCTGTTTGGCTTTGAATTTCTCCCCTAGGCTCCACATGCCAGATTGGCGGGGCACCTGGAATCTGACACAAGTTTTGGTAAAGCAGTTTTGGCGGCCAGATGAGGTTGTATGTTTTAAGATTTAATAGTCGGGTGAGACTAGGTGAAATGCTAGATTATAGGTTGTTTGAAGTTTTGGGTGGGGGGTTTTTTTCTGCAAATGCTAGATTATCAGGGATCCTTGTATCTGAGACAAGTTTCGGTAAAGCAATTTTGACTTCCAGGTGAGGCAGTATGTTTTGGGATTAAATAGTCGGATGAGCCTGTTTGGCTTTGAATTTCTCCCCTAGGCTCCACATGCCAGATTGGCGGGGCCCCTGGAATCTAAGACAAGGTTTGGTAAAACAGTTTTGAGAGCTAGGCAAGACTGTATGTTTTAAGATTAAAGAGTCGGGTGAGCCTGTTTGGCTTTGACTTGCGTCCCTAGGATGCAAATGCTGGATTAATAAGGTTCATGGTATCTGAGACAAGTTTTGGTAGGGCAATTTTGAGTTCCAGGTGAGGCTGAATGTGTTAAGACCTAATAGTCGGGTGAGACTATTTTGCTTTGACTTGCTCCCCTAGGCGGCACATGCCAGATTGGCGGGGCTCCTGGAATCTGATATATGTTTTGGTAAAGAAGTTTTGGCAACGAGATGGGACTGTGTGTTTTCAGATTGGATAATGAGCTCAGACCAATTGGCTTTGGCTTGATCCCCTAGGTTGCAAATGCCAGATTGGCAGTGTTTTGGTAGAGCAGTTTTGGCGGCCAGATGGGGCTGTATGTTTTAAGATTTAATAGTCGGGTGAGACTAGGCTGCAAATGCTAGATTATCAGGGATCCTTGTATCCGAGGAAATATTCGGTAAAGCAACTTTGACTTCCAGGTGAGGCTGTATGTTTTAGGATTAAATAGTCGGATGAGCCTGTTTGGCTTTGACTTGCGCCCCTAGGATGGATTAACAGGGTTCCTGGTATCTGAGACAAGTTTTGGTAAGGCAATTTTGAGTTCCAGGTCAGTCTGAATGTTTTACGACTTAATAGTCGGGTGAGGCTATTTGGCTTTGACTTGCTCCCCTAGGCTACACATGCCAGATTGGCGGGGCTCCTGGAATCTAAGACAAGGTTTCGTAAAACAGTTTCGAGAGCTAGGCAAGACTGTATGTTTTAAGATTAAAGAGTCGGGTGAGCCTGTTTGGCTTTGACTTGCGTCCCTAGGATGCAAATGCTGAATTAATAAGGTTCCTGGTATCTGAGACAAGTTTTGGTAAAGCAGTTTTGGCGGCCAGATGCGGTTGTATGTTTTAAGATTTAATAGTCGGGTGAGACTAGGCTGCAAATGTTAGATTATCAGGGATCCTTGTATCTGAGAAAATATTCAGTAAAGCAATTTTGACTTCCAGGTGAGGCTGTATGTTTTAGGATTACATAGTCGGATGAGCCTGTTTGGCTTTGACTTGCGCAAATGCTGGATTAACAGGGTTCCTGGTATCTGAGACAAGTTTTGGTAAGGCAATTTTGAGTTCCAGGTGAGGCTGAATGTGTTAAGACTTAATAGTCGGGTGAGACTATTTTGCTTTGACTTGCTCCCCTAGGCTACACATCCCAGATTGGCGGGGCTCCTGGAATCTAAGACTAGGTTTCGTAAAACAGTTTTGAGAGCTAGGCAAGACTGTATGTTTTAAGATTAAAGAGTCGGGTGAGCCTGTTTGTCTTTGACTTGCGTCCCTAGGATGCAAATGCTGGATTAATAAGGTTCCTGGTATCTGAGAAAAGTTTTGGTAAGGCAATTTTGAGATCCAGGTGAGGCTGAATGTGTTAAGACTTAATAGTCGGGTGAGACTATTTTGCTTTGACTTGCTCCCCTATGCTGCAAATGCTGGATTAACAGGGCTCCTGGAATCTAAAAAAAGTTTTAGTAAAACAGTTTTGACAGCTAGGTAAGGCTGTATGTTTTAAGATTAAATTGTCGGGTGAGCCTGTTTGAATTTGACTTGCGCCCCTAGGATGCAGGTGCTGGATTAACAGGGTTCCTGGTATCTGAGACAAGTTTTGTTAAGGCAATTTTGAGTTCCAGGTGAGGCTGAATTTTTCAAGACTTAATAGTCGGGTGAGACTATTTGGCTTTGATTTGCCCCCCTAGGCGGCACATGCCAGATTGGCGGGGCTCCTGGAATCTTAGACAAAGTTTGGTAAAACAGTTTTGACAGCTAGGCAAGACCGTATGTTTTAAGATTAAAGAGTCGGGTGAGCGTGTTTGGCTTTGACTTGCGCCCCTAGGATGCAAATGCTGGATTAACAGGGTTCCTGGTATCTGAGACAAGTTTTGGTAATTCAATTTTGAGTTCCAGGTGAGGCTGAATGTGTTAAGACTTAATAGACGGGTGAGACTATTTTGCTTTGACTTGCTCCCCTAGGTTCCACATGCCAGATTGGCTTGGCTCCTGGAATCTGATATATGTTTTGGTAAAGAAGTTTTGGCAACCAGATGGGACTGTGTGTTTTCAGATTGGATAATGAGCTCAGACCAATTGGCTTTGGCATGATCCCCTAGGCTGCAAATGCCAGATTGGCAGTGTTTTGGTAGAGCAGTTTTGGCGGCCAGATGGGGCTGTATGTTTTAAGATTTAATAGTCGGGTGAGACTAGGCTGCAAATGCCAGATTATCAGGGATCCTTGTATCCGAGAAAATATTCGGTAAAGCAACTTTGACTTCCAGGTGAGGCTGTATGTTTTAGGATTAAATAGTCGGATGAGCCTGTTTGGCTTTGACTTGCGCCCCTAGGATGGATTAACAGGGTTCCTGGTATCTGAGACAAGTTTTGGTAAGGCAATTTTGAGTTCCAGGTCAGTCTGAATGTTTTACGACTTAATAGTCGGGTGAGGCTATTTGGCTTTGACTTGCTCCCCTAGGCTACACATGCCAGATTGGCGGGGCTCCTGGAATCTAAGACAAGGTTTCGTAAAACAGTTTTGAGAGCTAGGCAAGACTGTATGTTTTAAGATTAAAGAGTCGGGTGAGCCTGTTTGGCTTTGACTTGCGTCCCTAGGATGCAAATGCTGATTAATAAGGTTCCTGGTATCTGAGACAAGTTTTGGTAAAGCAGTTTTGGCGTCCAGATGCGGTTGTATGTTTTAAGATTTAATAGTCGGGTGAGACTAGGCTGCAAATGCTAGATTATCAGGGATCCTTGTATCTGAGAAAATTTCAGTAAAGCAATTTTGACTTCCAGGTGAGGCTGTATGTTTTAGGATTACATAGTCGGATGAGCCTGTTTGGCTTTGCTTGCGCCCCTAGGATGCAAATGCTGGATTAACAGGGTTCCTGGTATCTGAGACAAGTTTTGGTAAGGCAATTTTGAGTTCCAGGTCAGTCTGAATGTTTTACGACTTAATAGTCGGGTGAGGCTATTTGGCTTTGACTTGCTCCCCTAGGCTACACATCCAGGATTGGCGGGGCTCCTGGAATCTAAGACTAGGTTTCGTAAAACAGTTTTGAGAGCTAGGCAAGACTGTATGTTTTAAGATTAAAGAGTCGGGTGAGCCTGTTTGGCTTTGACTTGCGTCCCTAGGATGCAAATGCTGGATTAATAAGGTTCCTGGTATCTGAGAAAAGTTTTGGTAAGGCAATTTTGAGATCCAGGTGAGGCTGAATGTGTTAAGACTTAATAGTCGGGTGAGACTATTTTGCTTTGACTTGCTCCCCTATGCTGCAAATGCTAGATTAACAGGGCTCCTGGAATCTAAAAAAAGTTTTAGTAAAACAGTTTTGACAGCTAGGTAAGGCTGTATGTTTTAAGATTAAATTGTCGGGTGAGCCTGTTTGAATTTGACTTGCGCCCCTAGGATGCAGGTGCTGGATTAACAGGGTTCCTGGTATCTGAGACAAGTTTTGTTAAGGCAATTTTGAGTTCCAGGTGAGGCTGAATTTTTCAAGACTTAATAGTCGGGTGAGACTATTTGGCTTTGATTTGCCCCCCTAGGCGGCACATGCCAGATTGGCGGGGCTCCTGGAATCTTAGACAAGGTTTGGTAAAACAGTTTTGACAGCTAGGCAAGACCGTATGTTTTAAGATTAAAGAGTCGGGTGAGCGTGTTTGGCTTTGACTTGCGCCCCTAGGATGCAAATGCTGGATTAACAGGGTTCCTGGTATCTGAGACAAGTTTTGGTAATTCAATTTTGAGTTCCAGGTGAGGCTGAATGTGTTAAGACTTAATAGACGGGTGAGACTATTTTGCTTTGACTTGCTCCCCTAGGTTCCACATGCCAGATTGGCTTGGCTCCTGGAATCTAAGACAAGGTTTGGTAAAACAGTTATAAGAGCTAGGCAAGACTGTATGTTTTGAGATAAAAGAGTCGGGTGAGCCTGTTTGAATTTGACTTGCGCCCCTAGGATGCAGGTGCTGGATTAACAGGGTTCCTGGTATCTGAGACAAGTTTTGGTAAGGCAATTTTGAGTTCCAGGTGAGGCTGAATGTGTTAAGACTTAATAGTCGGGTGAGACTATTTTGCTTTGACTTGCTCCCCTAGGCTCCACATGCCAGATTGGCTTGGCTCCTGGAATCTAAGACAAGGTTTGGTAAAACAGTTATAAGAGCTAGGCAAGACTGTATGTTTTGAGATAAAAGAGTCGGGTGAGCCTGTTTGGCTTTGACTTGCGCCCCAAGGATGCAAATGCTGGATTAACAGGGATCCTGGTATCTGAGACAAGTTTTGGTTACGCAATTTTGTGTTCCAGGTCAGGCTGAATGTGTTAAGACTTAATAATCGTGTGAGTCTATTTTGCTTTGACTTGCTCCCCCAAACTGCAAATTCTAGATTAACAGGGCTCCTGGAATCTAAAAAAAGTTTTAGTAAAACAGTTTTGACAGCTAGGTAAGGCTGTATGTTTTAAGATTAAATAGTCGGGTGAGCCTGTTTGGCTTTGTCTTGCGCCCCTAGGATGCAAATGCTGGATTAACAGGATTCCTGGTATCTGAGACAAGTTTTGGTAAGGCAATTTTGAGTTCCAGGTGAGGCTGAATGTGTTAAGACTTAATAGTCGGGTGAGACTATTTTGCTTTGACTTGCTCCCCTAGGCTACACATCCCAGATTGGCGGGGCTCCTGGAATCTAAGACTAGGTTTCGTAAAACAGTTTTGAGAGCTAGGCAAGACTGTATGTTTTGAGATAAAAGAGTCGGGTGAGCCTGTTTGGCTTTGACTTGCGCCCCAAGGATGCAAATGCTGGATTAACAGGGTTCCTGGTATCTGAGACAAGTTTTGGTTAAGCAGTTTTGTGTTCCAGGTCAGGCTGTATGTTTTAAGACTTAATAGTCGGGTGAGTCTATTTTGCTTTGACTTGCTCCCCTAAACTGCAAATTCTAGATTAACAGGGCTCCTGGTATCTAAGAAAAGTTTTAGTAAAGCAGTTTTGACAGCTAGGTAAGGCTGTATGTTTTAGGATTAAATAGTCGGATGAGCCTGTTTGGCTTTGACTTGCGCCCCTAGGATGGATTAACAGGGTTCCTGGTATTGAGACAAGTTTTGGTAAGGCAATTTTGAGTTCCAGGTGAGGCTGAATGTGTTAAGACTTAATAGTCGGGTGAGACTATTTTGCTTTGACTTGCTCCCCTAGGCTACACATCCCAGATTGGCGGGGCTCCTGGAATCTAAGACTAGGTTTCGTAAAACAGTTTTGAGAGCTAGGCAAGACTGTATGTTTTAAGATTAAAGAGTCGGGTGAGCCTGTTTGTCTTTGACTTGCGTCCCTAGGATGCAAATGCTGGATTAATAAGGTTCCTGGTATCTGAGAAAAGTTTTGGTAAGGCAATTTTGAGATCCAGGTGAGGCTGAATGTGTTAAGACTTAATAGTCGGGTGAGACTATTTTGCCTTGACTTGCTCCCCTATGCTGCAAATGCTAGATTAACAGGGCTCCTGGAATCTAAAAAAAGTTTTAGTAAAACAGTTTTGACAGCTAGGTAAGGCTGTATGTTTTAAGATTAAATTGTCGGGTGAGCCTGTTTGAATTTGACTTGCGCCCCTAGGATGCAGGTGCTGGATTAACAGGGTTCCTGGTATCTGAGACAAGTTTTGTTAAGGCAATTTTGAGTTCCAGGTGAGGCTGAATTTTTCAAGACTTAATAGTCGGGTGAGACTATTTGGCTTTGATTTGCCCCCTAGGCGGCACATGCCAGATTGGCAGGGCTCCTGGAATCTTAGACAAAGTTTGGTAAAACAGTTTTGACAGCTAGGCAAGACCGTATGTTTTAAGATTAAAGAGTCGGGTGAGCGTGTTTGGCTTTGACTTGCGCCCCTAGGATGCAAATGCTGGATTAACAGGGTTCCTGGTATCTGAGACAAGTTTTGGTAATTCAATTTTGAGTTCCAGGTGAGGCTGAATGTGTTAAGACTTAATAGACGGGTGAGACTATTTTGCTTTGACTTGCTCCCCTAGGTTCCACATGCCAGATTGGCTTGGCTCCTGGAATCTGATATATGTTTTGGTAAAGAAGTTTTGGCAACCAGATGGGACTGTGTGTTTTCAGATTGGATAATGAGCTCAGACCAATTGGCTTTGGCATGATCCCCTAGGCTGCAAATGCCAGATTGGCAGTGTTTTGGTAGAGCAGTTTTGGCGGCCAGATGGGGCTGTATGTTTTAAGATTTAATAGTCGGGTGAGACTAGGCTGCAAATGCCAGATTATCAGGGATCCTTGTATCCGAGAAAATATTCGGTAAAGCAACTTTGACTTCCAGGTGAGGCTGTATGTTTTAGGATTAAATAGTCGGATGAGCCTGTTTGGCTTTGACTTGCGCCCCTAGGATGGATTAACAGGGTTCCTGGTATCTGAGACAAGTTTTGGTAAGGCAATTTTGAGTTCCAGGTCAGTCTGAATGTTTTACGACTTAATAGTCGGGTGAGGCTATTTGGCTTTGACTTGCTCCCCTAGGCTACACATGCCAGATTGGCGGGGCTCCTGGAATCTAAGACAAGGTTTCGTAAAACAGTTTTGAGAGCTAGGCAAGACTGTATGTTTTAAGATTAAAGAGTCGGGTGAGCCTGTTTGGCTTTGACTTGCGTCCCTAGGATGCAAATGCTGAATTAATAAGGTTCCTGGTATCTGAGACAAGTTTTGGTAAAGCAGTTTTGGCGGCCAGATGCGGTTGTATGTTTTAAGATTTAATAGTCGGGTGAGACTAGGCTGCAAATGCTAGATTATCAGGGATCCTTGTATCTGAGAAAATATTCAGTAAAGCAATTTTGACTTCCAGGTGAGGCTGTATGTTTTAGGATTACATAGTCGGATGAGCCTGTTTGGCTTTGACTTGCGCCCCTAGGATGCAAATGCTGGATTAACAGGGTTCCTGGTATCTGAGACAAGTTTTGGTAAGGCAATTTTGAGTTCCAGGTCAGTCTGAATGTTTTACGACTTAATAGTCGGGTGAGGCTATTTGGCTTTGACTTGCTCCCCTAGGCTACACATCCAGGATTGGCGGGGCTCCTGGAATCTAAGACTAGGTTTCGTAAAACAGTTTTGAGAGCTAGGCAAGACTGTATGTTTTAAGATTAAAGAGTCGGGTGAGCCTGTTTGGCTTTGACTTGCGTCCCTAGGATGCAAATGCTGGATTAATAAGGTTCCTGGTATCTGAGAAAAGTTTTGGTAAGGCAATTTTGAGATCCAGGTGAGGCTGAATGTGTTAAGACTTAATAGTCGGGTGAGACTATTTTGCTTTGACTTGCTCCCCTATGCTGCAAATGCTAGATTAACAGGGCTCCTGGAATCTAAAAAAAGTTTTAGTAAAACAGTTTTGACAGCTAGGTAAGGCTGTATGTTTTAAGATTAAATTGTCGGGTGAGCCTGTTTGAATTTGACTTGCGCCCCTAGGATGCAGGTGCTGGATTAACAGGGTTCCTGGTATCTGAGAAAAGTTTTGTTAAGGCAATTTTGAGTTCCAGGTGAGGCTGAATTTTTCAAGACTTAATAGTCGGGTGAGACTATTTGGCTTTGATTTGCCCCCCTAGGCGGCACATGCCAGATTGGCGGGGCTCCTGGAATCTTAGACAAGGTTTGGTAAAACAGTTTTGACAGCTAGGCAAGACCGTATGTTTTAAGGTTAAAGAGTCGGGTGAGCGTGTTTGGCTTTGACTTGCGCCCCTAGGATGCAAATGCTGGATTAACAGGGTTCCTGGTATCTGAGACAAGTTTTGGTAATTCAATTTTGAGTTCCAGGTGAGGCTGAATGTGTTAAGACTTAATAGACGGGTGAGACTATTTTGCTTTGACTTGCTCCCCTAGGTTCCACATGCCAGATTGGCTTGGCTCCTGGAATCTAAGACAAGGTTTGGTAAAACAGTTATAAGAGCTAGGCAAGACTGTATGTTTTGAGATAAAAGAGTCGGGTGAGCCTGTTTGAATTTGACTTGCGCCCCTAGGATGCAGGTGCTGGATTAACAGGGTTCCTGGTATCTGAGACAAGTTTTGGTAAGGCAATTTTGAGTTCCAGGTGAGGCTGAATGTGTTAAGACTTAATAGTCGGGTGAGACTATTTTGCTTTGACTTGCTCCCCTAGGCTCCACATGCCAGATTGGCTTGGCTCCTGGAATCTAAGACAAGGTTTGGTAAAACAGTTATAAGAGCTAGGCAAGACTGTATGTTTTGAGATAAAAGAGTCGGGTGAGCCTGTTTGGCTTTGACTTGCGCCCCAAGGATGCAAATGCTGGATTAACAGGGATCCTGGTATCTGAGACAAGTTTTGGTTACGCAATTTTGTGTTCCAGGTCAGGCTGAATGTGTTAAGACTTAATAATCGTGTGAGTCTATTTTGCTTTGACTTGCTCCCCCAAACTGCAAATTCTAGATTAACAGGGCTCCTGGAATCTAAAAAAAGTTTTAGTAAAACAGTTTTGACAGCTAGGTAAGGCTGTATGTTTTAAGATTAAATAGTCGGGTGAGCCTGTTTGGCTTTGTCTTGCGCCCCTAGGATGCAAATGCTGGATTAACAGGATTCCTGGTTTCTGAGAAAAGTTTTGGTAAGGCAACTTTAAGTTCCAGGTGAGGCTGAATGTGTTAAGACTTAATAGTCGTGTGAGTCTATTTTGCTTTGACTTGCTCCCCCAAGCTGCAAATTCTAGATTAACAGGGCTCCTGGAATCTAAAAAAAGTTTAAGTAAAACAGTTTTGACTGCTAGGTATGGCTGTATGTTTTAAGATTAAATAGTCGGGTGAGCCTGTTTGGCTTTGACTTGCGCCCCCAGGATGCAAATACTGGATTAACAGGGTTCCTGGTATCTGAGGCAAGTTTTGTTCAAGCAGTTTTGGCGGCCAGATGGTGCTGTATGTTTTAAGACTTAACAGTCGGGTGAGACTATTTGGCTTTTACTTGCTCCCCTACGCTGCAAATGCTAGATTAACAGGGCTCCTGGTATCCATGGCAAGTTTTGATAAAGCAGATTTGGCATCCAGATGGGGCTGTTTGTTTTAAGATTAAATTGTAGGATGAGCCTGTTTGGCTTTGAACTTCTCCCATATTCTGCACACGCCAAATTGGCAGGGCTCCTGGTAACTGAGACAAGGTTTGGTAAAACAGTTTTGACAGCTAGGCAAGACTGTATATTTTCAGATTAAGTAGTCGGGTGAGTCTGTTTGGCTTTGTCTTGCGCCCCAAGGATGCAAACGCTGGATTAACAGGGTTCCTGGTATCTGAGACAAGTTTTGGTTACGCAATTTTGAGTTCCAGGTCAGGCTGATTGTTTTAAGACTTAATAGTCGGGTGAGACTATTTGGCTTTGCCTTGCTTCCCTAGACGGCACATGCCAGATTGGTGGGGCTCCTGGAATCTATGACAAGTTTTGGTAAAGCAGTTTTGACAGCTAGGCAAGACCGTATGTTTTCAGATTAAGAAGTCGGGTGAGCCTGTTTGGTTTTGACTTGCGCCCCTAGGATGCAAATGCTGGATTAACAGGGATCCTGGTATCTGAGACAAGTTTTGGTTAGGCAATTTTGAGTTCCAGGTCAGGCTGATTGTGTTAATACTTAATAGTCGGGTGAGACTATTTGGCTTTGCCTTGCTCCCCTATACTGCACATGCTAGATTGACGGGGCTCCTGGAATCTAAAGCAAGTTTTGGTAAAACAGTTTTGACAGCTAGGTAAGGCTGTATGTCTTAAGATTAAATAGTCGGGTGAGCCTGTTTGACTTTGACTTGCGCCCCCAGGATGCAAACACTGGATGAACAGGGTTCCTGGTATCTGAAACAAGTTTTGGTAGGGCAATTTTGAGTTACAGGTGAGACTGAATGTGTTAAGACTTAATAGTCAGGTGAGACTATTTTGCTTTGACTTGCTCCCCTAGGCTGCAAATGCTAGATTAACAGGGCTCCTGGTATCTATGACAAGTTTTGGTAAAGCAGTTTTGGCAGCCAGATGGGGCTGTATGTTTTATGATTAAATTGTCGGGTGAGCCTGTTTGGCTTTGAACTGCGCCCCTAGGATGCAAATGCTGGATTAACAGGGCTCCTGGTATCTGACACAAGTTTTGGTAAAGCAGTTTTGGCGGCCAGATGAGGTTGTATGTTTTAAGATTTAATAGTCGGGTGAGACTTTTTGGCTTTGACTTGCTACCCTAGGCTGCAAGTGCTAGATTAACAGAGATCCTTGTATCTGAGACAAGTTTCGGTAAAGCAATTTTGACTTCCAGGTGAGGCTGTATGTTTTAGGATTATATAGTCGGATGAGCCTGTTTGGCGTTGACTTGCTCCTCTAGGCTCCACATGCCAGATTGGCGGGGCTCCAGGCAGCTAAGACAAGGTTTGGTAAAACAGTTTTGACAGCTACGATTAAATAGTCGGTTGAGCCTGTTTGGCTTTGACTTGCGCCCCTAGGATGCAAATGCTGGATTAACAGGGTTCCTGGTATCTGAGACAAGTTTTGTTAAGGCAATTTTGAGTTCCAGGTGAGGCTTAATTTTTAAGACTTAATAGTCGGGTGAGACTATTTGGCTTTGACTTGCTTCCCTAGGCGGCACATGCCAGATTGGCGGGGCTCCTGGAATCTAAGACAAGGTTGGTAACAGTTTTGACAGCTAGGCAAGACTGTATGTTTTAAGATTAAGGAGTCGAGTGAGCCTGTTTGGCTTTGTCTTGCGCCCCAAGGATGCAAATGCTGGATTAACAGGGTTCCTGGTATCTGAGACAAGTTTTGGTTACGCAATTTTGAGTTCCAGGTCAGGCTGAATGTGTTAATACTTAATAGTCGGGTGAGTCTATTTTGCTTTGACTTGCTCCCCCAAGCTGCAAATTCTATATTAACAGGGCTACTGGAATCTAAAAAAAGTTTCAGTAAAACTGTTTTGACAGCTAGGTATGGCTGTATGTTTTAAGATTAAATCGTCGGGTGAGCCTGATTGGCTTTGACTTGCTCCCCTAGGCGGCACATGCCAGATTGGCGGGGCTCCTGGAATCTAAGACAAGGTTTGGTAAAACAGTTTTGACAGCTAGGCAAGACCGTATGTTTTAAGATTAAAGAGTCGAGTGAGCCTGTTTAACTTTGACTTGCGCCGCTGGGATGCAAATGCTGGATTAACAGGGTTCCTGGTATCTGAGACAAGTTTTGGTAAGGCAATTTTGAGTTCCAGGTGAGGCTGAACGTGTTAATACTTAATAGTCGGGTGAGACTATTTTGCTTTGACTTGCCCCCCTATGCTGCAAATGCTAGATTAACAGGGCTCCTGGAATCTAAAAAAAGTTTTAGTAAAACAGTTTTGACAGCTAGGTAAGGCTGTCTGTTTTAGTATTAAATAGTCGGGTGAGCCTGTTTGGCTTTGTCTTGCGCCCCTAGGATGCAAATGCTGGATTGACAGGGTTCCTGGTATCTGAGACAAGTTTCGGTAAGGCAATTTTGACTTCCAGGTGAGGCTGAATGTTTTAGGACTTAATAGTCGGGTGAGACTATTTGGCTTTGACTTGCTCCCCTAGGCGGCATATGCCAGATTGGCAAGGCTCCTGGAATCTAATAAAAGTTTTAGTAAAACAGTTTTGACAGCCAGACGGGGCTGTTTGTTTTAATATTAAATTGTAGGGTTAGCCTGTATGACTTTGGCTTGCGCCCCCAGGATGCAAATACTGATTTAACAGGGCTCCTGGTATCTGAGACAAGTTTTGGTAAAGCAGTTTTGTCGGCCAAATGGGGTTGTATGTTTTAAGATTTAGAAGTCGGGTGTGACTAGTCTGCAAATGCTAGATTATCAGGGATCCTTGTATCTGAGACAAGTTTCGGTAAAGCAATTTTGACTTCCAGGTGAGGCTGTATGTTTTAGGATTATATAGTCGGATGAGCCTGTTTGGCGTTGACTTGCTCCTCTAGGCTCCACATGCCAGATTGGCGGGGCTCCAGGCAGCTAAGACAAGCTTTGGTAAAACAGTTTTGACAGCTACGATTAAATAGTCGGTTGAGCCTGTTTGGCTTTGACTTGCGCCCCTAGGATGCAAATGCTGGATTAACAGGGTTCCTGGTGTCTGAGACAAGTTTTGGTAAGGCAATTTTGAATTCCAGGTGAGGCTGAATGTTTTACGACTTAATACTCGGGTGAGGCTATTTGGCTTTGACTTGCTCCCCTAGGCTCCACATGCCAGATTGGCAGGGCTCCTGGAATCTAAGGCAAGGTTTGGTAAAACAGTTTTGAGAGCTAGGCAAGACTGTATGTTTTAAGATTAAAGAGTCGGGTGAGCCTGTTTGGCTTTGACTTGCGCCCCTAGGATGCAAATGCTGGATTAACAGGGTTCCTGGTATCTGAGACAAGTTTTGGTAAGGCAATTTTGAGTTCCAGGTGAGGCTGAATGTGTTAAGACTTAATAGTCGGGTGAATCTATTTTGCTTTGACTTGCTCCCCCAAGCTGCAAATTCTATATTAACAGGGCTCCTGGAATCTAAAAAAAGTTTGAGTAAAACAGTTTTGACAGCTAGGTATGGCTGTATGTTTTAAGATTAAATAGTCGGGTGAGCCTGATTGGCTTTGATTTGCGCCCCCAGGATGCAAATACTGGATTAACAGGGTTCCTGGTATCTGAGACAGGTTTCGTTCAAGCAGTTTTGGCGGCCAGATGGGGCTGTATGTTTTAAGACTTAATAGTCGGATGAGACTATTTTTCTTTTACTTGCTCCCCTACGCTGCAAATGCTAGATTAACAGGGCTCCTGGTATCCATGGCAAGTTTTGATAGAGCAGATTTGGCATCCAGATGGGGCTGTTTGTTTTAAGATTAAATTGTAGGATAAGCCTGTTTGGCTTTGAACTTCTCCCCTAGGCAGCACACGCCAAATTGGCAGGGCTCCTGGTAACTGAGACAAGGCTTGGTAAAACAGTTTTGACAGCTAGGCAAGACTGTATGTTTTCAGATTAAGTAGTCGGGTGAGTCTGTTTGTCTTTGTCTTGCGCCCCTACGATGCAAATGCTGGATTAACAGGGATCCTGGTATCTGAGACAAGTTTTGGTTACGCAATTTTGTGTTCCAGGTCAGGCTGAATGTGTTAATACTTAATAGTCGGGTGAGGCTATTTGGCTTTGCCTTGCTCCCCTAGACGGCACATGCCAGATTGGTGGGGCTCCTGGAATCTAAAAAAAATTTTGGTAAAACAGTTTTGACAGCTAGGTAAGGCTATATGTCTTAAGGTTAAATAGTCGGGTGAATCTGTTTGACTTTGACTTGCGCCCCCAGGATGCAAAAACTGGATTAACAGGGTTCCTGGTATCTGAAAAAAGTTTTGGTAAGGCAATTTTGAGTTACAGGTGAGGCTGAATGTGTTAAGACTTAATAGTCGGGTGAGAGTATTTGGCTTTGACTTGCTACCCTAGGCTGCAAATGCTAGATTAACAGGGCTCCTGATATCTAAAACAAGCTTTGGTAAGGCAATTTTGATTTGCAGGTCAGGCTGAATGTTTTACGACTTAATAGTCGAGTGAGGCTATTTGGCTTTGACTTGCTCCCCTATGCTCCACATGCCAGATTGGCGGGGCTCCTGGAATCTAAGACAAGGTTTGGTAAAACAGTTTTGAGAGCTAGGCAAGACTGTATGTTTTAAGATTAAAGAGTCGGGTGAGCCTGTTTGGCTTTGACTTGCGCCCCTAGGATGCAAGTGCTGGATTGGTTCCTGGCATCTGAGACAAGTTTTGGTAAGTCAATTTTGAGTTCCAGGTGAGGCTGAATGTGTTAAGACTTAATAGTCGTATGAGTCTATTTTGCTTTGACTTGCTCCGCCAAGCTGCAAATTCTAGATTAACAGGGCTCCTGGAATCTAAAAAAAGTTTAAGTAAAACAGTTTTGACAGCTAGGTATGGCTGTATGTTTTAAGATTAAATAGTCGGGTGAGCCTGTTTGGCATTGACTTGCGCCCCCAGGATGGAAATACTGGATTAACAGGGTTCCTGGTATCTGAGACAAGTTTTGTTCAAGCAGTTTTGGCGGCCAGATGGGGCTGTATGTTTTAAGACTTAATAGTCGGGTGAGACTATTTGGCTTTTACTTGCTCCCCTACGCTGCAAATGCTAGATTAACAGGGCTCCTGGTATCCATGGCAAGTTTTGATAAAGCAGATTTGGCAGCCAGATGGGGCTGTTTGTTTTAAGATTAAATTGTAGGATGAGCCTGTTTGGCTTTAAACTTCTCCCCTATGCTGCACACGCCAAATTGGCAGGGCTCCTGGTAACTGAGACAAGGTTTGGTAAAACAGTTTTGACAGCTAGGCAAGACTGTATGTTTTCAGATTAAGTAGTCGGGTGAGTCTGTTTGTCTTTGTCTTGCGCCCCTAGGATGCAAATGCTGGATTAACAGGGATCCTGGTATCAGAGACAAGTTTTGGTTACGCAATTTTGAGTTCCAGGTCAGGCTGAATGTGTTTATACTTAATGGTCGGGTGAGGCTATTTGGCTTTGCCTTGCTCCCCTAGACGGCACATGCCAGATTGGTGGGGCTCCTGGAATCTAAAAAAAGTTTTGGTAAAACAGTTTTGACAGCTAGGTAAGGCTGTATGTCTTAAGATTAAATAGTCGGGTGAGCCTGTTTGACTTTGACTTGCGCCCTCATGATGCAAAAACTGGATTAACAGGGTTCCTGGTATCTGAAACAAGTTTTGGTAAGGCAATTTTGAGTTACAGGTGAGGCTGAATGTGTTAAGACTTAATAGTCGGTTGAGACTATTTGGCTTTGACTTGCTACCCTAGGCTGCAAATGCTAGATGTGTGAAAACTTAATAGTCGGGTGAGGCTATTTGGCTTTGCCTTGCTCCCCTAGACGGCACATGCCAGATTGGTGGGGCTCCTGGAATCTAAAAAAAGTTTTGGTAAAACAGTTTTGACAGCTAGGTAAGGCTGTATGTTTTAAGATTAAATAGTCGGGTGAGCCTGTTTGGCTTTGTCTTGCGCCCCTAGGATGCAAATGCTGGATTAACAGGGTTCCTGGTATCTGAGACAAGTTTTGGTAAGGCAATTTTGAATTCCAGGTCAGGCTGAATGTTTTACGACTTAATAGTCGGGTGAGGCTATTTGGCTTTGACTTCCTCCCCTAGGCTCCACATGCCAGATTGGCGGGCTCCTGGAATGTAAGACAAGGTTTGATAAAACAGTTTTGAGAGCTAGACAAGACTGTATGTTTTAAGATTAAAGAGTCGGGTGAGCCTGTTTGGCTTTTACTAGCTCCCCTACGCTGCAAATGCTAGATTAACAGGGCTCCTGGTATCCATGGCAAGTTTTGATAAAGCAGATTTGGCAGCCAGATGGGGCTGTTTGTTTTAAGATTAAATTGTAGGATGAGCCTGTTTGGCTTTAAACTTCTCCCCTATGCTGCACACGCCAAATTGGCAGGGCTCCTGGTAACTGAGACAAGGCTTGGTAAAACAGTTTTGACAGCTAGGCAAGACTGTACGTTTTCAGATTAAGAAGTCGGGTGAGTCTGTGTGGCTTTGTCTTGCGCCCCTAGGATGCAAATGCTGGATTAACAGGGATCCTGGTATCTGAGACAAGTTTTGGTTACGCAATTTTGAGTTCCAGGTCAGGCTGAATGTGTGAATACTTAATAGTCGGGTGAGGCTATTTGGCTTTGACTTGCTCCCCTAGACGGCACATGCCAGATTGGTGGGGCTCCTGGAATCTAAAAAAAGTTTTGGTAAAACAGTTTTGACAGCTAGGTAAGGCTGTATGTCTTAAGATTAAATAGTCGGGTGAGCCTGTTTGACTTTGACTTGCGCCCTCATGATGCAAAAACTGGATTAACAGGGTTCCTGGTATCTGAAACAAGTTTTGGTAAGGCAATTTTGAATTCCAGGTCAGGCTGAATGTTTTACGACTTAATAGTCGGGTGAGGCTATTTGGCTTTGACTTGCTCCCCTAGGCTACACATGCCAGATTGGCGGGCTCCTGGAATGTAAGACAAGGTTTGATAAAACAGTTTTGAGAGCTAGACAAGACTGTATGTTTTAAGATTAAAGAGTCGGGTGAGCCTGTTTGGCTTTTACTAGCTCCCCTACGCTGCAAATGCTAGATTAACAGGGCTCCTGGTATCCATGGCAAGTTTTGATAAAGCAGATTTGGCAGCCAGATGGGGCTGTTTGTTTTAAGATTAAATTGTAGGATGAGCCTGTTTGGCTTTAAACTTCTCCCCTATGCTGCACACGCCAAATTGGCAGGGCTCCTGGTAACTGAGACAAGGCTTGGTAAAACAGTTTTGACAGCTAGGCAAGACTGTACGTTTTCAGATTAAGAAGTCGGGTGAGTCTGTGTGGCTTTGTCTTGCGCCCCTAGGATGCAAATGCTGGATTAACAGGGATCCTGGTATCTGAGACAAGTTTTGGTTACGCAATTTTGAGTTCCAGGTCAGGCTGAATGTGTGAATACTTAATAGTCGGGTGAGGCTATTTGGCTTTGACTTGCTCCCCTAGACGGCACATGCCAGATTGGTGGGGCTCCTGGAATCTAAAAAAAGTTTTGGTAAAACAGTTTTGACAGCTAGGTAAGGCTGTATGTCTTAAGATTAAATAGTCGGGTGAGCCTGTTTGACTTTGACTTGCGCCCTCATGATGCAAAAACTGGATTAACAGGGTTCCTGGTATCTGAAACAAGTTTTGGTAAGGCAATTTTGAGTTACAGGTGAGGCTGAATGTGTAAAGACTTAATAGTCGGGTGAGACTATTTGGCTTTGACTTGCTACCCTAGGCTGCAAATGCTAGATTAACAGGGCTCCTGGTATCTAAGACAAGCTTTGGTAAGGCAATTTTGATTTCCAGGTCAGGCTGAATGTTTTACGATTTAATAGTCGGGTGAGGCTATTTGGCTTTGACTTGCTCCCCTAGGCTCCACATGCCAGATTGGCGGGGCTCCTGGAATCTAAGACAAGGTTTGGTAAAACAGTTTTGAGAGCTAGGCAAGACTGTATGTTTTAAGATTAAAGAGTCGGGTGAGCCTGTTTGGCTTTGACTTGCGCCCCTAGGATGCAAATGCTGGATTAACAGGGTTCCTGGTATCTGAGACAAGTTTTGTTAAGGCAATTTTGAGTTCCAGGTGAGGCTTAATTTTTTAAGACTTAATAGTCGGGTGAGACTATTTGGCTTTGACTTGCTCCCGTAGGCGGCACATGCCAGATTGGCGGGGCTTTTGGAATCTAAGACAAGGTTTGGTAAAACAGTTTTGACAGCTAGGCAAGACCGTGTGTTTTATGATTAAAGAGTCGGGTGAGCCTGTTTGGCTTTGACTTGCGCCCCTAGGATGCAAATGCTGGATTAACAGGGTTCCTGGTATCTGAGACAAGTTTTGGTAAGGCAATTTTGAGTGCCAGGTGAGGCTGAATGTGTTACGACTTAATAGTCGGGTGAGGCTATTTGGCTTTGACTTGCTCCCCTAGGCTCCACATGCCAGATTGGCGGGGCTCCTGGAATCTAAGATAAGGTTTGGTAAAACAGTTTTGAGAGCTAGGCAAGACTGTATGTTTTAAGATTAAAGAGTCGGGTGAGCCTGTTTGGCTTTGACTTGCGCCCCTAGGATGCAAGTGCTGGATTGGTTGCTGGCATCTGAGACAAGTTTTGTTCAAGCAGTTTTGGCGGCCAGATGGGGCTGTATATTTTAAGACTTAATAGTCTGGTGAGACTATTTGGCTTTTACTTGCTCCCCTACGCTGCAAATGCTAGATTAACAGGGCTCCTGGTATCCATGGCAAGTTTTGACATCTAGGCAAGACTGTATGTTTTAAGATTAAATAGTCGGTTAAGCCTGTTTGGCTTTGACTTGCTCCCATAGGCAGCAAATGCCAGATTAACAGGGATACTGGTATCTAAGACAAGTTTTTGTAAAGCAGTTTTGGCAGCCAGATGGGGCTGTTTGTTTTAAGATTAAATTGATTAACAGGGACCCTTGTATCTGAGAAAAGTTTCGGTAAAGCAATTTTGACTTCCAGGTGAGGCTGTTTGTTTTAGGATTAAATAGTCGGATGAGCCTATTTGGCTGTGACTTGCGCCCCTAGGATGCAAATGCTGGATTAACAGGGTTCCTGGTATCTGAGACAAGTTTTGTTAAGGCAATTTTGAGTTTCAGGTGAGGCTTAATTTTTTAAGACTTAATAGTCGGGTGAGACTATTTGGCTTTGACTTGCTCCCGTAGGCGGCACATGCCAGATTGGCGGGGCTCCTGGAATCTAAGACAAGGTTTGGTAAAACAGTTTTGACAGCTAGGCAAGACCGTATGTTTTAAGATTAAAGAGTCGGGTGAGCCTGTTTGGCTTTGACTTGCGCCCCTAGGATGCAAATGCTGGATTAACAGGGTTCCTGGTATCTGAGACAAGTTTTGGTAAGGCAATTTTGAGTTCCAGGTGAGGCTGAATGTGTTAAGATTTAATAGTCGGGTGAGACTATTTTGCTTTGACTTGCTCCACTATGCTGCAAATGATAGATTAACAGGGCTCCAGGAATCTAAAAAAAGTTTTAGTAAAACTGTCTTGACAGCAAGGTAAGGCTGTATGTTTTAAGATTAAATAGTCGGGTGAGCCTGTTTAGCTTTGTCTTGCGCCCCTAGGATGCAAATGCTGGATTAACAGGGTTCCTGGTATCTGAGACAAGTTTTGGTAAGGCAATTTTGAATTCCAGGTCAGGCTGAATGTTTTACGACTTAATAGTCGGGTGAGGCTATTTGGCTTTGACTTGCTCCCCTAGGCTCCACATGCCAGATTGGCGGGGCTCCTGGAATCTAAGGCAAGGTTTGGTAAAACAGTTTTGAGAGCTAGGCAAGACTGTATGTTTTAAGATTAAAGAGTCGGGTGAGCCTGTTTGGCTTTGACTTGCGCCCCTAGGATGCAAGTGCTGGATTGGTTCCTGGTATCTGAGAAAAGTTTTGGTAAGGCAATTTTGAGTTCCAGGTGAGGCTGAATGTGTTAAGACTTAATAGTCGTGTGAGTCTATTTTGCTTTGACTTGCTCCCCCAAGCTGCAAATTCTAGGTTAACAAGGCTCTGGGAATCTAAAAAAAGTTTAAGTAAAACAGTTTTGACAGCTAGGTATGGCTGTATGTTTTAAGATTAAATAGTCGGGTGAGCCTGTTTGGCATTCACTTGCGCCCCCAGGATGCAAATACTGGATTAACATGGTTCCTGGGATCTGAGACAAGTTTTGTTCAAGCAGTTTTGACGGCCAGATGGGGCTGTATATTTTAAGACTTAATAGTCGGGTGAGACTATTTGGCTTTTACTTGCTCCCCTACGCTGCAAATGCTAGATTAACAGGGCTCCTGGTATCCATGGCAAGTTTTGATAAAGCAGATTTGGCAACCAGATGGGGCTGTTTGTTTTAAGATTAAATTGTAGGATGAGCCTGTTCGGCTTTGAACTTCTCCCCTAGGCAGCACACGCCAAATTGGCAGGGCTCCTGGTAACTGAGACAAGATTTGGTAAAACAGTTTTGACAGCTAGGCAAGACTGTATGTTTTCAGATTAAATAGTCGGATGAGCCTGTTTGGCTTTGTCTTGCGCCCCTAGAATGCAAATTTTGGATTAACAGGGTTCCTGGTATCTGAGAGAAGTTTTGGTAAGGCAATTTTGAGTTACAGGTCAGGCTGAATGTTTTAAGACTTAAGAGTCGGGTGAGGCTATTTGGCTTTGACTTGCTCCCCTAGACGGCACATGCCAGATTGGTGGGGCTCCTGGAATCTAAAAAAAAGTTTTGGTAAAACAGTTTTGTCAGCTAGATTAGGCTGAATGTTTTAAGATTAAATAGTCGGGTGAGCCTGTTTGGCTTTGACTTGCGCCCCTAGGATGCAAATGCTGGATTAACAGGGTTCCTGGTATCTGAAACAAGTTTTGGTAAGGCAATTTTGAGTTACAGGTGAGGCTGAATGTGTTAAGAGTTAATAGTCAGGTGAGACTATTTTGCTTTGACTTGCTCCCCTAGGCTGCAAATGCTAGATTAACAGGGCTCCTGGTATCTAAGACAAGTTTTGGTAAAGCAGTTTTGGCAGCCAGATGGGGCTGTATGTTTTATGATTAAATTGTCGGGTGAGCCTGTTTGGCTTTGTCTTGCGCCCCCAGGATGCAAATGCTGGATTAACAGGGTTCCTGGTATCTGAGACTAGTTTTGGTAAGGCAATTTTGAGTTCCAGGTCAGGCTGAATGTTTTAAGACTAAAGAGTCGGGTGAGGCTATTTGGCTTTGACTTGCTCCCCTAGGCGGGACATGCCAGATTGGAGGGGATCCTGGAATCTAAAAAAAGTTTTGGTTAAACAGTTTTGACAGCTAGATTAGGCTGAATGTTTTAAGATTAAATAGTCGGGTGAGCCTGTTTGACTTTGACTTGCGCCCCCAGGATGCAAATTCTGGATTAACAGGGTTCCTGGTATCTGAGACAAGTTTTGGTAAGGCAATTTTGAGTTACAGGTGAGGCTGAATGTGTTAAGACTTAATAGTCGTGTGAGTCTATTTTGCTTTGACTTGCTCCCCCAAGATGCAAATGCTAGATTAACAGGGCTCCTGGAATCTAAAAAAAGTTTAAGTAAAACGGTTTTGACAGCTAGGTTTGGCTGTATGTTTTAAGGTTAAATAATCGGGTGAGCCTGTTTGGCTTTGACTTGCGCCCCCAGGATGCAAATACTGGATTACCAGGGTTCCTGGTATCTGAGGAAAGCTCTGTTCAAGCAGTTTTGGCGGCCAGATGGGCACCTGGTATCCATGGCAAGTTTTGATAAAGCAGATTTGGCAGCCAGATGGGGTTATTTGTTTTTAGATTAAATTGTAGGATGAGACTGTTCGGCTTTGAACTTCTCCCCGAGGCTGCACACGCCAAATTGGCAGGGCTCCTGGTAACTGAGACAAGATTTGGTAAAACAGTTTTGACAGCTAGGCAAGACTGTATGTTTTCAGATTAAGTAGTCGGGTGAGTCTGTTTGGCTTTGTCTTGCGCCCCTAGGATGCAAATGCTGGATTAACAGGGATCCTGGTATCTGAGACAAGTTTTGGTTACGCAATTTTGAGTTACAGGTCAGGCTAAATGTGTTTATACTTAATAGTCGGGTGAGGCTATTTGGCTTTGCCTTGCTCCCCTAGACGGCACATGCCAGATTGGTGGGGCTCCTGGAATCTAAAAAAAGTTTTGGTAAAACAGTTTTGACAGCTAGGTAAGGCTGTATGTTTTAAGATTAAATAGTCGGGTGAGCCTCTTTAACTTTGACTTGCTCCCCTATGCTGCAAATGCTAGATTAACAGGGCTCCTTGAATCTAAAAAAAGTTTTAGTTAAACAGTTTTGGCAGCCAGATGGGGCTGTATGTTTTAAGATTAAATTGTCAAGTGAGCCTGTTTGGCTTTGAACTGCGCCCCTAGGATGCAAATGCTGGATTAACAGGGTTCCTGGTAAACACAACAAAACAAGTTTTGGTAAGGGAATTTTGAGTTCCAGGTGAGGCTGAATGTGTTAAGACTTAAAAGTCAGGTGTGACTATTTTGCTTTGACTTGCTCCCCTAGGCTGCAAATGCTAGATTAACAGGGCTCCTGGTATCTAAGACAAGTTTTGGTAAAGCAGTTTTGGCAGCCAGATGGGGCTGTATGTTTTAAGATTAAATTGTCAAGTGAGCCTGTTTGGCTTTGAACTGCGCCCCTAGGATGCAAATGCTGGATTAACAGGGTTCCTGGTATCTGAAACAAGTTTTGGTAAGGGAATTTTGAGTTCCAGGTGAGGCTGAATGTGTTAAGACTTAATAGTCGGGTGAGACTATTTTGCTTTGACTTGCTCCCCTATGCTGCAAATGCTAGATTAACAGGGCTCCTGGAATCTAAAAAAAGTTTTAGTTAAACAGTTTTGACAGCTAGGTATGGCTGTATGATTTAATATTAAATAGTCGGGTGAGCCTGTTTGACTTTGACTTGCGGCCCCAGGATGTAAATACTGGATTAACAGGGTTCCTGGTATCTGAGACAAGTTTTGTTCAAGCAGTTTTGGCGGCCAGATGGGGCTGTATGTTTTAAGATTTAATAGTCGGGTGAGACTATTTGGCTTTTACTTGCTCCCCTACGCTGCAAATGCTAGATTAACAGGGCTCCTGGTATACATGACAAGTTTTGATAAAGCAGCTTTGGCAGCCAGATGGGGCTGTTTGTTTTAAGATTAAATTGTGGGATGAGCCTGTTTGGCTTTGAACTTCTCCCCAGGCTGCACACGCCAAATTGGCAGGGCTCCTGGTAACTGAGACAAGGTTTGGTAAAACAGTTTTGACAGCTAGGCAAGACTGTAGGTCTTCAGATTAAGTAGTCGGGTGAGTCTGTTTGGCTTTGTCTTGCGCCCCTAGGATGCAAATGCTGGATTAACAGGGTTCCTGGTATCTGAGAAAGTTTTGGTAGAATTTTGAGTTCCAGGTCAGGCTGAATGTTTTAGACTTAAAGTCGGGTGAGGTATTTGGCTTTGACTTGCTCCCTAGGCGACATGCCGATTGGGGGTCCTGGAATCTAAAGTTTTGGTAAAAAGTTTTGAAGCTAGATTAGCTGAATGTTTTAAGATTAATAGTCGGGTGAGCCTGTTTGATTTGACTTCGCCCCAGGATGCAAATTCTGGATTAAGGGTTCCTGGTATCTGAGACAAGTTTTGGTAAGGCAATTTTGAGTTACAGGTGAGGCTGAATGTGTTAAGACTTAATAGTCGTGTGAGTCTATTTTGCTTTGACTTGCTCCCCAAGATGCAAATGCTAGATTAACAGGGCTCCTGGAATCTAAAAAAAGTTTAAGTAAACGGTTTTGACAGCTAGGTTTGGCTGTATGTTTTAAGGTTAAATATCGGGTGAGCCTGTTTGGCTTTGACTTGCGCCCCCGGATGCAAATACTGGATTAAGGGTTCCTGGTATCTGAGGAAGTTGTTCAGAGTTTTGGCGGCGATGGGATGGTTCATGGCAAGTTTTGATAAGAGATTTGGAGAGATGGGGTTTTTGTTTTTAGATTATTGTGGATGAGACTGTTCGGCTTTGAACTTCTCCCGAGGCTGCAACGCCAAATTGGCAGGGTCCTGGTACTGAGACAAGATTTGGTAAAACAGTTTTGACAGCTAGGCAGACTGTATGTTTTCAGATTAAGTAGTCGGGTGAGTCTGTTTGGCTTTGTCTTGCGCCCCTAGGATGCAAATGCTGGATTAACAGGGATCCTGGTATCTGAGACAAGTTTTGGTTACGCAATTTTGAGTTACAGGTCAGGCTAAATGTGTTTATACTTAATAGTCGGGTGAGGCTATTTGGCTTTGCCTTGCTCCCCTAGACGGCACATGCCAGATTGGTGGGGCTCCTGGATCTAAGTTTTGTAACAGTTTTGACAGCTAGGTAAGGCTGTATGTTTTAAGATTAAATAGTCGGGTGAGCCTCTTTACTTTGACTTGCTCCCCTATGCTGCAATGCTAGATTAACAGGGCTCCTTGAATCTAAAAAGTTTTAGTTAAACAGTTTTGGCAGCCAGATGGGGCTGTATGTTTTAAGATTAAATTGTCAAGTGAGCCTGTTTGGCTTTGAACTGCGCCCCTAGGATGCAAATGCTGGATTAACAGGGTTCCTGGTAAACACAACAAAACAAGTTTTGGTAAGGGAATTTTGAGTTCCAGGTGAGGCTGAATGTGTTAAGACTTAAAAGTCAGGTGTGACTATTTTGCTTTGACTTGCTCCCCTAGGCTGCAAATGCTAGATTAACAGGGCTCCTGGTATCTAAGACAAGTTTTGGTAAAGCAGTTTTGGCAGCCAGATGGGGCTGTATGTTTTAAGATTAAATTGTCAAGTGAGCCTGTTTGGCTTTGAACTGCGCCCCTAGGATGCAAATGCTGGATTAACAGGGTTCCTGGTATCTGAAACAAGTTTTGGTAAGGGAATTTTGAGTTCCAGGTGAGGCTGAATGTGTTAAGACTTAATAGTCGGGTGAGACTATTTTGCTTTGACTTGCTCCCCTATGCTGCAAATGCTAGATTAACAGGGCTCCTGGAATCTAAAAAGTTTTAGTTAAACAGTTTTGACAGCTAGGTATGGCTGTATGATTTAATATTAAATAGTCGGGTGAGCCTGTTTGACTTTGACTTGCGGCCCCAGGATGTAAATACTGGATTGACAGGGTTCCTGGTATCTGAGACAAGTTTTGTTCAAGCAGTTTTGGCGGCCAGATGGGGCTGTATGTTTTAAGATTTAATAGTCGGGTGAGACTATTTGGCTTTTACTTGCTCCCCTACGCTGCAAATGCTAGATTAACAGGGCTCCTGGTATACATGACAAGTTTTGATAAAGCAGCTTTGGCAGCCAGATGGGGCTGTTTGTTTTAAGATTAAATTGTGGGATGAGCCTGTTTGGCTTTGAACTTCTCCCCTAGGCTGCACACGCCAAATTGGCAGGGCTCCTGGTAACTGAGACAAGGTTTGGTAAAACAGTTTTGACAGCTAGGCAAGACTGTAGGTCTTCAGATTAAGTAGTCGGGTGAGTCTGTTTGGCTTTGTCTTGCGCCCCTAGGATGCAAATGCTGGATTAACAGGGTTCCTGGTATCTGAGACAAGTTTTGGTAAGGCAATTTTGAGTTCCAGGTCAGGCTGAATGTTTTACGACTTAATAGTCGGGTGAGGTTATTTGGCTTTGACTTGCTCCCCTAGGCTCCACATGCCTGATTGGCGGGGCTCCTGGAATCTAAGACAAGGTTTGGTAAAACAGTTTTGAGAGCTAGGCAAAACTGTATGTTTTAAGATTAACTAGTCGGGTGAGCCTGTTTGGCTTTGACTTGCGCCCCTAGGATGCAAATGCTGGATTGGTTCCTGGTATCTGAGACAAGTTTTGGTAAGGCAATTTTGAGTTCCAGGTGAGGCTGAATGTGTTAAGACTTAATAGTCGTGTGAGTCTATTTTGATTTGACTTGCTCCCCCAAGCAGCAAATTCTAGGTTAACAGGGCTCCTGGAATCTAAAAAAAGTTTTAGTTAAACAGTTTTGACAGCTAGGTATGGCTGTATGATTTAAGATTAAATAGTCGGGTGAGCCTGTTTGGCTTTGACTTGCGCCCCCAGGATGCAAATACTGGATTAACAGGGTTCCTGGTATCTGAGACAAGTTTTGCTCAAGCAGTCTTGGCGGCCAGATGGGGCCGTATGTTTTAAGATTTAATAGTCGCGTGAGACTATTTGGCTTTGACTTGCTACCCAAGGCTGCAAGTGCTAGATTAACAGAGATCCTTGTATCTGAGAAAAGTTTCGGTAAAGCAATTTTGACTTCCAGGTGAGGCTGTATGTTTTAGGATTAAATAGTCGGATGAGCCTGTTTGGCTTTGACTTGCGCCCACAGGATGCAAATGCTGGATTAACAGGGTTCCTGGTATCTGAGACAAGTTTTGTTAAGGCAATTTTAAGTTCCAGGTAAGGCTTAATTTTTTAAGACTTAATAGTCGGGTGAGACTATTTGGTTTTGAACTTCTCCCTTAGGCTGCACACGCCAGATTGGCAGGGCTCCTGGTAACTGAGACAAGGATTGGTAAAACAGTTTTGACAGCTAGGCAAGACTGTATGTTTTCAGATGAAATAGTCCGCTGAGCCTGTTTGGCTCTGTCTTGCGCCCCTATTTTGAGATCTAGGTCAGGCTGAATGTTTTAAGACTTAAGAGTCGGGTGAGGCTATTTGGCTTTGACTTGCTCCCCTAGGCGGGACATGCCAGATTGGTGGGGATCCTGGAATCTAAAAAAAGTTTTGGTAAAACAGTTTTGACAGCTAGATTAGGCTGAATGTTTTAAGATTAAATAGTCGGGTGAGCCTGTTTGACTTTGACTTGCGCCCCCAGGATGCAAATACTGGATTAACAGGGTTCCTGGTATCTAAGACAAGTTTTGTTCAAGCAGTTTTGGCGGCCAGATGGGGCTGTATGTTTTAAGATTTAATAGTCAGGTGAGGCTATTTGGCTTTGCCTTGCTCTCCTAGACGGCACATGCCAGATTGGTGGGGCTCATGGAATCTAAAAAAAGTTTTGGTAAAACAGTTTTGACAGCTAGGTAAGGCTGTGTGTCTTAAGATTAAATAGTCGGGTGAGCCTGTTTGACTTTGACTTGCGCCCCCACAATGCAAATACTGGATTAACAGGGTTCCTGGTATCTAAAACAAGTTTTGGTAAGGCAATTTTGAGTTACAGGTGAGGCTGAATGTGTTAAGACTTAATAGTCAGGTGAGACTATTTTGCTATGACTTGCTCCCCTAGGTTGATAATGCTAGATTAACAGGGCTCCTGGTATCTAAGACAAGTTTTGGTAAAGCAGTTTTGGCAGCCAGATGGGGCTGTATGTTTTAAGATTAAATTGTCGGGTGAGCCTGTTTGGCTTTGAACTGCGCCCCTAGGTTGCAAATGCTAGATTAACAGGGCTCCTGGTATCTAAGACAAGTTTTGGTAAAGCAGTTTTGGCAGCCAGATGGGGCTGTATGTTTTAAGATTAAATTGTCGGATGAGCCTGTTTGGCTATGACTTGCTCCTCTAGGCTCCATATGCCAGATTGGCGGGGCTTCAGGCATCTAAGACAGGGTTTGGTAGAACAGTTTTGACAGCTAGGCAAGGCAGTATGTTTTAAGATTAAATAGTCGGTTGAGCCTGTTTGGCTTTGACTTGCTCCCCTAGGCTGCAAATGCCAGATTAACAGGGCTCCTGGTACCTAAGACAAGATTTGGTAAAGCATTCTTGGCAGCCAGAAGGGGCTGTTTGTTTTAAGATTGAATTGTAGGGTGAGCCTGTATGACTTTGACTTGCGCCCTCAGGATGCAAATACTGGATTAACAGGGCTCCTGGTATCTGAGACAAGTTTTGGTAAAGCAGTTTTGTCGGCCAGATGGGGTTGTATGTTATAAGATTTAATAGTCGGGTGAGACTATTTGGCTTTGACTTGCTCC
>JBAMCE010000267.1:0-39274 GCA_037075305.1 Drosophila kanekoi
GTCAAACCCAAACAGGCTCACCCGACTATTTAACCTTCAAACATGTAGCCTGACCTAGCTGTCAAAACTGTTTTACCAAACCTTGTCTCAGATACCAGGAGCCCTGCCAATCTGGCATGTGCCGCCTAGGGGAGCAAGTCAAAGCCAAATAGTCTCACACGACTATTAAGTCTTAAAACATTCAGCCTCACCTGGAACTCAAAATTGCCTCACCAAAACTTCTCTCAGATACCAGGAACCCTGTTAATCCAGCATTTGCATCCTAGGGGCGCAAGTCAAAGCCAAACAGGCTCATCCGGCTATTTAATCCTAAAACATACAGCCTCACCTGGAAGTCAAAATTGCTTTACCGAAACTTGTCTCAGATGCCAGGAACCCTGTTCCTCCACCATTTGCATCCTACGGGAGCAAGTCAAAGCCAAACAGGCTCACCCGACTATTTAACCTTCAAACATGTAGCCTGACCTAGCTGTCAAAACTGTTTTACCAAACCTTGTCTCAGATACCAGGAGCCCTGCCAATCTAGCGTGTGCAGCCTAGGGGCGAAGTTCAAATCAAACAGGGCTCATCCTACAATTTAATCTTAAAACAAACAGCCCCATCTGGCTGCCAAAACTGCTTTACCAAAACCTGTCTTAGATACCAGGAGCCCTGTTAATCTAGAATTTGCAGCCTAGGGGAGCAAGTCAAAGCCAAATAGTTTCACCCGACTATTAAATCTTAAAACATACAGCCCCATCTGGCCGCCAAAACTGCTTTACCAAGACTTGTCTCGGATACCAGGAACTCTGTTATTCCAGCATTTGTATCCTAGGGGCGCAAGTCAAAGCCAAGCACACTCACTTGACTATTTAATCTTAAGACAATCTGGCAGTGGGGAGCAAGTCAAAGCCAAACAGGCTGACACGACTATTAAGTCTTAAAACATTCAGCCACACCTGGAACTCAAAATTGCCTTACCAAAACTTGTCTCAGATACCAGGAACCCTGTTAATCTAGCATTTGCAGCCTAGGGTAGCAAGTCAAAGCCAAATAGTCTCACCCGACTATTAAGTCTCATAAAACATACAGCCTCACCTGGAAGTCAAAATTGCTTTACCGAAACTTGTCTCAGATGCCAGGAACCCTGTTACTCCAGCATTTGCATCCTAGGGGAGCAGGTCAAAGCCAAACAGGCTCACCCGACTATTTAACCTTCAAACATGTAGCCTGACCTATCTGTCAAAACTGTTTTACCAAACCTTGTCTCAGATACCAGGAGCCCTGCCAATCTGGCGTGTGCAGCCTAGGGGAGAAGTTCAAAGCCAAACAGGGCTTACCCTACAGTTTAATCTTAAAACAAACAGCCCCATCTGGCTGCCAAAACTGCTTTACCAAAACTTGTCTTAGATACCAGGAGCCCTGTTAATCTAGAATTTGCAGCCTAGGGGAGCAAGTCAAAGCCAAATAGTTTCACCCGACTATTAAATCTTTAAACATACAGCCCCATCTGGCCGCCAAAACTGCTTTACCAAAACTTGTCTCAGATACCAGGAACCCTGTTAATCCAGTATTTGCATCCTGGGGGCGCAAGTCAAAATCATACAGGCTTACCCTACAATTTAATCTTAAAACAAACAGCCCCATCTGGCCGCCAAAACTGATTTACCTAAACTTGTCTCAGATACCAGGAATCCTGTTAATCTAGCATTTGCAGCCTAGGGGAGCAAGATAAAGCCAAATAGTCTCACCCGACTATTAAATCTTAAAACATATAGCCCGATCTGGCCGTCAACCAAAACTTGTCTCAAATACCAGGAACCCTGTTAATCCAGTATTTGCATCCTGGGGGTGCAAGTCAAAGTCATACAGGCTCACCCGACTCTTTAATCTTAAAACAAACAGCCCCATCTGGCTGTCAAAACTGTTTTACTAAAACTTTTTTTAGATTCCAGGAGCCTTGACAATCTGGCATGTGCCGCCTAGGGGAGCAAGTCAAAGCCAAATAGTCTCACCCGACTATTAAGTCTTAAAGCATACAGCCTCACCTGGAAGTCAAAATTGCTTTACCGAAACTTGTCTCAGATGTCAGGAACCCTGTTCCTCCAGCATTTGCATCCTAGGGGAGCAAGTCAAAGCCAAACAGGCTCAACCGACTATTTAACCTTCAAACATGTAGCCTGACCTAGCTGCCAAAACTGTTTTACCAAACCTTGTCTCAGATACCAGGAGCCCTGCCAATCTAGCGTGTGCAGCCTAGGGGCGAAGTTCAAAGCAAACAGGGCTCATCTTACAATTTAATCTTAAAACAAACAGCCCCATCTGGCTGTCAAAACTGTTTTACTAAAACTTTTTTTAGTTTCCAGGAGCCTTGCCAATCTGGCATGTGCAGCCTAGGGGCGAAGTTCAAATCAAACAGGGCTCATCCTACAATTTAATCTTTAAACAAACAGCCCCATCTGGCTGCCAAAACTGCTTTACCAAAACCTGTCTTAGATACCAGGAGCCCTGTTAATCTAGAATTTGCAGCCTAGGGGAGCAAGTCAAAGCCAAATAGTTTCACCCGACTATTAAATCTTAAAACATACAGCCCCATCTGGCCGCCAAAACTGCTTTACCAAGACTTGTCTCGGATACCAGGAACTCTGTTATTCCAGCATTTGTATCCTAGGGGCGCAAGTCAAAGCCAAGCACACTCACTTGACTATTTAATCTTAAGACAATCTGGCAGTGGGGAGCAAGTCAAAGCCAAACAGGCTCACACGACTATTAAGTCTTAAAACATTCAGCCACACCTGGAACTCAAAATTGCCTTACCAAAACTTGTCTCAGATACCAGGAACCCTGTTAATCTAGCATTTGCAGCCTAGGGTAGCAAGTCAAAGCCAAATAGTCTCACCCGACTATTAAGTCTCATAAAACATACAGCCTCACCTGGAAGTCAAAATTGCTTTACCGAAACTTGTCTCAGATGCCAGGAACCCTGTTACTCCAGCATTTGCATCCTAGGGGAGCAGGTCAAAGCCAAACAGGCTCACCCGACTATTTAACCTTCAAACATGTAGCCTGACCTATCTGTCAAAACTGTTTTACCAAACCTTGTCTCAGATACCAGGAGCCCTGCCAATCTGGCGTGTGCAGCCTAGGGGAGAAGTTCAAAGCCAAACAGGGCTTACCCTACAATTTAATCTTAAAACAAACAGCCCCATCTGGCTGCCAAAACTGCTTTACCAAAACTTGTCTTAGATACCAGGAGCCCTGTTAATCTAGAATTTGCAGCCTAGGGGAGCAAGTCAAAGCCAAATAGTTTCACCCGACTATTAAATCTTTAAACATACAGCCCCATCTGGCCGCCAAAACTGATTTACCAAAACTTGTCTCAGATACCAGGAACCCTGTTAATCCAGTATTTGCATCCTGGGGGCGCAAGTCAAAATCATACAGGCTTACCCTACAATTTAATCTTAAAACAAACAGCCCCATCTGGCCGCCAAAACTGATTTACCTAAACTTGTCTCAGATACCAGGAATCCTGTTAATCTAGCATTTGCAGCCTAGGGGAGCAAGATAAAGCCAAATAGTCTCACCCGACTATTAAATCTTAAAACATATAGCCCGATCTGGCCGTCAACCAAAACTTGTCTCAAATACCAGGAACCCTGTTAATCCAGTATTTGCATCCTGGGGGTGCAAGTCAAAGTCATACAGGCTCACCCGACTCTTTAATCTTAAAACAAACAGCCCCATCTGGCTGTCAAAACTGTTTTACTAAAACTTTTTTTAGATTCCAGGAGCCTTGACAATCTGGCATGTGCCGCCTAGGGGAGCAAGTCAAAGCCAAATAGTCTCACCCGACTATTAAGTCTTAAAGCATACAGCCTCACCTGGAAGTCAAAATTGCTTTACCGAAACTTGTCTCAGATGTCAGGAACCCTGTTCCTCCAGCATTTGCATCCTAGGGGAGCAAGTCAAAGCCAAACAGGCTCAACCGACTATTTAACCTTCAAACATGTAGCCTGACCTAGCTGCCAAAACTGTTTTACCAAACCTTGTCTTAGATACCAGGAGCCCTGCCAATCTAGCGTGTGCAGCGTAGGGGCGAAGTTCAAATCAAACAGGGCTCATCTTACAATTTAATCTTAAAACAAACAGCCCCATCTGGCTGTCAAAACTGTTTTACTAAAACTTTTTTTAGTTTCCAGGAGCCTTGCCAATCTGGCATGTGCCGCCTAGGGGAGCAAGTCAAAGCCAAATAGTCTCACACGGCTATTAAGTCTTAAAACATTCAGCCTCACCTGGAACTCAAAATTGCCTCACCAAAACTTCTCTCAGATACCAGGAACCCTGTTAATCCAGCATTTGCATCCTAGGGGCGCAAGTCAAAGCCAAACAGGCTCATCCGGCTATTTAATCCTAAAACATACAGCCTCCCCTGGAAGTCAAAATTGATTTACGGAAACTTGTCACAGATACAAGGATCTCAGTTAATCTAGCATTTGCAGCCTAGGTTAGCAAGTCAAAGCTAAATAGTCTCACCCGACTATTAAATCTTAAAACATACAGCCCCATCTGGCCGCCATAACTGCTTTACCAAAACTAGTCTCAGATACCAGGAACCCTGTTAATCCAGTATTTGCATCCTGGGGGCGCAAGTCAAAGTCATACAGGCTCACCCGACTCTTTAATCTTAAAACAAACAGCCCCATCTGTCTGTCAAAACTGTTTTACTAAAACTTTTTTTAGATTGCAGGAGCCTTGCCTATCTGGCATGTGCCGCATAGGGGAGCAAGTCAAAGCCAAATAGTCTCACCCGACTATTAAGTCCTAAAGCATACAGCTTCACCTGGAAGTCAAAATTGCTTTACCGAAACTTGTCTCAGATGCCAGGAACTCTGTTCCTCCACCATTTGCATCCTAGGGGAGCAAGTCAAACCCAAACAGGCTCACCCGACTATTTAACCTTCAAACATGTAGCCTGACCTAGCTGTCAAAACTGTTTTACCAAACCTTGTCTCAGATACCAGGAGCCCTGCCAATCTGGCGTGTGCAGCCTAGGGGAGAAGTTCAAAGCCAAACCCTACAATTTAATCTTAAAACAAACAGCCCCATCTGGCTGCCAAAACTGCTTTACCAAAACTTGTCTTAGATACCAGGAGCGCTGTTAATCTAGAATTTGCAGCCTAGGGGAGCAAGTCAAAGCCAAATAGTTTCACCCGACTATTAAATCTTTAAACATACAGCCCCATCTGGCCGCCAAAACTGCTTTACCAAAACTTGTCTCAGATACCAGGAACCCTGTTAATCCAGTATTTGCATCCTGGGGGCGCAAGTCAAAATCATACAGGCTTACCCTACAATTTAATCTTAAAACAAACAGCCCCATCTGGCCGCCAAAACTGATTTACCTAAACTTGTCTCAGATACCAGGAA
Organism: Drosophila kanekoi; assembly: GCA_037075305.1. Lineage (NCBI taxonomy): Eukaryota > Metazoa > Arthropoda > Insecta > Diptera > Drosophilidae > Drosophila > Drosophila kanekoi. The sequence continues at coordinate 5,410 of JBAMCE010000267.1, forward strand.
TCCTGTTAATCTAGCATTTGCAGCCTAGGGGAGCAAGATAAAGCCAAATAGTCTCACCCGACTATTAAATCTTAAAACATATAGCCCGATCTGGCCGTCAACCAAAACTTGTCTCAAATACCAGGAACCCTGTTAATCCAGTATTTGCATCCTGGGGGTGCAAGTCAAAGTCATACAGGCTCACCCGACTCTTTAATCTTAAAACAAACAGCCCCATCTGGCTGTCAAAACTGTTTTACTAAAACTTTTTTAGATTCCAGGAGCCTTGACAATCTGGCATGTGCCGCCTAGGGGAGCAAGTCAAAGCCAAATAGTCTCACCCGACTATTAAGTCTTAAAGCATACAGCCTCACCTGGAAGTCAAAATTGCTTTACCGAAACTTGTCTCAGATGTCAGGAACCCTGTTCCTCCAGCATTTGCATCCTAGGGGAGCAAGTCAAAGCCAAACAGGCTCAACCGACTATTTAACCTTCAAACATGTAGCCTGACCTAGCTGCCAAAACTGTTTTACCAAACCTTGTCTCAGATACCAGGAGCCCTGCCAATCTAGCGTGTGCAGCCTAGGGGCGAAGTTCAAATCAAACAGGGCTCATCTTACAATTTAATCTTAAAACAAACAGCCCCATCTGGCTGTCAAAACTGTTTAACTAAAACTTTTTTTAGTTTCCAGGAGCCTTGCCAATCTGGCATGTGCCGCCTAGGGGAGCAAGTCAAAGCCAAATAGTCTCACACGGCTATTAAGTCTTAAAACATTCAGCCTCACCTGGAACTCAAAATTGCCTCACCAAAACTTCTCTCAGATACCAGGAACCCTGTTAATCCAGCATTTGCATCCTAGGGGCGCAAGTCAAAGCCAAACAGGCTCATCCGGCTATTTAATCCTAAAACATACAGCCTCCCCTGGAAGTCAAAATTGATTTACGGAAACTTGTCACAGATACAAGGATCTCAGTTAATCTAGCATTTGCAGCCTAGGTTAGCAAGTCAAAGCTAAATAGTCTCACCCGACTATTAAATCTTAAAACATACAGCCCCATCTGGCCGCCATAACTGCTTTACCAAAACTAGTCTCAGATACCAGGAACCCTGTTAATCCAGTATTTGCATCCTGGGGGCGCAAGTCAAAGTCATACAGGCTCACCCGACTCTTTAATCTTAAAACAAACAGCCCCATCTGTCTGTCAAAACTGTTTTACTAAAACTTTTTTAGATTGCAGGAGCCTTGCCTATCTGGCATGTGCCGCATAGGGGAGCAAGTCAAAGCCAAATAGTCTCACCCGACTATTAAGTCCTAAAGCATACAGCTTCACCTGGAAGTCAAAATTGCTTTACCGAAACTTGTCTCAGATGCCAGGAACTCTGTTCCTCCACCATTTGCATCCTAGGGAGCAAGTCAAACCCAAACAGGCTCACCCGACTATTTAACCTTCAAACATGTAGCCTGACCTAGCTGTCAAAACTGTTTTACCAAACCTTGTCTCAGATACCAGGAGCCCTGCCAATCTGGCGTGTGCAGCCTAGGGGAGAAGTTCAAAGCCAAACCCTACAATTTAATCTTAAAACAAACAGCCCCATCTGGCTGCCAAAACTGCTTTACCAAAACTTGTCTTAGATACCAGGAGCGCTGTTAATCTAGAATTTGCAGCCTAGGGGAGCAAGTCAAAGCCAAATAGTTTCACCCGACTATTAAATCTTTAAACATACAGCCCCATCTGGCCGCCAAAACTGCTTTACCAAAACTTGTCTCAGATACCAGGAACCCTGTTAATCCAGTATTTGCATCCTGGGGGCGCAAGTCAAAATCATACAGGCTCACCCTACAATTTAATCTTAAAACAAACAGCCCCATCTGGCCGCCAAAACTGATTTACCTTAACTTGTCTCAGATACCAGGAATCCTGTTAATCTAGCATTTGCAGCCTAGGGGAGCAAGATAAAGCCAAACAGGCTCAACCGACTATTTAACCTTCAAACATGTAGCCTGACCTAGCTGCCAAAACTGTTTTACCAAACCTTGTCTCAGATACCAGGAGCCCTGCCAATCTGGCGTGTGCAGCCTAGGGGAGAAGTTCAAAGCCAAACAGGGCTCATCCTACAATGTAATCTTAAAACCAACAGCCCTATCTGGCTGTCAAAACTGTTTTACTAAAACTTTTTATAGATTCGAGGAGCCCCGTCAATCTGGCATGTGGAGCCTAGAGGAGCAAGTCAAAGCCAAAACAGGCTCATCCGACTATTTAATCCTAAAACATATAGCCCCATCTAGCCGCCAAAACTGATTTACCAAAACTTATCTCAGATACCAGGAGCCCTTTTAATCTAGCATTTGCAGCCTAGGGGAGCAAGGCAAAGCCAAATAGTTTCACCCGACTATTAAATCTTAAAACATACAGCCCCATCTGGCCGACAAAACTGCTTTACCAAAACTTGTCTCAGATACCAGGAACCCTATTAATCCAGCATTTGCATCCTAGGGTCGCAAGTCAAAGCCAAACAGGCTCAACCGACTATTTAATCTTAAATTATACAGTCTTGCCTAGCTGTCAAAACTGTTTTACCAAACCTTGTCTTAGATTCCAGGAGCCCCGCCAATCTGGCATGTGGAGCCTAGAGGACCAAGTCAAAGCCAAACAGTCTCATCCGACCATTTAATACTAAAACATACAGCCTCAGCTGGAAGAAAAATTTCAGAATTCGGACGTTTTGAGAAATCTGCCATTCCTGTGTGTGGAAGTCGTAGGAAAGTCAGGCTAAATTGCGGCGCCGCGTTATTGCGAGCCAAAAATAAAAATTACGCATAGCGCGTATTCCTTGTCGAAGCCAAAGCCAAAGCCCAAAGCATCAAATAGCGACAATCTACACTGGTAGCAGGGATCTAATTTCCTAAGGCCGAACCAAGATTTCAGCATTGTCTCATTTTCTGAAAATAAGCTTTGAACCTCGCTAACCAATAGTTCTTGCTGCACGCACAGGCGGCCAACTTGACCACGTGTTCGACCCATCTTGAGCGCAGATCTGGTGGATAGCTAACCAGTGCGCACCCACACTCGGATTTACAACATCTGATATAATTGTTAAACGGCATACTTGCCGTACGTATAAGCGAAGGGCATAAGTACACATGAAATTTAAATTGCAATTTTTTCCGTTTTATATCACTGACATTGTCTTTTGATCCGGATTTAGCGTGTATATGTCGCTGACTACTATATTCCTACGTTACACAGTACAATTAAGATTCCACAGCCCATCATCGTCGTCAACAGGCCTGCTGACATCGTTGGATTATACTAAAGTAGTGAGTACTGTGTGAAAAAAAAAAAACATAAGGTAATTAGCCAGCTTATCAAATTGTACGTATTGTTTGAATCGTGGTTATAGACAGCGGGTGTACTCCGAATCAGCCTTCGTAATTACAGATAATTTTTTTGTGGATCATTCAGATCAGAAGTGGTTTAACTTACTATCACTTTCGGAGTGTAATCTCATTCATGTGTGTTTTTGCCCAGATCGAGTTTAGTTTTATAGAAAGTAATAAGATTTGTTCTTTTCACGTAATGTATAATGAAGTACGATCATGAATTTAAATTTTCCAGGAATACAATTATATGATAAAATGAAATCTTAATTCCTTTTTGGGCACCTTAGGTAAATAATATCGCTTATGAAAGGGTAGTTGCAAAGACAATCACAGATGCAGCTACAGGTAGGGCGGGTAAAGACCGGGGGTAGCCAACATCTTAGCTCGTCGGCTCTATATGATATATTCTGCTTGCAGATCGTAGTCTCTTCTTATATATCGTGGTATACCGTCATACCTTAACTCTGTCTACTTTTTTTTCTTTATTATATTTGACGCGTCGAGTGTGTTAGGGAGCAAAGAACCCACGCCCCTTCCCTGAGCACGGTCGGAACCCGTAGACGGAGTACGCTCCCAATACACAACATGAGTGTTAGGCGAGACACGCCCAGCGTAGCCGTCGTGTTCGTTACAATCTTAAAACATACAGCTTTACCTAGCTGTCAAAACTGTTTTACCAAAACATGTCTTAGATTCCAGGAGCCCCGCCAATCTGGCATGTGCAGCCAAGGGGAGCAAGTCAAAGCCAAGCAGGCTCATCCGACTATTTAATCCTAAAACAGATAGCCCCATAGACGCCAAAACTGATTTACCAAAACTTGTCTTAGATACCAGGAACCCTGTTATTCCAGCATTTGCATCCTAGGGGCGCAAGTCAAAGCCAAACACGCTCACCCGACTATTAAATCTTAAAACATATAGCCTCATCAGGCCGCCAAAAATGATTTACCAAAACTTGTCTCAGATACCAGAACCCTGTTAATCCAGCATTAGCATCCAAGGGGAGCAAGTCAAAGTTAAACAGACTCACCCGACTATTTAACCTTAAAACATACAGACTTACGTAGCTGTCAAAACTGTTTTACCAAAACTTGTCTTAGATTCCAGGAGCACCGCCAATCTGGCATGTGCAGCCTAGGGGAGCAAGTCAAAGCCAAACAGGCTCATCCGACTATTTTATCCTAAAACATATAGCCCCATAGACGCCAAAACTGATTTACCAAAACTTGTTTTAGATACCAGGAAACCTGTTATTCCAGCATTTGCATCGTAGGGGCGCAAGTCAAAGACAAACACGCTCACCCGACTATTTAATCTTAAAGCAAACAGCCTTACCTAGCTGTCAAAACTGTTTTACCAAAACTTGTCTTAGATTCCAGGAGCCCCGCCAATCTGGCATGTGCAGCCTAGGGGAGCAAGTCAAAGCCAAACAGGCTCATCCGACTATTAAATTTTAAATCATATAGCCCCACCTGGCCGCCAAAACTGATTTACCAAAACTTGTCTCAGATACCAGGAACCCTGTTAATCCAGCATTTGCATCCTAGGGGAGCAAGTCAAAGTCAAACAGACTCACCCGACTATTTAACCTTAAAACATACAGACTTACGTAGCTGTCAAAACTGTTTTACCAAAGCTTTTTTTAGATTCCAGGAGCCCCGCCAATCTGGCATGTACCACCTAGGGGAGAAAGTCAAAGCCAAAGAAACTCACACGGCTATTAAGTCTGAATACATTCAGCCTCACCTGGAACTCAAAATTGCCTTACCAAAACTTGTCCTAGATACCAGGTACCCTGTTATTCCAGCATTTGCATCCTAGGGGCGCAAGTCAAAGCCAAACACGCTCACCCGACTATTTAATCTTAAAGCAAACAGCCTTACCTAGCTGTCAAAACTGTTTTACCAAAACTTGTCTTAGATTCCAGGAGCCCCGCCAATCTGGCATGTGCAGCCTAGGGGAGCAAGTCAAAGCCAAACAGGCTCATCCGACTATTAAATTTTAAATCATATAGCCCCACCTGGCCGCCAAAACTGATTTACCAAAACTTGTCTCAGATACCAGGAACCCTGTTAATCCAGCATTTGCATCCTAGGGGAGCAAGTCAAAGTCAAACAGACTCACCCGACTATTTAACCTTAAAACATACAGACTTACGTAGCTGTCAAAACTGTTTTACCAAAGCTTTTTTTAGATTCCAGGAGCCCCGCCAATCTGGCATGTACCACCTAGGGGAGAAAGTCAAAGCCAAAGAAACTCACACGGCTATTAAGTCTGAATACATTCAGCCTCACCTGGAACTCAAAATTGCCTTACCAAAACTTGTCCTAGATACCAGGTACCCTGTTATTCCAGCATTTGCAGCCTAGGGGAGCAAGACAATGCCAAATAGTCTCACCCGACTATTGAATTTTAAATCATATAGCCCCACCTGGCCGCCAAAACTGATTTACCAAAACATGTCTCAGATAGCAGGAACCCTGTTATTCCAGCATTTGCATCCTAGGGGCGCAAGTCAAAGCCAAACACGCTCACCCGACTATTTAATCTTAAAGCATACAGCCTTACCTAGCTGTCAAAACTGCTAGCCAATCTGGCATGTGCAGCCTTGGGGAGCAAGTCAAAGCCAAACAGGCTCATCCGACTATTTAATTCTTAAACATATAGCCCCATCTGGCGGCCAAAACTGGTTTACCAAAACCTATCAAAGTTACCAGGAACCCTGTTAATCTAGCATTTGCAGCCTAGGGGAGCAAGACAATGCCAAATAGTCTCACCCGACTATTGAATTTTAAATCATATAGCCCCACCTGGCCGCCAAAACTGATTTACCAAAACATGTCTCAGATAGCAGGAACCCTGTTATTCCAGCATTTGCATCCTAGGGGCGCAAGTCAAAGCCAAACACGCTCACCCGACTATTTAATCTTAAAGCATACAGCCTTACCTAGCTGTCAAAACTGTTTTACCAAAACTTGCCTTAGATTCCAGGAGCCCCGCCATTCTGGCATCTGCCGCTTAGGGGAGAAAGTCAAAGCCAAATAGCCTCACCCGACTATTAAATTTTAACTCATTCAGCCACACCTGGAACTCAAAATTGCCTTACCAAAACTTGTTTCAGATACCAGGAACCCTGTTAATCCAGCATTTGCATCCTAGGGGCGCAAGTCAAGCCAAACAGGCTAACCCCACTATTAAATCTTAAAACATGTAGCCCCATCTGACCGCCAAAACTGATTTACGAAAACTTGTCTTAGATACCAGGAACCCTGTTATTCCAGCATTTGCATCCTAGGGGCGCAAGTCAAAGCCAAACACGCTCACCCGACTATTTAATCTTAAAACATACAGCCTTACGTAGCTGTCAAAACTGTTTTACCAAAACTTGTCTTAGATTCCAGAAGCCCCGCCAATCTCTCATGTGCAGCCAAGGGGAGCAAGTCAAAGCCAAGCAGGCTCATCCGACTATTTAATCCTCAAACATATAGCCCCATAGACGCCAAAACTGATTTACCAAAACTTGTCTTAGATACCAGGAACCCTGTTATTCCAGCATTTGCATCCTAGGGGCGCAAGTCAAAGCCAAACACGCTCACCCGACTATTTAATCTTAAAACATACAGCCTTACGTAGCTGTGAAAACTGTTTTACCAAAACTTGTCTTAGATTCCAGGAGCCCCGCCAATCTGGCATGTGCAGCCTAGGGGAGCAAGTCAAAGCCAAACAGGATCATCCGACTATTTAATCCTAAAACATATAGCCCCATCTGGCCGCCAAAACTGATTTACCAAAACTTGTCTCAGATACCAGGAACCCTGTTAATCTAGCATTTGCAGCCTAGGGGAGCAAAACAAAGCCAAATAGACTCACCCGACTATTAAATTTTAACTCATTCAGCCACACCTGGAACTCAAAATTGCCTTACCAAAACTTGTCTCAGATACCAGGAACCCTGTTAATCCAGCATTTGCATCCTAGGGGCGCAAGTCAAAGCCAAACAGGCTCATCAAACTATTAAATCTTAAAACATATAGCCCCATCTGGCCGCCAAAAACGGACTTACCAAAACATGTCTTATATACCAGGAACCCTGTTATTCCAGCATTTGCATCCTAGGGGCGCAAGTCAAAGCCAACCACGCTCACCCGACTATTTAATCTTAAAGCATACAGCCTTACCTAGCTGTCAAAACTGTTCTACCAAAACTTGTCTCAGATACCAGTAACACTGCTAATGCAGCATTTGCATCCTAGGGGCGCAAGTCAAAGCCAAACAGGCTCACCCAACTATTAAATCTTAAAACATAGAGCCCCATCTGGCCTCCAAAACTGATTTACCAAAACTTGTCTCAGATACGAGGAACCCTGTTAATCTAGCATTTGCAGCCTAGGGGAGCAAAACAAAGCCAAATAGCCTCACCCGACTATTAAATTTTAACTCATTCAGCCACACCTGGAACTCAAAATTGCCTTACCAAAACTTGTCTCAGATACCAGGAACCCTGTTAATCCAGCATTTGCATCCTAGGGGCGCAAGTCAAAGCCAAACAGGCTCACCAAACTATTAAATCTTAAAACATATAGCCCCATCTGGACGCCAAAAACGGACTTACCAAAACATGTCTTAGATACCAGGAACCCTGTTATTCCAGCATTTGCATCCTAGGGGCGCAAGTCAAAGCCAAACACGCTCACCCGACTATTTAATCTTAAAGCATACAGCCTTACCTAGCTGTCAAAACTGTTTTACCAAAACTTGTCTTAGATTCCAGGAGCCAAGCCAATCTGGCATGTGGAGCCTAGGGGAGCAAGTCAAAGACAAACAGGCTCACCCGACAATTTAATCTTAAAACATACAGACTTACGTAGCTGCCAAAACTGCTTTACCAAAACTTGCCTTAAAAACCAGGAGCCTCGTTAATCCAGCATTTGCAGCCTAGGGGAGCAACTCAAAGCAAAATAGTCTCACCCGACTATTAAGTCTTAACACATTCAGCCTCACCTGGAACTCAAAATTGCCTTACCAATACCAGGAACCCTGTTTATCCAGCATTTGCATCCTAGGGGCGCAACTCAAAGCCAAACAGGCTCAACCGACTATTTAATCTTAAAACATACAGTCTTGCCCAGCGGTCAAAACTGTTTTACCAAACCTTGTCTAAGATTCCAGGAGCCAAGCCAATCTGGCATGTGGAGCCTAGGGGAGCAAGTCAAAACCAAACAGGCTCCCCCTACAGTTTAATCTTAAAACATACAGACTTACATAGCTGTCAAAACTGTTTTACCAAAACTTTTATTAGATTCCAGGAGCCCCGCCAATCTGGCATGTGCCGCCTAGGGGAGAAAGTCAAAGCCAAATAGTCTCAAACGACTATTAAGTCTGAATACATTCAGAGTCACCTGGAACTCAAAATTGCCTTACCAAAACTTGTCTTAGATACCAGGAACCCTGTTAATCCAGCATTTGCATCCTAGGGGAGCAAGTCAAAGCCAAACACGCTCACCCGACTATTTACTCTTAGAACATACAGCCTTACTTAGCTGTCAAAACTGTTTTACCAAAACTTGTCTTAGATTCCAGGAGCCCCGCCAATTTTGCATGTGCAGCCTAGGGGAGCAAGTCAAAGCCAAACAGGCTCCCCCTACAGTTTAATCTTAAAACATACAGACTTACGTAGCTGTCAAAACTCTTTTACCAAACCTTGTCTAAGATTCCAGGAGCCCCGCCAATCTGGCATGTGCAGCCTAGGGGAGCAAGTCAAAGCCAAACAGGATCATCCGACTATTGAATCCTAAAACATATAGCCCCATCTGGCCGCCAAAACAGATTTACCAAAACTTGTCTCAGATACCAGGAACCCTGTTAATCTAGCATTTGCAGCCTAGGGGAGCAAAACAAAGCCAAATAGCCTCACCCGACTATTAAATTTTAACTCATTCAGCCACACCTGGAACTCAAAATTGCCTTACCAAAACTTGTTTCAGATACCTGGAACCCTGTTAATCCAGCATTTGCATCCTAGGGGCGCAAGTCAAAGCCAAACAGGCTCACCCAACTATGAAATCTTAAAACATATAGCCCCATCTGGCCGCCAAAAACGGACTTACCAAAACATGTCTTAGATACCAAGAACCCTGTTATTCCAGCATTTGCATTCTAGGGGCGCAAGTCAAAGCCAAACAGGCTCACCCGACTATTTAATCTTAAAGCATACAGCCTTACCTAGCTGTGAAAACTGTTTTACCAAAACTTGTCTTAGTTTTCAGGAGCCCCGCCAATCTGGCATGTGCAGCCTAGGGGAGCAAGTCAAAGCCAAACAGGCTCATCCGACTATTTAATCCTAAAACATATAGCCCCATCTGGCCGCCAAAACTGATTTACCGAAACTTGTCTCAGATACCAGGAACCCTGTTAATCCAGCATTTGCATCCTAGGGGCGCCAGTCAAAGCCAAACAGGTTCACCAAACTATTAAATCTTAAAAAATATAGCCCCATCTGGCCGCCAAAACCGACTTACCAAAACATGTCTTAGATACTAGGAACCCTGTTATTCCAGCATTTGCATCCTAGGGGCGCAAGACAAAGCCAAACACGCTCACCCGACTATTTAATCTTAAAGCATACAGCCTTACCTAGCTGTCAAAACTGTTCTACCAAAACTTGTCTCAGATACCAGGAACCCCGCCAATCTGGCATGTGCATCCTAGGGGCGCCAGTCAAAGCCAAACAGGTTCACCAAACTATTAAATCTTAAAACATATAGCCCCATCTGGCCGCCAAAACCGACTTACCAAAACATGTCTTAGATACTAGGAACCCTGTTATTCCAGCATTTGCATCCTAGGGGAGCAAGTCAAAGCCAAACAGGCTCACCCGACTATTTAATCCTAAAACATATAGCCCCATCTGGCCGCCAAAACTGATTTACCAAAACTTGTCTCAGATACCAGGAACCCTGTTAATCCAGCATTTGCATCCTAGGGGCGCCAGTCAAAGCCAAACAGGTTCACCAAACTATTAAATCTTAAAACATATAGCCCCATCTGGCCGCCAAAACCGACTTACCAAAACAAGTCTTAGATACTAGGAACCCTGTTATTCCAGCATTTGCATCCTAGGGGCGCAAGTCAAAGCCAAACACGGTCACCCAACTTTTAAATCTTAAAGCATACAGCCTTACCTAGCTGTCAAAACTGTTTACCAAAACTTGTCTCAGATACCAGGAACACTGTTAATGCAGCATTTGCATCCTAGGGGCGCAAGTCAAGGCCAAACAGGCTCACCCGACTATTAAATCTTAAAACATATAGCCTCATCTGGACGCCAAAACTGATTTACCAAAACTTGTCATTGATACCAGGAACCCTGTTATTCCAGCATTTGCATCCTAGGGGCGCAAGTCAAAGCCAAACAGGCTCACCCGACTATTTAATCTTAACACACACAGTCTTGCCCAGCTGTCAAAACTGTTTTACCAAACCTTGTCTAAGATTCCAGGAGCCAAGCCAATCTGGCATGTGGAGCCTAGGGGAGCAAGTCAAAGCCAAACAGGCTCCCCCGACAGTTTAATCTTAAAACATACAGACTTACGTAGCTGCCAAAACTGTTTTACCAAAACTTTTTTTAGATTCCAGGAGCCCCGCCAATCTGGCATGTGCCGCCTAGGGGAGAAAGTCAAAGCCAAATAGTCTCAAACGACTATTAAGTCTGAATACATTCAGTCTCACCTGGAACTCAAAATTTCCTTACCAAAACTTGTCTCAGATACCAGGAACCCTGTTAATCCAGCATTTGCATCCTAGGGGCGCAAGTCAAAGCCAAACAGGCTCACCCAACTATTAAATCTTAAAACATGTAGCCCCATCTGGCCGCCAAAACTGATTTACGAAAACTTGTCTTAGATACCAGGAACCCTGTTATTCCAGCATTTGCATCCTAGGGGTGCAAGTCAAAGCCAAACAGGCTCACCCAACTATTAAATCTTAAAACATATAGCCCCATCTGGCCGCCAAAACCGACTTACCAAAACGTGTCTTAGATACCAGGAACCCTGTTATTCCAGCATTTGCATCCTAGGGGCGCAAGTCAAAGCCAAACACGCTCACCCGACTATTTAATCTTAAAGCATACAGCCTTACCTAGCTGTCAAACCTGTTTTACCAAATTTGTCTCAGATACCAGGAACACTGTTAATGCAGCATTTGCATCCTAGGGGCGCATTCAAAACCAAACAGGCTCACCCAACTATTAAATCTTAAAACATATAGCCCCATCTGGCCGCCAAAACCGACTTACCAAAACATGTCTTAGATACCAGGAACCCTGTTATTCCTGCATTTGCATCCTAGGGGCGCAAGTCAAAGCCAAACACGCTCACCCGACTATTTAATCTTAAAGCATACAGCCTTACCTAGCTGTCAAAACTATTTTACCAAAACTTGTCATAGATTCCAGGAGTCCCGCCAAACTGGCATGTGGAGCCTAGGGGAGCAAGTTAAAGCCAAACAGGCTCACCCGACAATTTAATCTTAAAACATACAGACTTACGTAGCTGCCAAAACTGTTTTACCAAAACTTGCCTTAGAAACCAGGAGCCCTGTTAATCTAGCATTTGCAGCCTATGGGAGCAAGTCAAAGCAAAATAGTCTCACCCGACTATTAAGTCTTAACACATTCAGCCTCACCTGGTACTCAAAATTGCCTTACCAAAACTTGTTTCAGATACCAGGAACCCTGTTAATCCAGCATTTGCATCCTAGGGTAGCTAGTCAAAGTCAAACAGACTCACCCGACTATTAAATCTTAAAACATATAGCCCCATCTGGCCGCCAAAACTGATTAACGAAAACTTGTCTTAGATACCAGGAACCCTGTTATTCCAGCATTTGCATCCTAGGGGCGCAAGTCAAAGCCAAACACGCTCACCCGACTATTTAATCTTAAAACATACAGCCTTACCTAGCTGTCAAAACTGTTTTACCAAAACTTGTCTTAGATTCCAGGAGCCCCGCCAATCTGGCATGTGCAGCCTAGGGGAGAAAGTCAAAGCCAAATAGTCTCAAACGACTATTAAGTCGGAATACATTCAGTCTCACCTGGAACTCAAAATTGCCTTACCAAAACTTGTCTCAGATACCAGGATCCCTGTTAATCCAGCATTTGCATCCTAGGGTAGCTAGTCAAAGTCAAACAGACTCACCCGACTATTAAATCTTAAAACATATAGCCCCATCTGGCCGCCAAAACTGATTAACGAAAACTTGTCTTAGATACCAGGAACCCTGTTATTCCAGCATTTGCATCCTAGGGGCGCAAGTCAAAGCCAAACACGCTCACCCGACTATTTAATCTAAAAACATACAGACTTACCTAGCTGTCAAAACTGTTTTACCAAAACTTGTCTTAGATTCCAGGAGCCCCGCCAATCTGGCATGTGCAGCCTAGGGGAGCAAGTCAAAGCCAAACAGGCTCACCCGACAATTTAATCTTAAAACATACAGACTTACGTAGCTGCCAAAACTGCTTTACCAAAACTTGCCTTAAAAACCAGGAGCCTTGTTAATCTAGCATTTGCAGCCTAGGGGAGCAAGTCAAAGCGAAATAGTCTCGCTCGACTATTAAGTCTTAACACATTTAGCCTCACCTGAACTGAAAATTGCCTTAACAATATCAGGAACCCTGTTTATCCAGCATTTGCATCCTAGGGGCGCAACTCAAAGCCAAACAGGCTCAACCGACTATTTAATCTTAAAACATACAGTCTTGCCCAGCTGTCAAAACTGTTTTACCAAAACTTGTCTTAAATTCCAGGAGTCCCGCCAATCTGGCATGTGGAGCCTAGGGGAGCAAGTTAAAGCCAAACAGGCTCACCCGACAATTTAATCTTAAAACATACAGACTTACGTAGCTGCCAAAACTGCTTTACCAAAACTTGCCTTAAAAACCAGGAGCCTTGTTAATCTAGCATTTGCAGCCTAGGGGAGCAAGTCAAAGCGAAATAGTCTCGCCCGACTATTAAGTCTTAACACATTTAGCCTCACCTGAACTCAAAATTGCCTTACCAATATCAGGAACCCTGTTTATCCAGCATTTGCATCCTAGGGGCGCAACTCAAAGCCAAACACGCTCACCCGACTATTTAATCTAAAAACATACAGCCTTACCTAGCTGTCAAAACTGTTTTACCAAAACTTGTCTTAGATTCCAGGAGCCCCGCCAATCTGGCATGTGCAGCCTAGGGGAGCAAGTCAAAGCCAAACAGGCTCACCCGACAATTTAATCTTAAAACATACAGACTTACGTAGCTGCCAAAACTGATTTACCAAAACTTGTCTTAGATACCAGGAACCCTGTTATTCCAGCATTTGCATCCTAGGGGCGCAAGTCAAAGCCAAACACGCTCACCCGACTATTTAATCTTAAAGCATACAGCCTTACCTAACTGTCAAAACTGTTTAACCAAAACTTGTCTTAGATTCCAGGAGCCCCGCCAATCTGGCATGTGCATCCTAGGGGCGCAAGTCAAAGCCAAACACGCTTACCCGACTATTTAATCCTAAAGCATACAGCCTTACCTAGCTGTCAAAACTGTTTTACCAAATTTGTCTCAGATACCAGGAACCCTGTTAATCCAGCATTTGCATCCTAGGGTAGCTAGTCAAAGTCAAACACGCTCACCCGACTATTTAATCTTAAAGCATACAGCCTTACCTAGCTGTCAAAACTGTTTTACCAAAACTTGTCTTAGATTCCATTAGTCCCGCCAATCTGGCATGTGGAGCCTAGGGGAGCAAGTCAAAGCCAAACAGGCTCACCCGACAATTTAATCTTAAAACATACAGACTTACGTAGCTGCCAAAACTGCTTTACCAAAACTTGCCTTAAAAACCAGGAGCCTTGTTAATCTAGCATTTGCAGCCTAGGGGAGCAAGTCAAAACGAAATAGTCTCACCCGACTATTAAGTCTTAACACATTTAGCCTCACCTGAACTCAAAATTGCCTTACCAATACCAGGAACCCTGTTTATCCAGCATTTGCATCCTAGGGGCGCAACTCAAAGCCAAACAGGCTCAACCGACTATTTAATCTTAAAACATACAGTCTTGCCCAGCTGTCAAAACTGTTTTACCAAACCTTGTCTAAGATTCCAGGAGCCAAGCCAATCTGGCATGTGGAGCCTAGGGGAGCAAGTCAAAGCCAAACAGGCTCATCCGACTATTTAATCCTAAAACATATAGCCCCATCTGGCCGCCAAAACTGATTTACCAAAACTTGTCTCAGATACCAGGAACCCTGTTAATCCAGCATTTGCATCCTAGGGGCGCCAGTCAAAGCCAAACAGGTTCACCAAACTATTAAATCTTAAAACATATAGCCCCATCTGGCCGCCAAAACCGACTTACCAAAACATGTCTTAGATACTAGGTACCCTGTTATTCCAGCATTTGCATCCTAGGGGCGCAACTCAAAGCCAAACACGGTCACCCAACTTTTAAATCTTAAAGCATACAGCCTTACCTAGCTGTCAAAACTGTTTACCAAAACTTGTCTCAGATACCAGGAACACTGTTAATGCAGCATTTGCATCCTAGGGGCGCAAGTCAAAGCCAAACAGGCTCACCCGACTATTAAATCTTAAAACATATAGCCTCATCTGGACGCCAAAACTGATTTACGAAAACTTGTCATAGATACCAGGAACCCTGTTATTCCAGCATTTGCATCCTAGGGGCGCAAGTCAAAGCCAAACACGCTCACCCGACTATTTAATCTTAAAACATACAGTCTTGCCCAGCTGTCAAAACTGTTTTACCAAACCTTGTCTAAGATTCCAGGAGCCAAGCCAATCTGGCATGTGGAGCCTAGGGGAGCAACTCAAAGCCAAACAGGCTCCCCCGACAGTTTAATCTTAAAACATACAGACTTACGTAGCTGCCAAAACTGTTTTACCAAAACTTTTTTTAGATTCCAGGAGCCCCGCCAATCTGGCATGTGCCGCCTAGGGGAGAAAGTCAAAGCCAAATAGTCTCAAACGACTATTAAGTCTGAATACATTCAGTCTCACCTGGAACTCAAAATTGCCTTACCAAAACTTGTCTCAGATACCAGGAACTCTGTTAATCCAGCATTTGCATCCTAGGGGCGCAAGTCAAAGCCAAACAGGCTCACCCGACTCAAATAGTCTCAAACGACTATTAAGTCGGAATACATTCAGTCTCACCTGGAACTCAAAATTGCCTTACCAAAACTTGTCTCAGATACCAGGAACCGTGTTAATCCAGCATTTGCATCCTAGGGTAGCTAGTCAAAGTCAAACAGACTCACCCGACTATTAAATCTTAAAACATATAGCCCCATCTGGCCGCCAAAACTGATTAACGAAAACTTGTCTTAGATACCAGGAACCCTGTTATTCCAGCGTTTGCATCCTAGGGGCGCAAGTCAAAGCCAAACACGCTCACCCGACTATTTAATCATAAAACATACAGACTTACCTAGCTGTCAAAACTGTTTTACCAAAACTTGTCTTAGATTCCAGGAGCCCCGCCAATCTGGCATGTGCAGCCTAGGGGAGCAAGTCAAAGCCAAACAGGCTCACCCGACAATTTAATCTTAAAACATACAGACTTACGTAGCTGCCAAAACTGATTTACCAAAACTTGTCTTAGATACCAGGAACCCTGTTATTCCAGCATTTGCATCCTAGGGGCGCAAGTCAAAGCCAAACACGCTCACCCGACTATTTAATCTTAAAGCATACAGCCTTACCTAGCTGTCAAAACTGTTTTACCAAAACTTGTCTTAGATTCCAGGAGCCCCGCCAATCTGGCATGTGCATCCTAGGGGCGCAAGTCAAAGCCAAACACG
Organism: Drosophila kanekoi; assembly: GCA_037075305.1. Classification (NCBI taxonomy): domain Eukaryota; kingdom Metazoa; phylum Arthropoda; class Insecta; order Diptera; family Drosophilidae; genus Drosophila; species Drosophila kanekoi. Next base: position 21,641 of record JBAMCE010000267.1, read on the forward strand.
CTTACCCGACTATTTAATCTTAAAGCATACAGCCTTACCTAGCTGTCAAAACTGTTTTACCAAATTTGTCTCAGATACCAGGAACCCTGTTAATCCAGCATTTGCATCCTAGGGTAGCTAGTCAAAGTCAAACACGCTCACCCGACTATTTAATCTTAAAGCATACAGCCTTACCTAGCTGTCAAAACTGTTTTACCAAAACTTGTCTTAGATTCCATTAGTCCCGCCAATCTGGCATGTGGAGCCTAGGGGAGCAACTCAAAGCCAAACAGGCTCACCCGACAATTTAATCTTAAAACATACAGACTTACGTAGCTGCCAAAACTGCTTTACCAAAACTTGCCTTAAAAACCAGGAGCCTTGTTAATCTAGCATTTGCAGCCTAGGGGAGCAAGTCAAAGCGAAATAGTCTCACCCGACTATTAAGTCTTAACACATTTAGCCTCACCCGAACTCAAAATTGCCTTACCAATACCAGGAACCCTGTTTATCCAGCATTTCCATCCTAGGGGCGCAACTCAAAGCCAAACAGGCTCAACCGACTATTTAATCTTAAAACATACAGTCTTGCCCAGCTGTCAAAACTGTTTTACCAAACCTTGTCTAAGATTCCAGGAGCCAAGCCAATCTGGCATGTGGAGCCTAGGGGAGCAAGTCAAAGCCAAACAGGCTCATCCGACTATTTAATCCTAAAACATATAGCCCCATCTGGCCGCCAAAACTGATTTACCAAAACTTGTCTTAGATACCAGGAACCCTGTTAATCCACCATTTGCATCCTAGGGGCGCCAGTCAAAGCCAAACAGGTTCACCAAACTACTAAATCTTAAAACATATAGCCCCATCTGGCCGCCAAAACCGACTTACCAAAACATGTCTTAGATACTAGGAACCCTGTTATTCCAGCATTTGCATCCTAGGGGCGCAACTCAAAGCCAAACACGGTCACCCAACTTTTAAATCTTAAAGCATACAGCCTTACCTAGCTGTCAAAACTGTTTACCAAAACTTGTCTCAGATACCAGGAACACTGTTAATGCAGCATTTGCATCTTAGGGGCGCAAGTCAAAGCCAAACAGGCTCACCCGACTATTAAATCTTAAAACATATAGCCTCATCTGGACGCCACAACTGATTTACCAAAACTTGTCATAGATACCAGGAACCCTGTTATTCCAGCATTTGCATCCTAGGGGCGCAAGTCAAAGCCAAACACGCTCACCCGACTATTTAATCTTAAAACATACAGTCTTGCCCAGCTGTCAAAACTGTTTTACCAAACCTTGTCTAAGATTCCAGGAGCCAAGCCAATCTGGCATGTGGAGCCTAGGGGAGCAACTCAAAGCCAAACAGGCTCCCCCGACAGTTTAATCTTAAAACATACAGACTTACGTAGCTGCCAAAACTGTTTTACCAAAACTTTTTTTAGATTCCAGGAGCCCCGCCAATCTGGCATGTGCCGCCTAGGGGAGAAAGTCAAAGCCAAATAGTCTCAAACGACTATTAAGTCTGAATACATTCAGTCTCACCTGGAACTCAAAATTGCCTTACCAAAACTTGTCTCAGATACCAGGAACTCTGTTAATCCAGCATTTGCATCCTAGGGGCGCAAGTCAAAGCCAAACAGGCTCACCCAACTATTAAATCTTAAAACATGTAGCCCCATCTGGCCGCCAAAACTGATTTACGAAAACTTGTCTTAGATACCAGGAACCCTGTTATTCCAGCATTTGCATCCTAGGGGCGCAAGTAAAAGCCAAACAGGCTCACCCAACTATTAAATCTTAAAACATGTAGCCCCATCTGGCCGCCAAAACTGATTTACGAAAACTTGTCTTAGATACCAGGAACCCTGTTATTCCAGCATTTGCATCCTAGGGGCGCAAGTCAAAGCCAAACAGGCTCACCCAACTATTAAATCTTAAAACATATAGCCCCATCTGGCCGCCAAAACCGACTTACCAAAACATGTCTTAGATACCAGGAACCCTGTTATTCCAGCATTTGCATCCTAGGGGCGCAAGTCAAAGCCAAACACGCTCACCCGACTATTTAATCTTAAAGCATACAGCCTTCCCTAGCTGTCAAAACTGTTTTACCAAATTTGTCTCAGATACCAGGAACACTGTTAATGCAGCATTTGTATCCTAGGGGCGCATTCAAAACCAAACAGGCTCACCCAACTATTAAATCTTAAAACATATAGCCCCATCTGGCCGCCAAAACCGACTTACCAAAACATGTCTCAGATACCAGGAACCCTGTTATTCCAGCATTTGCATCCTAGGGGCGCAAGTCAAAGCTAAACACGCTCACCCGACTATTTAATCTTAAAGTATACAGCCTTGCCTAGCTGTCAAAACTGTTTTATCAAAACTTGTCTTAGATTCCAGGAGTCCCGCCAATCTGGCATGTGGAGCCTAGGGGAGCAAGTCAAAGCCAAACAGGCTCACCCGACAATTTAATCTTAAAACATACAGACTTACGTAGCTGCCAAAACTGCTTTACCAAAACTTGCCTTAAAAACCAGGAGCCTTGTTAATCTAGCATTTGCAGCCTAGGGGAGCAAGTCAAAGCGAAATAGTCTCGCCCGACTACTAAGTCTTTACACATTTAGCCTCACCTGAACTCAAAATTGCCTTACCAAAACTTGTCTCAGATACCAGAAACCCTGTTAATCCAGCATTTGCATCCTAGGGTAGCAAGTCAAAGTCAAACAGACTCACCCGACTATTAAATCTTAAAACATATAGCCCCATCTGGCCGCCAAAACTGATTAACGAAAACTTGTCTTAGATACCAGGAACCCTGTTATTCCAGCATTTGCATCCTAGGGGCGCAAGTCAAAGCCAAACACGCTCACCCGACTATTTAATCTTAAAACATACAGCCTTACCTAGCTGTCAAAACTGTTTTACCAAAACTTGTTTTAGATTCCAGGAGCCCCGCCAATCTGGCATGTGCAGCCTAGGGGAGCAAGTCAAAGCCAAACAGGCTCACCCGACAATTTAATCTTAAAGCATACAGACTTACGTAGCTGCCAAAACTGATTTACCAAAACTTGTCTTAGATACCAGGAACCCTGTTATTCCAGCATTTGCATCCTAGGGGAGCAAGTCAAAGCCAAACACGCTCACCCGACTATTTAATCTTAAAGCATACAGCCTTACCTAGCTGTCAAAACTGTTTTACCAAAACTTGTCTTAGATTCCAGGAGCCCCGCCAATCTGGTATGTGCATCCTAGGGGCGCAAGTCAAAGCCAAACACGCTCACCCGACTGTTTAATCTTAAAGCATACAGCCTTACCTAGCTGTCAAAACTGTTTTACCAAATTTGTCTCAGATACCAGGAACACTGTTAATGCAGCATTTGCATCCTAGGGGCGCAAGACAAAGCCAAACAGGATCACCCAACTATTAAATCTTAAAACATATAGCCCCATCTGGCCGCCAAAACCGACTTACCAAAACATGTCTTAGATACCAGGAACCCTGTTATTCCAGCATTTGCATCCTAGGGGCGCAAGTCAAAGCCAAACACGGTCAGCCGACTTTTAAATCTTAAAGCATACAGCCTTACCTAGCTGTCAAAACTGTTTTACCAAAACTTGTCTCAGATACCAGGAACACTGTTAATGCAGCATTTGCATCCTAGGGGCGCAAGTCAAAGCCAAACAGGCTCACCCGACTATTAAATCTTAAAACATATAGCCTCATCTGGACGCCAAAACTGATTTACCAAAACTTGTCATAGATACCAGGAACCCTGTTATTCCAGCATTTGCATCCTAGGGGCGCAAGTCAAAGCCAAACAGGTTCACCAAACTATTAAATCTTAAAACATATAGCCCCATCTGGCCGCGAAATCGGACTTACCAAAACATGTCTTAGATACTAGGAACCCTGTTATTCCAGCATTTGCATCCTAGGGGCGCAAGTCAAAGCCAAACACGGTCAGCCGACTTTTAAATCTTAAAGCATACAGCCTTACCTAGCTGTCAAAACTGTTTTACCAAAACTTGTCTCAGACACCAGGAACACTGTTAATGCAGCATTTGCATCCTAGGGGCGCAAGTCAAAGCCAAACAGGCTCACCCGACTATTAAATCTTAAAACATATAGCCTCATCTGGACGCCAAAACTGATTTACCAAAACTTGTCATAGATACCAGGAACCCTGTTATTCCAGCATTTGCATCCTAGGGGCGCAAGTCAAAGCCAAACACGCTCACCCGACTATTTAATCTTAAAACATATAGCCTTACCTAGCTGTCAAAACTGTTTTACCAAAACTTGTCTTAGATTCCAGGAGCCCCGCCAATCTGGCATGTGCAGCCTAGGGGAGCAAGTCAAAGCCAAACAGGCTCACCCGACAATTTAATCTTAAAACATACAGACTTACGTAGCTGCCAAAACTGATTTACCAAAACTTGTCTTAGATACCAGGAACCCTGTTATTCCAGCATTTGCATCCTAGGGGCGCAAGTCAAAGCCAAACACGCTCACCCGACTATTTAATCTTAAAGCATACAGCCTTACCTAGCTGTCAAAACTGTTTTACCAAAACTTGTCAAAGATTCCAGGAGCCAAGCCAATCTGGCATGTGGAGCCTAGGGGAGCAAGTCAAAGCCAAACAGGCTCCCCCTACAGTTTAATCTTAAAACATACAGACTTACGTAGCTGTCAAAACTGTTTTACCAAAACTTGTCTTAGATTCCAGGAGCCCCGCCAATCTGGCATGTGCAGCCTAGGGGAGCAAGTCAAAGCCAAACAGGCTCACCCGACAATTTAATCTTAAAACATACAGACTTACGTAGCTGCCAAAACTGATTTACCAAAACTTGTCTTAGATACCAGGAACCCTGTTATTCCAGCATTTGCATCCTAGGGGCGCAAGTCAAAGCCAAACACGCTCACCCGACTATTTAATCTTAAAGCATACAGCCTTACCTAGCTGTCAAAACTGTTTTACCAAAACTTGTCTTAGATTCCAGGAGCCCCGCCAATCTGGCATGTGCAGCCTAGGCGAGCAAGTCATAGCCAAACAGGATCATCCGACTATTTAATCCTAAAACATATAGCCCCATCTGGCCGCCAAAACTGATTTACCAAAACTTGTCTCAGATACCAGGAACCCTGTTAATCTAGCATTTGCAGCCTAGGGGAGCAAAACAAAGCCAAATAGCCTCACCCGACTATTAAATTTTAACTCATTCAGCCACACCTGAAACTCAAAATTGCTTTACCAAAACTTGTCTCAGCTACCAGGAACCCTGTTAATCCAGCATTTGCATCCTAGGGGCGCAAGTCAAAGCCAAACAGGCTCACCCAACTATTAAATCTTAAAACATATAGCCCCATCTGGCCGCCAAAAACGGACTTACCAAAACATGTCTTAGATACCAGGAACCCTGTTATTCCAGCATTTGCATTCTAGGGGCGTAAGTCAAAGCCAAACACGCTCACCCGACTATTTAATCTTAAAGCATACAGCCTTACCTAGCTGTCAAAACTGTTCTACCAAAACTTGTCTCAGACACCAGGACCCCTGTTATTCCAGCATTTGCATCCTAGGGGCGCAAGTCAAAGCCAAACAGGCTCACCCAACTATTAAATCTTAAAACATATAGCCCCATCTGGCCGCCAAAACTGATTTACCAAAACTTGTCTCAGATACCAGGAACCCTGTTAATCTAGCATTTGCAGCCTAGGGGAGCAAAACAAAGCCAAATAGCTTTACCAGACTATTAAATTTTAACTCATTCAGCCACACCTGGAACTCAAAATTGCCTTACCAAAACTTGTCTCAGATACCAGGAACCCTGTTAATCCAGCATTTGCATCCTAGGGGCGCCAGTCAACGCCAAACAGGTTCACCAAACTATTAAATCTTAAAACATATAGCCCCATCTGGCCGCCAAAACCGACTTACCAAAACATGTCTTAGATACTAGGAACCCTGTTATTCCAGCATTTGCATCCTAGGGGCGCAAGTCAAAGCCAAACACGGTCACCCGACTTTTAAATCTTAAAGCATACAGCCTTACCTAGCTGTCAAAACTGTTTTACCAAAACTTGTCTCAGATACCAGGAACACTGTTAATGCAGCATTTGCATCCTAGGGGCGCAAGTCAAAGCCAAACAGGCTCACCCGACTATTAAATCTTAAAACATATAGCCTCTTTTGGACGCCAAAACTGATTTACCAAAACTTGTCATAGATACCAGGAACCCTGTTATTCCAGCATTTGCATACTAGGGGCGCAAGTCAAAGCCAAACACGCTCACCCGACTATTTAATCTTAAAACATACAGTCTTGCCCAGCTGTCAAAACTGTTTTACCAAACCTTGTCAAAGATTCCAGGAGCCAAGCCAATCTGGCATGTGGAGCCTAGGGGAGCAAGTCAAAGCCAAACAGGCTCCCCCTACAGTTTAATCTTAAAACATACAGACTTACGTAGCTGCCAAAACTGTTTTACCAAAACTTTTTTTAGATTCCAGGAGCCCCGCCAATATGGCATGTGCCGCCTAGGGGAGAAAGTCAAAGCCAAATAGTCTCAAACGACTATTAAGTCTGAATACATTCAGTCTCACCTGGAACTCAAAATTGCCTTACCAAAACTTGTCTCAGATACCAGGAACCCTGTTAATCCAGCATTTGCATCCTAGGGGAGCAAGTCAAAGTCAAATAGTCTCACCCGACTATTGAATTTTAAATCATATAGCCCCACCTGGCCGCCAAAACTGATTTACCAAAACTTGTCTCAAATACCAGGAACCCTGTTAATCCAGCATTTTCATCCTAGGGGCGCAAGTCAAAGCCAAACAGGCTCACCCAACTATTAAATCTTAAAACATGTAGCCCCATCTGGCCGCCAAAACTGATTTACGAAAACTTGTCTTAGATACCAGGAACCCTGTTATTCCGGCATTTGCATCCTAGGGGCGCAAGTCAAAGCCAAACAGGCTAACCCCACTATTAAATCTTAAAACATACAGCCTTACCTAGCTGTCAAAACTGTTTTACCAAATTTGTCTCAGATACCAGGAACACTGTTAATGCAGCATTTGCAGCCTAGGGGCGCAAGTCAAAGCCAAACAGGCTCACCCAACTATTAAATCTTAAAACATATAGCCCCATCTGGCCGCCAAAACCGACTTACCAAAACATGTCTTAGATACCAGGAACCCTGTTATTCCAGCATTTGCATCCTAGGGGCGCAAGTCAAAGCCAAACACGCTCACCCGACTATTTAATCTTAAAGCATACAGCCTTACCTAGCTGTCAAAACTGTTTTACCAAAACTTGTCTTAGATTCCAGGAGCCCCGCCAATCTGGCATGTGGAGCCTAGGGGAGCAAGTCAAAGCCAAACAGGCCCCCCCGACAGTTTAAAATTAAAACATACAGACTTACGTAGCTGCCAAAACTGTTTTACCAAAACTTTTTTTAGATTCCAGGAGCCCCGCCAATATGGCATGTGCCGCCTAGGGGAGAAAGTCAAAGCCAAATAGTCTCAAACGACTATTAAGTCTGAATACATTCAGTCTCACCTGGAACTCAAAATTGCCTTACCAAAACTTGTCTCAGATACCAGGAACCCTGTTAATCCAGCATTTGCATCCTAGGGTAGCAAGTCAAAGTCAAACAGACTCACCCGACTATTAAATCTTAAAACATATAGCCCCATCTGGCCGCCAAAACTGATTAACGAAAACTTGTCTTAGATACCAGAAACCCTGTTATTCCAGCATTTGCATCCTAGGGGCGCAAGTCAAAGCCAAACACGCTCACCCGACTATTTAATCTTAAAACATACAGCCTTACCTAGCTGTCAAAACTGTTTTACCAAAACTTGTCTTAGATTCCAGGAGCCCCGCCAATCTGGCATGTGGAGCCTAGGGGAGCAAGTCAAAGCCAAACAGGCTCACCCGACAATTTAATCTTAAAACATACAGACTTACGTAGCTGCCAAAACTGATTAACGAAAACTTGTCTTAGATACCAGGAACCCTGTTATTCCAGCATTTGCATCCTAGGGGCGCAAGTCAAAGCCAAACACGCTCACCCGACTATTTAATCTTAAAGCATACAGCCTTACCTAGCTGTCAAAACTGTTTTACCAAATTTGTCTCAGATACCAGGAACACTGTTAATGCAGCATTTGCAGCCTAGGGGCGCAAGTCAAAGCCAAACAGGCTCACCCAACTATTAAATCTTAAAACATATAGCCCCATCTGGCCGCCAAAACCGACTTACCAAAACATGTCTTAGATACCAGGAACCCTGTTATTCCAGCATTTGCATCCTAGGGGCGCAAGTCAAAGCCAAACACGCTCACCCGACTATTTAATCTTAAAGCATACAGCCTTACCTAGCTGTCAAAACTGTTTTACCAAAACTTGTCTTAGATTCCAGGAGCCCCGCCAATCTGGCATGTGGAGCCTAGGGGAGCAAGTCAAAGCCAAACAGGCTCACCCGACAATTTAATCTTAAAACATACAGACTTACGTAGCTACCAAAACTGCTTTACCAAAACTTGCCTTAAAAACCAGGAGCCTTGTTAATCTAGCATTTGCAGCCTAGGGGAGCAAGTCAAAGCGAAATAGTCTCACCCGACTATTAAGTCTTAACACATTTAGCCTCACCTGAACTCAAAATTGCCTTACCAATACCAGGAACCCTGTTTATCCAGCATTTGCATCCTAGGGGCGCAAGTCAAACCCAAACACGCTCACCCGACTATTTAATCTTAAAACATACAGCCTTACCCAGCTGTCAAAACTGTTTTACCAAAACTTGTCTTAGATTCCAGGAGCCCCGCCAATCTGGCATGTGCAGCCTAGGGGAGCAAGTCAAAGCCAAACAGGCTCACCCGACAATTTAATCCTAAAACATACAGACTTACGTAGCTGCCAAAACTGATTTACCAAAACTTGTCTTAGATACCAGGAACCCTGTTATTCCAGCATTTGCATCCTAGGGGCGCAAGTCAAAGCCAAACACGCTCACCCGACTATTTAATCTTAAAGCATACAGCCTTACCTAGCTGTCAAAACTGTTTTACCAAAACTTGTCTTAGATTCCAGGAGCCCCGCCAATCTGGCATGTGCATCCTAGGGGCGCAAGTCAAAGCCAAACACGCTCACCCGACTATTTAATCTTAAAGCATACAGCCTTACCTAGCTGTCAAAACTGTCTTACCAAAACTTGTCTTAGATTCCAGGAGCCCCGCCAATCTGGCATGTGCAGCCAAGTGGAGCAAGTCAAAGCCAAACAGGCTCCCCCGACAGTTTAATCTTAAAAAATACAGACTTACCTAGCTGTCAAAACAGTTTTATCAAAACTTTTTTTAGATTCCAGGTGCCCCGCCAATCTGGCATGTGCAGCCTAGGGAGAAAAGTCAAAGCCAAATAGTCTCAAACGACTATTAAGTCTGAACACATTCAGTCTCACCTGGAACTCAAAATTGCCTTACCAAAACTTGTCTCAGATACCAGGAACACTGTTAATGCAGCATTTGCATCCTAGGGGCCCAAGTCAAAGCCAAACAGGCTCACCCGACTATTAAATCTTAAAACATATAGCCCCATCTGGCCGCCAAAAACTGATTTACCAAAACTTGTCCAATATACCAGGAACCCTGTTATTCCAGCATTTGCATCCTAGAGGCGCAAGTCAAAGCCAAACACGCTCACCCGGCTATTTACTCTTAAAGCATACATCCTTACCTAGCTGTCAAAACTGTTTTACCAAAACTTGTCTTAGATTCCAGGAGTCCCGCGGATCTGGCATGTGGAGCCTAGGGGAGCAAGTCAAAGCCAAACAGGCTCACCCGACAATTTAATCTTAAAACATACAGACTTACGTAGCTGCCAAAACTGCTTTACCAAAACTTGCCTTAAAAACCAGAAGCCTTGTTAATCTAGCATTTGCAGCCTAGGGGAGCAAATCAAAGCCAAACAGGCTCAACCGACTATTTAATTGTCTTGTCTTAGATTCCAGGAGCCCCGCCAATCTGGCATGTGCATCCTAGGGGCGCAAGTCAAAGCCAAACACGCTCACCCGACTATTTAATCTTAAAGCATACAGCCTTACCTAGCTGTCAAAACTGTCTTACCAAAACTTGTCTTAGATTCCAGGAGCCCCGCCAATCTGGCATGTGCAGCCAAGGGGAGCAAGTCAAAGCCAAACAGGCTCCCCCGACAGTTTAATCTTAAAAAATACAGACTTACCTAGCTGTCAAAACAGTTTTATCAAAACTTTTTTTAGATTCCAGGTGCCCCGCCAATCTGGCATGTGCAGCCTAGGGAGAAAAGTCAAAGCCAAATAGTCTCAAACGACTATTAAGTCTGAATACATTCAGTCTCACCTGGAACTCAAAATTGCCTTACCAAAACTTGTCTCAGATACCAGGAACACTGTTAATGCAGCATTTGCATCCTAGGGGCGCAAGTCAAAGCCAAACAGGCTCACCCGACTATTAAATCTTAAAACATATAGCCCCATCTGGCCGCCAAAAACTGATTTACCAAAACTTGTCCAATATACCAGGAACCCTGTTATTCCAGCATTTGCATCCTAGAGGCGCAAGTCAAAGCCAAACACGCTCACCCGGCTATTTACTCTTAAAGCATACAGCCTTACCTAGCTGTCAAAACTGTTTTACCAAAACTTGTCTTAGATTCCAGGAGTCCCGCGGATCTGGCATGTGGAGCCTAGGGGAGCAAGTCAAAGCCAAACAGGCTCACCCGACAATTTAATCTTAAAACATACAGACTTACGTAGCTGCCAAAACTGCTTTACCAAAACTTGCCTTAAAAACCAGAAGCCTTGTTAATCTAGCATTTGCAGCCTAGGGAGCAAGTCAAAGCCAAACAGGCTCAACCGACTATTTAATCTTAAAACATACAGTCTTGCCCAGCTGTCAAAACTGTTTTACCAAACCTTGTCTAAGATTCCAGGAGCCAAGCCAATCTGGCATGTGGAGCCTAGGGGAGCAAGTCAAAGCCAAACAGGCTCCCCCGACAGTTTAATCTTAAAAAATACAGACTTACCAAGCTGTCAAAACTGTTTTACCAAAACTTTTTTTAGATTCCAGGTGCCCCGCCAATCTGGCATGTGCCGCCTAGGGGAGAAAGTCAAAGCCAAATAGTCTCAAACGACTATTAAGTCTGAATACATTCAGTCTCACCTGGAACTCAAAATTGCCTTACCAAAACTTGTCTCAGATACCAGGAACCCTGTTAATCCAGCATTTGCATCCTAGGGTAGCAAGTCAAAGTCAAACAGACTCACCCGACTATTAAATCTTAAAACATATAGCCCCATCTGGCCGCCAAAACTGATTAACGAAAACTTGTCTTAGATACCAGGAACCCTGTTATTCCAGCATTTGCATCCTAGGGGCGCAAGTCAAAGCCAAACACGCTCACCCGACTATTTAATCTTAAAACATACAGCCTTACCTAGCTGTCAAAACTGTTTTACCAAAACTTGTCTTAGATTCCAGGAGCCCCGCCAATCTGGCATGTGCAACCTAGGGGAGCAAGTCAAAGCCAAACAGGCTCACCCGACAATTTAATCTTAAAACATACAGACTTACGTAGCTGCCAAAACTGATTAACGAAAACTTGTCTTAGATACCAGGAACCCTGTTATTCCAGCATTTGCATCCTAGGGGCGCAAGTCAAAGCCAAACACGCTCACCCGACTATTTAATCTTAAAGCATACAGCCTTACCTAGCTGTCAAAACTGTTTTACCAAAACTTGTCTTAGATTCCAGGAGTCCCGCCAATCTGGCATGTGGAGCCTAGGAGAGCAAGTCAAAGCCAAACAGGCTCACCCGACAATTTAATCTTAAAACATACAGACTTACGTAGCTACCAAAACTGCTTTACCAAAACTTGCCTTAAAAACCAGGAGCCTTGTTAATCTAGCATTTGCAGCCTAGGGGAGCAAGTCAAAGCGAAATAGTCTCACCCGACTATTAAGTCTTAACACATTTAGCCTCACCTGAACTCAAAATTGCCTTACCAATACCAGGAACCCTGTTTATCCAGCATTTGCATCCTAGGGGCGCAACTCAAAGCCAAACAGGCTCAACCGACTATTTAATCTTAAAACATACAGTCTTGCCCAGCTGTCAAAACTGTTTTACCAAACCTTGTCTAAGATTCCAGGAGCCAAGCCAATCTGGCATGTGGAGCCTAGGGGAGCAAGTCAAAGCCAAACAGGCTCCCCCTACAGTTTAATCTTAAAAAATACAGACTTACCAAGCTGTCAAAACTGTTTTACCAAAACTTTTTTTAGATTCCAGGTGCCCCGCCAATCTGGCATGTGCCGCCTAGGGGAGAAAGTCAAAGCCAAATAGTCTCAAACGACTATTAAGTCTGAATACATTCAGTCTCACCTGGAACTCAAAATTGCCTTACCAAAACTTGTCTCAGATACCAGGAACCCTGTTATTCCAGCATTTGCATCCTAGGGTAGCAAGTCAAAGTCAAACAAACTCACCCGACTATTAAGTCTTAAAACATATAGCCCCATCTGGCCGCCAAAACTGATTAACGAAAACTTGTCTTAGATACCAGGAACCCTGTTATTCCAGCATTTGCATCCTAGGGGCGCAAGTCAAACCCAAACACGCTCACCCGACTATTTTATCTTAAAACATACAGCCTTACCTAGCTGTCAAAACTGTTTTACCAAAACTTGTCTTAGATTCCAGGAGCCCCGCCAATCTGGCATGTGCAGCCTAGGGGAGCAAGTCAAAGCCAAACAGGCTCACCCGACAATTTAATCCTAAAACATACAGACTTACGTAGCTGCCAAAACTGATTTACCAAAACTTGTCTTAGATACCAGGAACCCTGTTATTCCAGCATTTGCATCCTAGGGGCGCAAGTCAAAGCCAAACACGCTCACCCGACTATTTAATCTTAAAGCATACAGCCTTACCTAGCTGTCAAAACTGTTTTACCAAAACTTGTCTTAGATTCCAGGAGCCCCGCCAATCTGGCATGTGCATCCTAGGGGCGCAAGTCAAAGCCAAACAGGCTCCCCCGACAGTTTAATCTTAAAAAATACAGACTTACCTAGCTGTCAAAACAGTTTTCTCAAAACTTTTTTTAGATTCCAGGTGCCCCGCCAATCTGGCATGTGCAGCCTAGGGAGAAAAGTCAAAGCCAAATAGTCTCAAACGACTATTAAGTCTGAATACATTCAGTCTCACCTGGAACTCAAAATTGCCTTACCAAAACTTGTCTCAGATACCAGGAACACTGTTAATGCAGCATTTGCATCCTAGGGGCGCAAGTCAAAGCCAAACAGGCTCACCCGACTATTAAATCTTAAAACATATAGCCCCATCTGGCCGCCAAAAACTGATTTACCAAAATTTGTCCAATATACCAGGAACCCTGTTATTCCAGCATTTGCATCCTAGAGGCGCAAGTCAAAGCCAAACACGCTCACCCGGCTATTTACTCTTAAAGCATACAGCCTTACCTAGCTGTCAAAACTGTTTTACCAAAACTTGTCTTAGATTCCAGGAGTCCCGCGGATCTGGCATGTGGAGCCTAGGGGAGCAAGTCAAAGCCAAACAGGCTCACCCGACAATTTAATCTTAAAACATACAGACTTACGTAGCTGCCAAAACTGCTTTACCAAAACTGGCCTTAAAAACCAGAAGCCTTGTTAATCTAGCATTTGCAGCCTAGGGGAGCAAGTCAAAAGAAAATAGTCTCACCCGACTATTAAGTCTTAACACATTCAGCCTCACCTGGAACTCAAAATTGCCTTACCAAAACTTGTCTTGGATACCAGGAACCCTGTTAATCCAGCATTTGCATCCTAGGGGAGCAAGTCAAAGTCAAACAGACTCACCCGACAATTTAACCTTAAAACATACTGACTTACGTAGCTGTCAAAATTGCTTTACCAAAACTTTTTTTAGATTCCAGGAGCCCCGCCAATCTGGCCTGTGGAGCCTAGGGGAGCAAGTCAATGCCAAACAGGCTCATCCGACCATATAATCCTAAAACATTTAGCCCCATCTGACCGCCAAAACTGATTTACCAAAACTTGCCTTAGAAACCAGGAGCCCTGTTAATCTAGCATTTGCAGCCTAGGGGAGCAAGTCAAAGCAAAATAGTCTCACCCGACTATTAAGTCTTAACACATTCAGCCTCACCTGGAACTCAAAATTGCCTTACCAAAACTTGTTTCAGATACCAGGAACCCTGTTAATCCAGCATTGGCATCCTAGGGGCGCAACTCAAAGCCAAACACGCTCACCCGACTATTTAATCTTAAAACATACAGTCTTTGCCAGCTGTCAAAACTGTTTTACCAAACCTTGTCTTAGATTCCAGGAGCCAAGCCAATCTGGCATGTGGAGCCTAAGGGAGCAAGTCAAAGCCAAACAGGCTCACCCGACAATTTAATCTTAAAACATACAGACTTACGTAGTTGCCAAAGCTGCTTTACCAAAACTTGTCTCAGATACCAGGAACCCTGTTAATTCAGCATTTGCAGCCTAGGTGCGCAAGTCAAAGCCAAACAGGCTCACCAAACTATTAAATCTTAAAACATATAGCACCATCTGGCCGCCAAAACTGATTTACGAAAACTTGTCTTAGATACCAGGAACCCTGTTATTTCAGCATTTGCATCCTAGGGGCGCAAGTCAAAGCCAAACACGCTCACCCGACTATTTAATCTTAAAACATACAGCCTTACCTAGCTGTCAAAACTGTTTTACCAAAACTTGTCTTAGATTCCAGGAGCCCCGCCAATCTGGCATGTGGAGCCTAGGGGAGCAAGTCAAAGCCAAACAGGCTCACCCGACAATTTAATCTTAAAACATACAGACGTACGTAGCTGCCAAAACTGATTTACCAAAACTTGTCTTAGATACCAGGATTCCTGTTATTCCAGCATTTGCATCCTAGGGGCGCAAGTCAAAGCCAAACACGCTCACCCGTCTATTGAATCTTAAAGCATACAGCCTTACCTAGCAGTCAAAACTGTTTTACCAAAACTTGTCTTAGATTCCAGGAGCCCCGCCAATCTGGCATGTGCAGCCTAGGGGAGCAAGTCAAAGCCAAACAGGCTCATCAGACTATTTAATCCTAAAACATATAGCCCCATCTGGCCGCCAAAACTGATTTACCAAAACTTGTCTCAGATACCAGGAACCCTGTTAATCCAGCATTTGCATCCTAGGGGCGCCAGTCAAAGCCAAACAGGTTCACCAAACTATTAAATCTTAAAACATATAGCCCCATCTGGCCGCCAAGACCGACTTACCAAAACATGTCTTAGATACCAGGAACCCTGTTATTCCAACATTTGCATCCTAGGGGAGCAAGTCAAAGCCAAACACGCTCACCCGATTTTTTAATCTTAAAGCATACAGCCTTACCTAGCTGTCAAAACTTTTTTACCAAAACTTGTCTCAGATACCAGGAACACTGTTAATGCAGCATTTGCATCCTAGGGGCGCAAGTCAAAGCCAAACAGGCTCACCCGACTATTAAATCTTAAAACATATAGCCCCATCTGGCCGCCAAAACTGATTTACCAAAACTTGTCTTAGATACCAGGAACCCTGTTATTCCAGCATTTGCAAGTCAAAGCCAAACACGCTCACCCGACTATTTAATCTTAAAACATACAGCCTAACCTAGCTGTCAAAATTGTTTTACCAAAACTTGTCTTAGATTCCAGGAGCCCCGCCAATCTGGCATGTGCAGCCTAGGGGAGCAAGTCATAGCCAAACAGGCTCACCCGACAATTTAATCTTAAAACATACAGACTTACGTAGCTGCCAAAAACTGATTTACCAAAACATGCCTTAAAAACCAGGAGCCTTGTTAATCTAGCATTTGCAGCCTAGGGGAGCAAGTCAAAGCAAAATAGTCTCACCCCACTATTAAGTCTTAACACATTCAGCCTCACCTGGAACTCAAAATTGCCTTACCAATACCAGGAACCCTGTTTATCCAGCATTTGCATCCTAGGGGCGAAACTCAAAGCCAAACAGGCTCAACCGACTATTTAATCTTAAAACATACAGTCTTGCCCAACTGTCAAAACTGTTTTACCAAACCTTGTCTTAGATTCCAGGTGCCCAAAACATGCCTTAAAAACCAGGAGCCTTGTTAATCTGGCATGTGCCGCCTAGGGGAGAAAGTCAAAGCCAAATAGTCTCAAACGACTATTAAGTCTTAACACATTCAGCCTCACCTTGAACTCAAAATTGCCTTACCAAAACTTGTTTGTTAAAACATACAGACTTACGTAGCTGCCAAAACTGATTTACCTAAACCTATCTCAGTTACCAGGAACCCTGTTAATCTAGCATTTGTAGCCTAGGGGAGCAAGACAAAGCCAAATAGTCTCACCCGACTATTAAATTTTAAATCATATTGCCCCACCTGGCCGCCAAAACTGATTTACCAAAACATGTCTTAGATACCAGGAACCCTGTTAATACAGCATTTGCATCCTAGGGGAGCTAGTCAAAATCAAACAGACTCACCCGACTATTTAATCTTAAAACATACAGTCTTGCCCAGCTGTCAAAACTGTTTTACCAAACCTTGTCTTAGATTCCAGGAGCCAAGCCAATCTGGCATGTGGAGCCTAGGGGAGCAAGTCAAAGCCAAACAGGCTCTCCCGACAGTTTAATCTTAAAACATACAGACTTACGTAGCTGTCAAAACTGTTTTACCAAAACTTTTTTTAGATTCCAGGTGCCCCGCCAATCTGGCATGTGCCGCCTAGGGGAGAAAGTCAAAGCCAAATAGTCTCAAACGACTATTAAGTCTTAATACATTCAGCCTCACCTTGAACTCAAAATTGCCTTACCAAAACTTGTTTGTTAAAACATACAGACTTACGTAGCTGCCAAAACTGATTTACCTAAACCTATCTCAGTTACCAGGAACCCTGTTAATCTAGCATTTGTAGCCTAGGGGAGCAAGACAAAGCCAAATAGTCTCACCCGACTATTAAATTTTAAATCATATTGCCCCACCTGGCCGCCAAAACTGATTTACCAAGACATGTCTTAGATAGCAGGAACCCTGTTAATACAGCATTTGCATCCTAGGGGAGCAAGTCAAAGTCAAACAGACTCACCCGACTATTTAACCTTAAAAAATACAGACTTACGTAGCTGTCAAAACTGTTTTACCAAAACTTGTCTTAGATTCCAGGAGCCCCGCCAATCTGGCATGTGCAGCCTAGGGGAGCAATTCAAAGCCAAACAGACTCATCCGATTATTAAATCTGAAAACATTCAGCATCACCTGGAACCCAAAATTGCATTACCAAAACTTGATTCAGATACCAGGAACCCTGTTAATCCAGCATTTGCATACTAGGGGAGCAAATCAAAGCCAAACAGGCTAACCCCACTATTAAATCTTAAAACATATAGCCCCATCTGGCCGCCAACACTGATTTACGAAAACTTGTCTTAGATACCAGGAACCCTGTTATTCCAGCATTTGCATCCGAGGGGCGCAAGTCAAAGCCAAACACGCTCACCCGACTATTTAATCTTAAAGCATACAGCCTTACCTAGCTGTCAAAACTGTTTTACCAACACTTGTCTTACATTC